>CM032447.1:25999028-26384505 GCA_019049505.1 Pachyrhynchus sulphureomaculatus
TTTGCATAATGGAAACAAAATTCCGTCTGGCCCAGTAGCCCATGCCACTAACATGAAAGAGTCATATGATATGAATCTACTTTTAGACAGAATAGAATATTGTATGCATTCTAGGAAAATATGTGGAGATTTGAAGGTGATTGCTATTTTATTAGGGCTACAACTTTGTTACACAAAATATTGCTGCTTCCTTTGTGAATGGGACAGTAGAGATAGAAAAATTTATTATCTTAAAAAAGATTGGCCAAAACGTAGCTCATTTACTTCTGGACAAAAAATCGTTTTGTTTGCACCTTTGGTGAAACCAGATGTACTATTGCCACCACTACACATAAAACTGGGTTTTATCAAAAATGTTATCAAAGCGAGGAACAAAGCTGGCGAAGGATATTTATATTTAGAAAAAAAAAGTTCTCTAAAATTAGTGATGCTAAAATTAAAGAGGGAATATTGGTTGGACCACAAATTAGAAAAGACCCTATCTTTAAACAAAAATTAAATTCACTGGAAAAACCCGCCTGGATAAATTTCAAAAATGTGGTTAAAGATTTTCTTGGCAACAATAAAGCTGAATACTACAAAGACTTAATCAGTGAACTTTTGACGACCTGTTTGTTATTTTTTGTAAACCCAAAGGGGTTACATGCACCTCGAATTTTCAAAAATTCGATTTTTTTTACGGATTTTTATTCTTTATACTTTTAAGAATTACTCAAAAAAATTTTTTTAAGAAAATTCCATTCCATTACGAAGTTATAGCATTAAATGTGACCTGGCTTCGGATTGGGATCTCTACCGGTCTTCAGACATTGTCTGTAATATGACTTCAATTTTTAATATTTTTAATTTTTTTTTTTTTAAATCTTAATAATCACTTTTTCTACAAAATGTCTAGAGGTTTTTTTAATTTTTCTAACAGATTTTTTTATAAGTAATTAAACAGGCATTTTTTGGTCGAAAATTGCATACTAAAGTTTGAAACACCGTAAATTTTTTATTTTTGAAAAAAAAACCTTTGACAATTTTTAACTACATTACACAGCCCCACAAAAAAAAAAGTGAGGTATACTTTTGATGCGATATATCAGATCCGTAGTATTTTTGCCCGCTGATCACGAATCTGACGTCAGAATATCGCCATCACATCTCGATTTTTTTCTAACCTCAAAAAATAGGTAAAAATTAGTAAAAATTAAGAAAAATATACTCCTAAAAAATTGATTCAAGCTTTTTCATGAATCCAAAGATGTATTAATATGTATTCGGACACGCTAAGCTAATATTCATCGGTTGGATTAAGCCATACAGTTCTGTTTTCTTTCTAACCTCAATAAATCAGACAGATATAGTGCTTCTCGAATGTAAAAATGAATTCAAATTAAAATTCAACCGATTCTTACCAAATTTGATACACGGGGGTTTTTTGGGTTGCTGATCATGAATCTGAGGTCCAATTTGCAAAATTCAAAATGGCGGATCCAAGATGGCGGACAAAATTTTTGAAAACCAACCGATTCCTATCAAATTTGGTATACAGTTGAGGAATCCTCAAACCTGATACTCTTAAACCCTAAACCCTGAAACCTTAGACTCCCACACCCCCTGTAACCTCAAAAAATAGACCTCAATAACCCTGTAACTTTAAAAATGAGACCCAATAAACTCAAACCAGGACTTTTAAACCATATACTCTCAAATAGTAGACCCTTAAGCCCTAGAATTGCGAAGGTTAGACCCGCGCCTAACTTTCCTTTTTTTGGCTGTATCTTGTTCTTTTTTCCGCGAATGACCTATTCAAAGGCTTTCTGCCCAAACGCTTTTGAGGACTTGTTTCTCTTTTTAGCGACCAGCAATAGTCCGCTAGCATATGGTCATCCCATCGTCCTTGATACCGATTTTCTATGATTTTCAGATCTTGGTGAAAACGTTCCTCTTGCTCCTCACTGTAGTCACCAAGATTATCTGGGAAATCATCGGTGTGGGAGTCCAGGAAATGTAATTTTAGATTCATTAAGCAACCTAATGTTTGAAAATTTTTTACCATTTTCTCGACTATTTCTTTGTACTTAGGACTTTTATTATTTCCCAAAAAGTTTGTTGCGACTTCTCTAAAACTAAGCCAAGCAGCTTTTTCAACTTTATTCATTTTAGTAACAAATAATGAATCTTGAAACAATTTTCTTATTTGTGGCCCGTCAAATACGCCTGCCTTAATTTTAGCTTCAGAAAATTTCGGAAATTTTTTATGCAAATATTTGAAACATGGGCCGTTTGTATCTAATGCTCTCGTAAATTGCTTCATAAGTCCAAGCTTAATGTGAAGCGGGGGAATAAGAACTTTTCCTGGATCTACCAATGGTGGAAACAATACATTATTTTCACCAGGAGTGAACGATTCTCTTGTTGGCCAAATTTTTTTCTTATAATGACGTTCCCTGTCTCTGCTATTCCACAGATATTTATAACAGGGATAAAGTGTAAACCCTGACTGTTGGCCAAGCAATATTGTTACAATTTTCAGATCTCCACAAATTTTCCAGTTATGATCAGCATATTTTATTTTTATCAAAAGCTGCTTCATTTTTTCATATTGCTCTTCTATAACTGTGGAATGAGCAATCGGAATGGGAGCGTAAACGTTGGTATTATGCAGCAAAACTGCCTTAATGCTCCGTTTAGAAGAATCAATGAACAGTCTCCATTCTTCAGGATCGTATGAGTTATTTTGAAATTCATCCATTAGACCTTTTACATCGGTACAATATGAAAGTGACAATTCCTCGTCCATGGTGAAATATTTTCGAAATTCTTCATCTCTGTTTCTATAATAAGAAATCGTAGCTTCTGGCTTAAGTAAATGTCTTTTCTTTAAAAAGGAAGCAAGATGCTCTGAACCATCTTTGGATAAGCATAAATCTCTGACTAGATCACTAAGTTCTGACTGTGATACGAGTATTGGTTCTGGTTTACGGTTGTATGGTAGAAATTCTTTATCTGTGTCACTAGTATATGATAGGTTGTCACTAGAACATTCATTAGTAACAGTGTTTGAGTCTTTTTCGACAGTCTCAATGTTTTCGGCATGAACTGATAAGGTGAAATCATTTGTTTCCATAACATCAGCATCAAGTGGTTCAGGAGGCGGAATTAGTTTAGTTGGTCTTGTTACTGTCGAAACATCGTTATAAGTAATAGTGCTTTTATTTTTTCGGTTATGCCTAGATACAACATTCATACAAAAGTAGCAATCATTTTCACTGTATGGTCTATTCCATACTGCTGGTCTGGAATATTTAATCGCCTTCTTATTGATGTACAACATTATTTTGCAAGAACTGCAAATGATGTGGGGAACCCAATCTGTATCCTGGTGCTGTATTTCAATGTTAAAACAATCCTTATATAAGGTTTTAATCTTATCCGTTATCGGTGACCCTATTTTACTTAATACGTGTTGACAGCAAATATAACAAAATGAATCACTGTTTTTATCGCACTTATGAGAAGTCCTTGTACTGTGAGACCGTTTTCTGGTAGCATTATACTCTACATGAGCCAAGTCACCCACACATGAAGAGCTACGGTCGCTGGATGACGACGGCTGCGGGCCCGCTTTCCCACCCTGACCAACCGCCGATACTGGGTTTCCGAGTCCCTGCATCGTAATTCTCTTTCTTCTACCTGCCATGACGGCATCTAAGCCGTTATCCAGGGACTCTGCCGGCTAGTGGAGTAACACCGTTGCCCACCGTCACCACGTGGAGGTGCCCTGGATGCAGGTAGAAGAATAAAAATCGACCGATGAATTTTCTCAGCGTTCAAAATGGCGCGAAAACATCTGCCATCTTGAATTTTGCAAATCCAACCTCAGATTCGTGATCAGCGACCCAAAAAATCCCAGTGTACCAAATTTGGTAAGGATCGGTTGAATTTTAATTTGAATTCGTTTTTGCATTCGAGAAGCACTATATCTGTCTGATTTATTGAGGTTAGAAAGAAAACAGAACTGTATGGCTCAATCCAACCGATGAATATTAGCTTAGCGTGTCCGAATACATATTAATACATCTTTGGATTCATGAAAAAGCTTGAATCAATTTTTTAGGAGTATATTTTTCTTAATTTTTACTAATTTTTACCTATTTTTTGAGGATAGAAAAAAATTGAGATGTGATGGCGATATTCTGACGTCAGATTCGTGATCAGCGGGCAAAAATACTACGGATCTGATATATTGCATCAAAAGTATACCCCACTTTTTTTTTTTGTGGGGCTGTGTTATTTTACAAGATTAATTTTTATTTTTGCGGATTGGATTATTTTTTGACAATGAGACGCTATATTTCATCAGTTTAACTATTTAACCGGATAAAAAATAATGTATAATAATTTAAAACATATTTAAAAAATCTCTAAATATCATGTACAAGATACGAGGGCCTATAGAGGAACAGAATGCGGCTCCGACCACTACCTGGGAAGATCACGTATTAACATTCCTTTTAAGACGAATGATGAACGCACAAACGAACCTATATCACAAGGAACAAAATTAGAACAAGTGAGATACAATTTAAACGGATTACATCAGCATAGCATTAGAACACTCTACCAAAAACGTCTCGATGAAAAACTCAATGAACAATATTTGACACTCGAAGCTAATACGGCCTATGAACATATACTTAAATCAATATACTCAGCAGCTCAGGTAGCCCTAGGAAAACAACAAACCAATACACCACAAAATACTCAGCTCACCTGGAACGATGAGATGGAAAACCAAAAACAGAAAAAACAGCAAGCATACAATAAATGGAAGAACACAAAGAACGAAAATGCGAGAATTTAAGAAAATGGTTACCCAAAACAAAAACGAATCCTGGGAGAGAAGATGCAAAGAAATAGATACATATCTGGGGGTAACAAGATCATCAGAAGCATGGAAATTTAGTAAATCGGTACGAATAGAAAATGCAAATGAGATAAATATAAGTCCTATACAACTAAAGGAATGGCAACAAGACTACTTTCGGGAGCTTGCTAAAAACAGAGAAAAATACATCACACAATCACCCACCAAATAACAAGTTCAAGGACAACAAATACAAGTGACAGAAAAAATGGTATGGAAAGCAGTTAAATCCATGAAGAATAGGAAAGCCGCTGGACCAGAGGGAATTCCGGCAGAATTACTGAAAAACGGACAGAAACGCTAATAAAAATGCTGACACACTTATTAGGAAAATATGTAAATGGAGAAATAATTCCCCAGATCTGGAAGGAAGCATGGATAACGCCAATCCACAAGAAGGGAAGCAGAACTTACTGCCATAACTATAGATGTATATCTGTCACAAGTACCTTCAGTAGAGTATATGAAAAAAATCCTCAGAAATATTACTGAAGAAGAGTATGGGCCGTGCGAAATAGAAGAACAGTCGGGGTTTAGAGCTGGTAGGTTGTGTCTGAAGAATATATTTGCCCTTCACCAACTAAATGAGAAAAATACATCAACTAACAGAGAGGTTCATTTATTGTTCGTGGATTTGACGCATGTGTATGATACGGTCCCAATAAAAATACTATGACAAGTATTAGAGGTATCTCCAATCAACAGTACAGCAATTACAGTAATAAAACAACTTTATGATCGGTCATATTCCAAAATAAAACTAGCCAACTCGTTCTCGAATAGCTTCCTTGTGACCAAGGGTCTCAGATAGGGCTGCTGTTTATCCCCAACGCTTTTTACAATATATCTAAATGAGATACTGAAAAGATGGAGAAGAGCATGTAGGGGAATGGAAATACAACTCACAGACAATACAACACATTGCACTTCGCTGATGACCAGGTTGTCATAGCATAGAACAAAGAAGACTTTGAGTTTATGACGAGAAGATTGTTTGAAGAATATAAAAACTGGGGCCTGACGGTGAACTACAAAAAAACCAAATATCTTGGCATAAGAGGAGAAGAAGACAACCTTACTTTAAACTCTGGCGAAGTAATTGAGAGGTGCGAGGAGTACACCTATCTGGGGACAAAAATGGAAAAGAAAGGCAGAACAGAACGAGAAATAGAAGACAGAATCAGTAAGGGAAAAGTGGTGATAGGACACCTGAACTCTATCCTTTGGTCAAGGAACGTATCCCTAGGAAAGAAACGATATGTCTATGACTCAATTTTTAAAAGCATCGTACTGTACGGATGCGAGACGTGGCAATTGACAAGATGGTTAGAACAAAAGCTTCTCGCGTTGGAAATGGACTACTTCCGAAGATCAGCAAGAATATCTAAAATGGACAGAGTTAGGAATGAACAAATACGGGAAATGATGAAATTAGAAACCACAATTATTGAAGAAATCCAACAGAAACAACTTTCCTGGTATGGACATGTGGAAAGAATGGCAGTACATCGAATCCCGAAATTAGTTCACAGATGAAGCCCAATGGAAAAACGAGGAAGAGGAAGGCCTAAAGCAAGTTGGATGGGTGGTATCCAGAAACCCATGTCAGAAAAAAAACTTAAGACCGGGAGATTGAGAAGACCGGAGGGGATGGAAACTAGGAACGGGAAGGCGTAGGACGCTATAGAACCGGATATATATATGTATATATATATATATATATATATATATATATATATATATATATATATATAATATATATATAAAATGCAACGTCTCTCTGTCTGTCCGTTAGTGCGCTTATCACTGGAGAACCGCTTATCCGATTTACGTACTTTTTTTTTAAAAACGTAGATATGTTCTCTGGCCAGGTTATAGGCTATATTTTATTACGATAGGTAGCATAAGGAATGAGCAGTGACGGTAATAGTGAATGAAGTCGGAAAAAAGTTTGCCGCTAGCGCGTTCCCTTGCAATATGCAGCCTAAACCATTAAATATGGAACAATATTATGTAGCAGAGAATATCTACAATCTATAATATATATAAAATGCAATGTCTCTCTGTCTGTCTGTCTGTCCATTAGTGCGTGTATCATGCCAGAACCACTTATCCGGTTTACGTGTCTTTTTTAAATTCATACATATATTTTTGGCCATGTTATATAATAATAATAATAATCTGTATCTATAATATATGTAAAATGCAACGTCTCTCTGTCTGTCTGCCTGTCCGTTAATGCGCTTATCCCTCGAGAACCACTTATCCGATTTACGTGATTATTTAAATTCATATATATGTTCTCTGACCAGGTTATTGATATATATTTTATTACATCTATAACATATATAAAATGCAACG
The DNA here is from genome assembly GCA_019049505.1 of Pachyrhynchus sulphureomaculatus. Classification (NCBI taxonomy): domain Eukaryota; kingdom Metazoa; phylum Arthropoda; class Insecta; order Coleoptera; family Curculionidae; genus Pachyrhynchus; species Pachyrhynchus sulphureomaculatus. The sequence goes on from CM032447.1 coordinate 26,006,305, forward strand.
TATCTCTGTCTGTCTGTTTGTCTGTCCGTTAGTGCGCTTATCACTGGAGAACCACTTATCCGATTTACGTACTGTTGTTTTTAAACATATATACATATGTTCTCTGGCCCAGTTATAGGCTATATTTTATTACGTTAGGTAGCATAAGGAATGAGCAGTGACGATAATAGGGAATGAAGTCGGAAAAAAAGTTTGCCGCTAGCACGTTTTCTTGCAATACACAGCCTAAACCATTAAATATGGAACAACATTATGTAGCAGAGAATATCTATAATCTATAATATATATAAAATGCAATGTCTCTCTGTCTGTCCATTAGTGTGTTTTTCACGCGAGAACCACTTATCCGATTTACGTGTTTTTTTTTTTTAATTCATACATATATTCTTTGGCCAGGTTATATAATAATAATAATCTATATCTATAATATATATAAAATGCAAGGTCTCTCTGTCTGTGCGTTAGTGCGCTTATCACTGGAGAACCACTGATCCGATTTACGTGCTTTTTTTTTAAACAACATATGTTCTCTGTCCAGGTTATAGGATATATTTTATTACGTTAGGTGACATAAGGAATAAGCAGTGACGATAATAGTGAATCAAGTCGGCAAAAAGGTTAGCGTTAGCGCGTTCTCTTGCAATACACTGCCTAAACCATTAAATATGGAACAATATTATGTTGCAAAGAATATAATATATATAAAATGCAACGTCTCTCTATCTGTCTGTCTGTCCATTAGTTATCACTTGAGAACCACTTATCCGATTTACATGTTTTTATAAATTTATACGTGTGTTCTATATAATTCAATATAAGCCTAGATAATGGGAGATAAGGTGAGATAATGGAAGATAAGTATAAATAAGGAGAAATAATGGGAGATAACTAGAGGTAAGTCTAGATAATGGGAAGTATGGTGAGATAATGGGAGATAAGGAGAAATAATGGAAGACAAGGAGAAATATTGCGAGATAAGGCGAGATAAGCCTAGATAATGGGAGATAAGGTGAGATAATGGGAGATAAGGAGAAATAATGGGAGATAAGGAGAAATAATGGGAGATGAGTAGAGATAAGCCTACAGTCCCTGGCCAAATTATTAGACGCACTGTATTTTTTTTAGTAATTTTATGTTTCTTAAGAGTTTTTATGCAATAATGGTATATTTAAACTACAATATTATTGATTTTTATTTAAAAGAATTGTTGTAGACTACATATTTGTATTTATTTTTAACATATGGCAACACTGTGTTGACAAAGTGATACATGAACGTAAAGAAGTACAAACCTGTATCAGTCGCGATCGGAATCGAGTCAGGTACGGACGTGTTTCTGTGGCTTTATGGACTGTGATTGTTTGTTTAACAGTTTTATACTACTCAGTTATTAGTTTATTTTGTATGCAGTGTTTTAAAAAAGTAATTGGACTATTTTCATTATGGGTAGAAAAGGCGATCTTTCACCACATAAAAAAGCTGAAGTGAAGGCCCTTGTGATTGCGAAAACATTTACAAACCGAGAAATATCACGAAGATTGGAGGTTTCTGAAGCTAGTGTACGACGCATAAAAAAGAAAATTGAGTCAGGGAAGGAATTAAGCCCGAAAAGAAAGAAAAGATGCGGTAGAAAACCAATTTTCACTCCACGGTCAGAGAGATGTTTGAAGAAAATTTGTGTAGAAAACAGATCTGCTACCGCAAAGGTAATAAAATCACAACTCCAGGATGCTAGCGTAAATGCTTCTGAGCGCACTGTTCGAAGAAAATTGAAAGAATTAGATTTTAAGGCCTGTCGCCCCGCCAGGAAGCCCAAGTTAACAGCTGCAATGAAAGCAAAGCGCCTGAAGTGGGCCAAACAATGGCAAGACAAAGATGTGGACTTCTGGAGATCGGTAAGATACAGCAATTTAATCAATAATTGATACATTATTATCATTTTCAGTTAAATAAAGCAAATAAACATGGAAGTTTATATATTTTTCCTATTTTTGACAGGTCTGCTTCAGTGACGAAAGCACATTCGAAATTTTGCAGAATAAAGCTCAGTATGTGCGTCGTCGTCATGGAGAAAAGTTTCATCCTGATTGTGTCGTCCCGACGGTTAAACATCCCACCAAAGTGATGATTTGGTCAGTCATCAGCGGCAAGGGCACTGGACGTCTGTACGTCGTCAAAGGAATAATGAGGCAAGATCAGTACAAAGAAGTATTACAAAATCGGTTGATTCCGCAGCTCAGAGAATGGTTTCCAAATGGGGAACCATTCACTTTCATGCAAGATGGAGCTCCCTGCCACACTGCTTGGTCTGTTAAAGCTTTTTTGGCAGAAAAAAATATCCCTCTGTTGGATTGGCCCCATTGAAAATGTGTGGGAGCTGATGAAAAGAGAAGTGGCTAAAGATGTGATCACCAACAAAACCCAGCTCCTAGAAAAGATTATTCATGTGTGGAATCATCATCCTCAAATGCAGGAGACAGTACAATCTTGCATTGATAGCATGCCGCGCAGAATTAAGGCTTTGATAGCGGCTAAAGGTGGCTCAACTAAATATTGACTTTTACTAACATTAATTTCACTTTTCTTTTTAAAACTTAATAAACTTAGGCTTTTCTAAATTAATGCTGTTTTATTTATGTCAGATAAATAGGTAATTGATTGGATAATATAAAAATAAAAAACAAATCAATTTAAAATAATAAAACGGTACAATATCACTCGGGAATTAATATTTTACATGAAATCTTGCAGTGCGTCTAATAATTTGGCCCGGGACTGTAGGTAATGGAAATTATGTAGAGATAATGGGAGGTAAGGGGAAATAATGGGAGATAAGGGGAACTAATGGCAGATATTTTATTACGTTAGGTAACATAAGGAGTAAGCAGTGACGATAGTAGTGAATCAAGTCCACGCGGGCGGAGCCGCGGGCACGGCTAGTATATATATATATATATATATATATATATATATATATAAAGAAAAATTTCTTATAATTTAAAGTACGATAAAAATCGCCTAGTTACTTAACCTTGTGTATGTAACCCTATACAAACTTAATCAGTACATTTCAATAGTATTTCTATGTATTTCTGTTGCCCATATGCTTCCTATTTTTTTTTTTTTTGATCCCAAACTTAAAGAGTTTTATGAATGCGTCTTGTTTCAGATTACTCACCGTAATGGTATCCATCAAAACTCTAGGCAAAACTTCGTCAATCGCCCCCATATCTTTACTAAATCTATTTAACACTCTTCCACTGGGATTAATATCAAAAAACCTCATTGGTGCTTTCAACAAACAATGGAACATCTCACTATGCATATTTTTTGAAGCTCTCATAGCCATATTGAAAAAGAAAATTGCTCTTATTATCACAAACACAACAGCTGCAATGATAAAGGCAGTATAAATGTAAATTGAAACATCGGTCTTTAGTAGATAGTAATGTTCTCCATTGTACTCGATATCGTCAAGTAAGTTTGAAACATTGATAAGGCTTCTATGAGTTGGTATTGATGGCTCTTTCAATGAAAGTTTGTAGGTGATGTGGGTTAATGGTTCCTCAAGGTATGATTGAAATTCTATCTCCAGTTCAGGAATTGTTGTATTTGGTGTGGCGAGGTTACGAATGGCTTCTTGGTTTGTCCTAGAATTAAATATATATTAATTTTAGTTATAATCAGAAAACTATGTATTGGTTTAGTGAAGGAAGACTGCCAATAATATAATTATAAAATTATATATAAACAACACTGTTTTAATTTCCAATATATTTAAAGTCTCTTGACAATTGTTTCACCATACAATGGCTTCTTCAGAAGTAAATAAGAAAGAAAAATATTTGGTAGTAATCCTGGTTAAATAGTGCTTAAAACTATCCTTAAATACCTAAGATTATGCTAATCATTTTATTATATTATTTACAGACAGAATTATTTTAAGAATGCAAATCTGTGGTACTATATCCGAAAACTAATAAAGATTAAGTAAGGGTGAATGGTTTAAGTCTACCTCTTCGTTTAATAATTGATTGGAGTTTTTCCGTTTATTAATTTCAAGATATTCAAGCAAATTTAATTTATTTTCTACATGTAGGATTTTTAACGTATCATCAAAATTATGGGATTCGTTTATTATATGGGTTGCGTAATGAGAATTGTTCTTATTTTTTAAATAACTATGTTTATGTTCTTTAATGCGAGTTTCAAAAGATATACCAGTTTGTCCTACGTAGGTTTTAGTACAAGATCCACAATTTAATAAATAAACTCCTGATTTTAAGGAATCCTTAGATTTGGTTTTGTTATTCAAAATTATACTCCCTAAGGAATTACTGGTTTTGAATGCTATTTTATTGTTTTTTTTTATTAAATGTTTGGAAATTGTTCTAGTTATTTTCCCTGTGTATGTGAGTGTACTAAATTTTCCTTTTTTGTCATTAATTGTGGGATAAATTAGAGAGATGGCTTGAACGGTAATTTACTAAGTCGGTACAGTAAGAACTTGTCGCGAATTGTTCATTAAAAAATGTATTTATTTAAAAGTATGGCGGATTGTCATTAAAATGCTAATTTAATGATTCAGCAGTTTATCCAATCCCCATCAACGTCGATGATTACCTGGCATCGTCGGGGCATACTTTCGACGAGATTTCCCGCGTATTCTTGGGGCAAAGATGTCTAAATTGCTCGAATTTGCCGTGATAGCTGCTTCACTGTGGACATCGTTTTACACAGCGTGTGTCACGGTGCGCTGAACCGATCGGTTAATAGAAATTGATCAGGCTCGTGGAGTGATATCCCCTAAATGAAGCTTCATCGGAAAAAAATACATTGCTCTGGTCTCGATCTATATTTTGCTCTGCCCATGCTGTGTTTTTCGTTTAGCAATGATTTCTTGATTGTACTCAGCCACTTCAAATGGTTCATAAGATATATCCTTTCTGTTTTAGTTTCTGCGCCCCTTGGCGCAAAGTTAATTAAGGATTTTGGGAAAACATGTTAATAGTTTTTCTCGCGAACCACAATCTGGAAGATCATCACCATTTTTTAACTGCAAGTATCGTTTCATCTACTTGCTAACGAATGCCCTCGAATTGCCCATACACTATCAGCCGCTGTAGGCGTCATTTTTGGACCTTTTGGATGATTACATAGGAAAACAGGCTTGAAGCTCGAAGCGTATACAGCACTCATATTCGATAATGTACTATTGAACCACAAATGAGGTTAGAAATGAATCTCATTCCACAAAGCGTTGTTTGCAGGGGTGGCAACAATAAAAAAAAAAGTAATTTCTTTTATCGGCTACAAGTTATAGGCGACATGTTCTTACTTGATCGACTGTAGTTAATACGTAGGCTGAAAAGTTTTTGGTCTAGCTACTTAAAACACATTTTTTTTTTGCAATATTCAACTTTATTCATCAATATAGTCTCCTTCATGCGATACAATCAGTCCAACACTTTTCTAACATTTTTGTACCTTTTTTGTAGAAGGATTTGGGTTTGCCTGCAAAATAGGCCTCAGTTTTGATGATAACTTCTTCATTGGAGACAAATCTCTTTTCCGCGAACGTTTTTTTTGAGGTCTGTCAATAGATTATAGTCGCTGGGGGCCAAATCTGGAGAATACGGTGGATGAGGAAGCAATTCAAACTTCAATTCATGCAATTTTGTCATCGTAATCATTGACTTGCGACATGGTGCAACGTCTGGAAGCAAGAGCACTTTTTCTTGTTCATTTGGGGCCATTTCTTTGCGATTTTTACCTTCAAATGCACCAATAACTTTATATAGTATTCGCTATTGATGGTTTTTCCCTTCTCAGTATAGTCGATGAAAATTATTTCATGCGTGTCCCAAAATACAGAGGCCAAAACCTTCTCAGCCGACCGTTGTGTCTTTGGTCGCACCAAGCGGCTTTCACCGGCTATTGTTCACTCAGCTGACTGCCGATTTGATCCCGGTGTATAATGGTGGATCCATGTTTCATCCATTGTCACATATCGCATGAAAAAATCTTTTTTATTGGGCTTAAACAGGTCCAAACAGCGCTCAGTTTTGTTTTTAGTTCACTGTGAGCAAACGCGGTATCCATTTCGAACAGAGCTTTCTCATGCCTAAATGTTCATGAAAAATATGACCAACACGTTTTTTTAATATCTTTAGGTGTCAGCTATCTAACACAATTTCATTTTACAGTCATCAAAAACAATTTTGTGGATTTTTTTGATATTTTCCGGTGTAACCACCTCATTTGGGCGTTCAGAGCGTTCAGCATCATTTGTATCTGTACGACCGCGTTTAAATTTAGCATACCAGTAAATGATGAGTGATTTTACAGGGGCAGAATCCCCGTAACACCTTCAAGCCATTGCTTTGCTTGAACGGTCTCTTTTCTCATCAAAAAACCGTGTTTAATCAACACACAAAATTCGATTTTTTCCATTGTTTTGAAAATATCAAAACTAGCGTTACTAAAACCACTGTAATTTGTAAACTAATTTTTTTTTATGGGTCTAGCACACGTGCTGCAGGGAAGTCCCTAAAGCGCTACAGAAGCGACACGTGTGAGAAAAAAGCGATTCACGTTGTTTTTGAATCGCTGTAAATTATACTCGGTGGGAAACACAGTCCTGGGTAAGCCATTCCAAAGAGATGATGTTCTTCATATAAAACACTGCTTGAAAAGCGTTGTACGAGGAGTAAGAAGCTGACCCTTTGTAACTTGTAAACTAATCGTCAAAATGTCATAAAATTTTGACACGTATCGTTTGAAGGTTGGTACTTCTTAAAAATCATATGGATTTTTTGAAAAGGGTGACATTTATGTATCAGACCAAAAACTTTTCAGATTCCGTGTTAATTTGTCGTTGATTAAAAACAGTAATATTAACAAACGAATTGAAAAGTAGATTTTATCGTTCTTTCACGAACCTCTTAAATATATTGATAAAAAAGCAAGATAAATTTCTCACCAGTAAGCTGCCCAATAATCCGTAGAAGTACATGCAACCATTGACATGAAAAATAGGAAGGTTACAAATGTTACCAGACACCAGTTATGGATTGATTTAAAATAGTCTTTGAAAGGTGTAGAACCTTCATAATCAATAGTCTCTTCGTCCTCATCATCTCTTACTGTTTGTTCAAACAGTGATTCAGCAAGACTCTAGAAAGTTGAAATTTTGATTAAATTAACGCATTGAGATATTTCAATTTATTAGTATATAATGACAAACTTAAATTGGAAGTTACTGTTAAATAGCAACTGTTAACAATTCGTCGGGATTCCGAAATCTTTAAATTTGATAACATTTTCTGAATCATATTTAAAAGAACTAGCGGTGTTTCTTAGGGTAGTAACCTTGCTTTTCTATTATTTTTATTAAGAAATTCAGGACATAAATAATTGTTATTCTATTTAGAGTGATTGGTGTAGTACCAATATGTATACATATCAAGGATTTTCTACAGCTGACGCTGTCTTCCTTCTCTCAGCCTTTGATTCCATCCGTTTCTATCTCCCCAGTCTCCATCTGTTAGAACCCTGTCCTCCATAGCCTCGTCCACAGCGTCTCTCCACGATCGTCCGGGTTTTCCTCTTTTTCTTTTCCCTATAGGGCTCCACTCCGTTATTTTCTTTATCCCCCTATTATCTTCGCTCCGTCTAATGTGTCCATACCATTTTAATCGTTTTTCTTCAATGGTGTTTATTGCGTTCTCTTTGATGGTCATTCTGCTTCTTATTTCTTCATTTGTTATTCTCTCCATACATGTCACTCTACAACATCTTCTCCAATACTCCATCTCTACCGCGTTAATTTTAGATTTATTTATTTTGTTGATCGTCCATGTTTCTGACCCGTATGTCATTATGCTCTTTATTATTGATTTGTATATGCGTGTTTTGTTTTTCTTTGTAATGTGCTTGTTCCACAGGATCGAATTTAATTGTCTTATGCATGTCCGCGTTTGTCCTAATCTAGCTTTAATCTCTTCTTCTGATGTTGCGTTTTTTGAAATGATGGTTCCCAAATATTTAAATCTATCGGTTCCTTTGATTATTGTTTCGTTATCGACTTCTAGGTTCTCCACGTTTCCCTCCTTTGTTGTTAGATATTCTGTTTTATCAAAGTTTATTGCTAATCCTGCTTTAGTGTATTCTTCTTTCAGTTTTCTTACCATATAACTGAGGTCTTCCTCATCTTGCGCTATGATTACTTGGTCGTCTGCGAAACTTAGAGCATATAAGTAATCTTCTCGTATTGGGACTCCCATTCCACTACATTTTTGCTTCCATTTTTTTAATGTTTGTTCGAGGTATATTTTGAATAGTGTTGGGGATGTAGAGCATCCTTGTAATAGACCTTTGGATGTTTGGAGTCTTTTCCCTATTTTATGTCCTATTTTTATGTTCACTGTGTTGTTTTCGTATAGAGCTTTTACTGCGTATATTAGTTCTTTGTCAATGCCTATTTCTTTCATTGCGTTCCATAATCTTTGTCTTGGTACTGAGTCATAGGCCTTTCTTATGTCTATGAAGGCTAGATGAACTTCTCTATTCTTTGCCAGTTTTTTTTTTCCATTGTTTGTTTTATAGTGTATATGTGGTCTATACATGATTTTCCGGCCGTAAAGCCTGCTTGGTTTTCTCCAATGTTTCCTTTTATATTTTCCTCCATGATATTTTTAATAATTTTTCCATACAAACGTCCCATACTCGATATTATGCTTAGGCCTCTATAGTTTGTGTATTTTCTGCGGTCTCCCTTTTTAAATATAGATACTATATAAGCTTTTGACCATTCCTTTGGGTAGTACCAATAAGTTAAGTCTAAATGATAACAGATGCTTCACTATGACTTTTATAACTAAATCGGTTCTCATTAACTTTAATTATCATCTAGGAGGTATACCAATTAAAAGTTATGAAACTTTAAAGACTTCGGGGTTATTTCTGATCTCAAGCTTTCTTTTTCATTACATACTCATAGTATTTGCATCAATGCAACGAGAATACTTTTGTTTATACTAAGAAATTCGGGTGATTTGACAAATATTCAAACACTAAAAACACTCTATTTTCGTTTCGTGAGATCTAATCTGAAGTTTGGTGTAGTCGTTTTTTAAATTTCTTTAGTTTAGAAGGGATGGGGCATATCCTCCTAGAGGTCAGGAGCAGAGCATTCTTCTGGATAGATTTCAAATGCCATTGTTTAATCGTAGAAATAATATATTAGTTCAATTTTTATTTGAGTATGCAGATCCCTTATAGATTGCTCAGAGATATTATTACAAATAAACTCGCTCCGATGTTCTACTTGCCTACACCTTATTACATTACATTATCACTCTATGGATATCTTTAATAAAACCTGCAGTGACATTGTTCTCTGCGGCCTATCTTCATCTTACGTTACTAACTCCATAATAGGCACTATTGCGAAATCTGTAAATAAGTTTGCTCTTACTTTAATAAATAATTGTGTATTTAATTTTGTTATGTTTATCTCATAAATAGATGTATTCTCTTAGATAGTAAATATAATTATTATTATTAATATCTAAAAGAGAAAAAAAGAATCTGACGCTACATATCCTGTGGCCCCGATACACACAGGCTGTCACGCGGTATGGTTCGCCTCACGTCCGTTCGGTTAGCGACCATCGACCAAATTTATCTGCCTGAGCAATTGGAGATAACCAAAAATAACTGGCGTCTGCATATTCACGGCTAGTGAATCACCCCAGGTACAGCAAGCCGGCCTCTTCTTAAGGGTCTCCAGAAATGTGTTCTTAATTCCTCCTCCTCGGATGAGTAGGACCACCATTGTTACTGAACGTCGTGGGAACAAAGCGCGAAGTTTGTAGTTTAAATCTTTGTTCTTAAAACGTTTTTCCTCCTGTTTGATTACTATACAGGATGCCCCATATGTATAAAATAATGATTCCACGGCATTTATTAATCAGTGTTTTAAAAAAATGTTTAAATAAAACTTATAGGGTGTTATATGGCGCACATGCTGACGTTGACAATAAAATGTTTTGAACTGTTCGAAGAAATTATGTCATCTTAATTTTTTTAAATGGAAAGCCCTGTATATTATTTTATTTTTGAGTCCTACTAAAAATTCTAGATATTATTTGTCTAAATTGAACTGTTTTGGAATTATTGTCATTTGAAATTTAAAATAGAAAAAAAAAACAAAAAAACTATTAATAAATACTCTAGGCTTATTTTTAAGGTAACAAATGCTCAAAATGTCTAGGCAATGAGCCAATCTATCATAAACAGCCTGAATAGAGTTTTGCAGAGAATCCGGGGTGATCTGTGATACTTCATATTGAATTCCTTGTTGTAAATCTTCTGCAGTTTCAGGTCGACTTCGGTAAACTTTGGTTTTTTAAATGACCCAATACAAAAAAAAAAATCGAGTGGCGTAAAGTCGGGACTCCTTGCAGGCCATTCTATAGCACCTCTTCTACCTATCCATTGATTAGGAAAAATCGCATCCAAATATATACGAACATTGATTTTATATTGAGGAGGTACTCCGTCCTGTTGATACCACAGCGTCCTGTTGATACCACAGATTCCTGTTAGGGGTATCCAAATTATTTTTATCCAAATTATGTTCATCGGGAAAAAGACATGCACAAGCTAAAATAACTTGCTCTTGCAGTAACTGTAAATACCGCTGTCCTGTAAGATTTCCATCGATAAAAAAGGAATCAATGATATGACGTCCGCAAATCCCGGCCTACACGTTTATCTCTTGTGGTCTTTGAGAATGACTGTCGATTATCCAGTGGTGATTCTTAGTAGACCAGTACCGGCAGTTATGCCTGTTAACTCTTCCGTTATGTTATGAATTAAGTTAGGATCGTTTATTGATTCGTTTCAACATGACCTTGCAAAATTGCAAGCGTCTGTCGTAGTCATCTTCAGATAATTCTTGCAATAGAATGGGTTTATATGGATGCAATTTTTCTTCATTCAGTATACGACTCAAGGTACCTTTACTTATGTTGTGGTCTAGGCAAAGCTGACGAGTGACTGTATGGGGATTTTCTGTAATTTCCAATAAAACATCTAACTTTTTAACATCGCTTATTTTAACTTTTGGAGGTCTAGATTTAGAACGATTCTTAACATCACCTGATTGTCTAAATCGTTTTAATGTTTTGCTAACTACGGATTGGGTAATAGGTTCTCGATTTGGATAGTCTACGTTAAAAAGATTACACACCTCATTTTGTGTTTTCCTACGGTTTCCGTAACCAACCATCATTAACAAAGTGATTCTTTTAGTTTCTGTTAAATGCACCATTATGATATTATGCTCAAATTGTTGTTTCACAAAATGCAGCAATAAACATTTTCGTCAATAAATTATTTATTGACGCGTTAAGTCGTTACCTGACAGTAAATGTTTGACTTAATTTCAAATATCAATAATTCCAAAACAGTTCAATTTAGACATATGGTATGTTAGACAAATAATATCTAGAATTTTTAGTAGGGCTCAAAAATAAAATAATATACACGGCTTTCCATTTAAAAAAATTTAAGATGGCTTAATTTCTTCGAACTGACAGTTCAAAACATTTTATTGTCAACCTTGGTATATGCGCCGAATAACACCCTTTAACTTTTATTTAAACATTTTTTTGATATGCTGATTAATAAATGCTGTGGAACCATTATTCCATACATATGGGGCACCCTGTATTTGTTTTTGCAGGTGCCGAAAACCCAGTTACATAAATTTTCTTTTCTGTTTTATCGAGAAGTACTAAATCAGGTTTGTTGGCTTGTAAGCACCTTGTGGTCTAAAAGGCAGAATTCTAGTAAATGCTGCACCTGTCATTTTTTACAACCGACTCGATCTCTCCCGGAAGATATGTCAGTATGGTTACGTCATCAATACCATACGAATGTCCAATATGGTAATATAGGACACGCAACGCTGCATTATGACGATGAATATAAGGCCATATAGTGTGAACAGGATACGCTGAAAGTAAATGCATAAGGGATTCTGATTCTTTGTTGCATGTCCTACACTTAATGTCTGCTAGTTCGGTAAATCGACTACGAAAAAACAGGGTATTAATTACACCATTCTGACTAGCTAGTAAAAATCCCTCTATTTGAGACTTGCTGACTGTAGAAAACTAAGTGTTAGTTTTTTCGACAGCAGCAGCGAATCGATGTTCCTATAAATCCCTCCATGTTGGGGTTTTTCTAGGTGGTGTCTATAAAATTATTTATTATTATCATTTTTATTATTGTTAAACTACTGCCCTAAATTATTTCTTGCTTACCATTGTTGATTGCTTTCTTGTATATCGAGCCTTGATCTCTTCAGTCGTAAGTTCTATTTCTTTTTCTTTCTCTTTATCCTTTTCTTTTTCTTCATGACTCTCTTCAGCTGCTGCCAATAACTTTGTAAAATCTAAGTTACTATTATTTGACAATTCTTCAAATGTACCTTTCGCCTCTATTTTTCCCTGTGAATTAAAACTTCATTTAATAAGCTCACTATGCTTCAACCCTCTTTCTAAACATATCAAACACCGAGAACATGCCCTAAAATAGCATTATTTCAAACCAATCAAAGAACTTTCTCGGAATTTTTTTGTATTTCGGTCAGCTTGAAAGGTTAATAAGAGACAGAATAAAAGTTCGATGATGTAATATGGAGTAGTATGATATAGTTTTTCCTTAATTAACTTAACTCATACTGTTAATATTTCATACCTCATTTAAGACTACGATGAAATCGGCCTTTTTCAAATATTGTAATTGATGAGTAACCAGAATCCTGGTTTTACCTTTAAGGTATTCGACGATGCATTTTTCAAATAAATGTTTGCCCACATGGGTATCCACAGCGGACAGAGGATCGTCCATAAGATATAAATCGGCTTTTCTATAGATTGCACGAGCTAAGTTGATTCTAGCTCTTTGTCCACCACTAAGAGATACACCTCTTTCTCCTACCATAGTTTTGTCACCTAAAAATTGATGTTATTGGGTATTTCACGCAGAAGGGCATAACCACAATATACAATTGTACCTTTAGCTGAAATATTAGATACATACCATATGGAAATTGTTCGAAATCTTTTTCAAGAGCACAGACATCTGCAATTGTGTTATATAACGTTGAGTCGTATGGTTTACCAAATAAAATATTTTTCCTTACTGAAGCGGAAAACAACCATGGTTCTTGAGATGAATAAGAAATGGTTCCTCCTATTTCAATTTTGCCAGAAGTTGGTGGTAGCTCTTCAAGAAGTAACTAAAATGAATCCAAAATATAACTAGACTGACAAGTAAACAAAAAACCGGTCAAGTGCAAGTTGGACTTGGGCACTTAGTGTTCAGTACCCTGATTGTCTGGAAAATAAAAATTTGTTTAGACCTCACAAAACACACTCCAAATGAGTTTTTAATAAAGTTTGTTTCCGATGCTTGTTGAAAACTGATGACCCTGAAATTTTTTTTTTTTTTTTTATATAGCAGATCAGATCAAAGGTTTTAGTTTTTTTAAATATCAGTTCTTTTCAAGATAAGAGGAGGACACTGAAGTTTGGCAATTTTTTAAAAATAATACGAAGAAAAGTGTGCGCAAGTCTTTTATCGTACACCAGGTGGACAAGTATGAAATGCGGATTTAAGACAACAGATGGTGCACCAATGCAGTTTGTGCCATAAAGATTTGACGCTACGCTATGTTGTTGTGTCATCAACAAGTGTCAGACGGGCACCAGTGATAAATTGGAAAAGTGTGTGCATAGTGTTGTGTTGTTGTGTTCAATATGTCGAAATTTATACGAACAAAGAGCATTCGCGGACAGCATTATTTTTTTCTTTTCATTTGAAGAAAACTGCTTTTGAATCATACCGATTACTTCGAGAAGCTTATGGTGAACATACTTCATCGCAAGATACGTGTGAACGATGGTTTCGGGTTTCAAAAGTGGTGACTTCGATGTTGCAGACAAGGAACGTGGAAAAACGAAGATGTGGAATTGCAAGCATTGTTGGACGAAGATGATTCGCAAACACAAAAACAACTCGCCGAGCAATTGGGCGTTAGTCAACAAGCTGTTTCCATTCGGCCAAGAGAGATGGGAAAGATTCAGACTGGTAAATGGGTACCACATGAGTTGAACGACAGGCAAATGGAAAAGCGCAAAAACACGTGTGACATTTTGCTCGCTCGGTACAAAAGGAAGTCGTTTTTGCATCGTATAGTTACAGGGGATGAAAAGTGGATTTATTTTGAGAATCTCAAGCGCAAAAAATCATGGGTAGACCCAGGGGCACCATCCACATCGACCGCAAGACCGAATCGCTTTGGCAGAAAGACGATGCTCGGTGTTTGGTGGGACCAGAGGGGCGTGGTCTATTATGAGCTGTTAAAACCTGGGGAAACGGTTAATACTAAACGTTACCAACAACAATTGACCGATTTGAACCGTTCGCTGCTTGAAAAAACGCCAGAATACCGAAAGAGGCAACACAAAGTCATTTTTCTTCATGACAATGCTCCATCACATACGGCAAAACCAGTTCGCGACACGTTGGAAGCACTCAGCTGGGAAGTTCTACCCTATGCGGCTTACTCACCAGCCTTGGCTCCTTCCGTTTACCATTTGTTTGCATCGATGGGTCACGCACTTGCTGAGCAGCGCTTTGGTTCGTACGAAGATGTGAAAAAATGGCACAATGAATGGTTCACAGCAAAAGGGGAAGATGTTTTACTGGCGTGGTATTCACAAATTGCCCGAAAGATGAGAAAAATGTATATAACAAGCGATCGAGCATACTTTGAATAAAGCACTTTTTATCATTCTTTCGAATTTAACATGTTTTTTTAGAAAAAAAATCCTCATTTCATACTTGTACACTTGGTATATTTTAAATAGAAAGTGATGAGTGATTTTTCAGGGACAGTCTCGGTAACAATTATCAAGCCATTGTCTTACTTGAACGGTATTTTTTCCCGTCAAAAAACAGTGTTTAATGAACACACGAAATTCGATTTTTTCCATTGTTTTGAAAATATTAAAAGTGGCATCCCTAAAACCACTGTAACTTGTAAATTAATCAGGAAATTTTGACACCTATCGTTTGAAGATTTCCTAACAATCATATGGATTTTTTGAAAAGGGCGACATCTGTGTCAAACCAAAAACTTTTCAGCCTACGTGTAACATACTTTTTGCAGCGCCCAGATGTATGTAACACCTTGTGTTTTTCGTATTATAAAGTTTAATGCCTAGAAAATTTTAGAAAATCATAAGCTCGGGTAGTAATACCTCTAATTCTAAAAATAAGACGTTTTTTAAAAATTCGTTTAACCTACCTGGAGTAAGGAACTCTTTCCGGCACCTACGGGTCCAATAATGGCACATAATTTTCCTTCAGGAATAGTTAAATCAAGATATTTTAGCACTGGTGTATTAGGTACCCATTCTGCAGTGACCTTTGATATTTTTACACCCTTTTCGGATACTCTTTCTACAAATGAATCAGCTCTTTCTTCCAACATTAATATTTCTTGGAGTCTTTTTATTGCTACCCATGTTTCTGCACTTAAACTTACTGCCATTGGATAAAAAATAGCCAATGCAACTGAAATAATGATCTCTGATTGTGTTAGCTGATACTTGTTGGAAATTCATAATAAAATTATATAAAAACAACACTATGTTTTAATTTCCAATATATTTAAAGTAACTTGACAATTGTTTCACCATACAATGGCTTCTTCAGAAGTAAATAAGAAAGAAAAATATTTGGTAGTAATTCTGGTTATATAGTGCTTAAAACTATCCTTAATTACCTAAGATTATGTTAATCATTTTATTATATTATTTACAGACAGAATTATTTTAAGAATGCAAATTATTTCACCTGAACTAACCTGAACTAATAAAGATTAAGTAAGGGTGAATGGTTTAAGTCTACCTGTTCGTTTAATAATAGATTGGGGTTTTTCCGTTTGTTAATTTCAAGACATTCAAGCAAATTTAATTTTTTAGATTTATTTGCTACATGTAGGATTTTTAACGTATCATCAAAATTATGGGATTCGTTTATTATATGGGTTGCGTAATGTGAATTGTTCTTATTTTTTAAATAACTATGTTTATGTTCTTTAATGCGAGTTTCAAAAGATCTACCAATTTGTCCTACGTAGGTTTTAGTACCAGACATTAGAGACAGACATTATAGATAATATCTTGAATAAAAAAAAATCCTTTAAACAAGCCATCTCTCTAATTTATCCCACAATTAATGACAAAAAAGGAAAATTTAGTACACTCACATACACAGGGAAAATAACTAGAACAATTTCCAAACATTTAATAAAAAAGAACAATAAAATAGCATTGAAAACCAGTAATTCCTTAGGGAGTATAATTTTGAATAACAAAACCAAATCTAAGGATTCCTTAAAATCAGGAGTTTATTTATTAAATTGTGGATCTTGTACTAAAACCTACGTAGGACAAACTGGTAGATCTTTTCAAACTCACATTAAAGAACATAAACATAGTTATTTAAAAAATAAGAACAATTCTCATTACGCAACCCATATAATAAACGAATCCCATAATTTTGATGATACGTTAAAAATCCTACATGTAGAAAATAAATCTAAAAAATTTAATTTGCTTGAATGTCTTAAAATTAACAAACGGAAAAACTCCAATCTATTATTAAACGCACAGGTAGACTTAAACCATTCACCCTTACTTAAGCTTTATTAGTTCTCTGAAATAATTTGCATTCTTAAAATAATTCTGTCTGTAAATAATATAATAAAATGATTAGCATAATCTTAGGTAATTAAGGATAGTTTTAAGCACTATAAAACCAGGATTACTACCAAATATTTTTCTTTCTTATTTACTTCTGAAGAAGCTATTGTATGGTGAAAAAATTGCCAAGTTACTTTAAATATATTGGAAATTAAAACATAGTGTTGTTTTTATATAATTTGAAATAATGATTGTAAATTAGTATTTTCTCTGTTGTGGAAGTTTTCAATAAAATTAAATGATATTAAGTTTAATGGTACGACTTACGCTGTAGAATATTAAAAAACTGAGCCATAGAAAACACAATATCTGCGGAAATTGCATTCCCATACAGTACGTAAGCTACAACTGTCAGAAACAAAGTAAGTCTTTCCGTGAATACGTTACAACTTGCATATAGGCCTCGTAAATATGAAGAATGCCTAAGTGATTTGACTTCATCAGCTCTTAAATATTCAATCAATTTTTCAAATGGTTTTTCCCATGCGTACATTTTAATAACTTGGATTCCTGAGATTACTTCACTCATGTGTTTTACTCTTACATCGCATTTTGTTGCTACTTTGAGACGTAGTGACGAGGTTAGTTTTCCAAGATAAGCTAAAAAATAAGTCAACATTCACTGTTTACTATGTTAACAGGTGGTAAAATGCGAGTAAATGGAAGTGAGGGTTCCAGATATGCTTATCTATTTAGTGCAAAATGATACTTGGTCCCTATAATGCTTAACGTTACCTTTTTTTTTTTTGCTAACATTTATTTAGGTCAGCTATAATAGATCTTATCTCTATTCATATATTTGATTCGCTGACAACGCTCCATACTCTCTTTCTCATTTACATTAATGATCTGTTGGAAGGCACCAGGGATCCAATCTACAGCTTTGCAGGAAGTTGGTCTATTTAACAAAGATCTGGAATAAATTCTACCTTGGGATGACAGTAGACCAAGTAGAATTTAACGCTACAAAAACCGAGGTGGCAGTTTTATCTAAAAATTTAACGTTGCTTAACCTGATATACAGAGTCTGTCGCAAAAATAAGTAGAATGCCGATTTGTGGTGGGAGGTGGGAAAGAGACACGACCTGCGTCATTTGTCTGCGGGCCGTTACAGTGTACGGAGCGCTGCTAGATTGGACCCCTATTCGAGGGTCGTTTCACGAATTAACGTTGCCCCGTTCCATGGAGCAACGACGAGGAACGCCCTGGATGCCCATCAACGACACATAGTGCGACGAAAATGTGCAAAAAGTGAGAGTCAGGCTCAATTCCGATCGAGCGAGTGTTAGAATGTTAGCAGAAGAGTGCAATATTTCGAAAATCACAGTGTATCTCATTCTTACAGAAGAATTTATTTCCAAGATTAAAAAGGAGCTTGAAAGGCAACCATTTTAGAATGCTGGATAAACTTCCAAGAGGCCGTGATGAGGTGCCTGAACGAGGTTCCCGTCGACGTCTTCCAGAAAGCGTACTGACATTGACAGAGGCGCTGGTAACGGTGTGTCGATGTACAAGGGTGCTATTTTGAAGAATTTTAGTAACTTGTACTTTGATTTGCAATAAATATATGAAAGGGAGCTTCTCAAAAGCTGGGATTATTTCGAACTAGAAGGCTTTACACTTCACAAAAACTGTTAATTCTGTACAAAGCTCAAAATGGACCAACGATGGAATACTGCTCCCATGTTTAGGGCTCTACTTCTAAATTTGCACTGTGTTTGTTGGATTCTATTCAGAAAAGAGCTGTTCGCTCGACTGTTGATCCAGAACTCACCAGCAACCTTAATTTTTTGGAACATCGAAGAACCGTTGGTGCCTTGAATCTATTTTATATATATTTTTATGGAAACTGCGCTTAATTCTTTCCAGAGTGATGCATGCTAGGAATTCAGGTCGCGCTAATAATTTACAATCGTATCAATTTTACCTTGTCAGTCCTCGTACAACCCTCTTCAAGCAGTCTTTTTTATGGAGAATATCATCCCTTAATTTGCCCAGGACTACGTTTCTCACCACTATTAGCGTTTCTAAATTTCAGTGGATTCCCCAAATTTCGTTTAAAGAAATTGGAGACAAAAACAAGAACCTCGTAAATTGATTTGATGACTTATAGAGTGATCATGTTTAGCTATAGCTGATTATACAATTTGTTTATTGTCTATACTTCTTTCATATTCCTCAGTTCTAGATGTTCTGGATTTTTCAGTTTTTCCTGCATACATCGTACTAAAAGGACATGGTTTTTTTTGGACACCCAGTATTTGTAAACGAATTGTGTCTTTTAATGATCTGAAGCATTGTCCAATTTATTGTTGAAGATTATGCGAATGTTGGATCTTTTAAAAAATTTAGCTTTTTTTGTAGTGCTGTGTATCTAAAGAAGAACTGCACTATCTACTTGTGGATCTTTATTACTATCTCCTCCCGGAGATGAGTATTCAAAACGGTTAAACGAATATTTAATATTGTCAGAACAGGGTGAGTCAACGATAGAGTGAAGTTCATTATCTCCTTATATCTCGTTATAGCGTAAGTGTATTAAAAACAAGGGTAAAAATTGAAAAATTCAAAATAAATCGAAAACTATTAGAAATAGGTATATGACATACTTAATAAAAGTTGGAGGGTTTTGTAAAATCTAACAGAAAAAATAATAATATACAGGGTAGGCTATTTAAAAAATTTGAGATTTTTCAATTTAAAATAGTCGAAATTCATAAATTTATTTTGAACACCCTGTAGCATCTAATTCAAATTTCTTTACATATATATATTTTTTTTATCTCTATAAAACGCTCGTACCAATTATGAGTATTCCACCTTCAGAAACAATGGCGCTACTGGTAAATTTTAACAAAACTGAAAACTAGTATTTTTAAAAAAAAATCGAAATATTAGAAAAACTACTAGGTTTAGGTATATAACATTATTAATAAAAAAGTCATAAAATTCTATGCAGAATTTAAACATAAATTAGAAAATAGGATGTTCCGTTTAAAAAAACATATATTATATCGGACACACTTTTTTGAAGTACCCTGTATACTCAAAAATAATTTTAAACTGTACACCTTAACATTCCCTGAAACTATTGTATTTAATATTTTTTCGTCATTTCCGAGACAAATGAGATAATGAACTTTACTCTATCGTTGACTCACCCTGTACAATATCTATTAGGTTTTAAAACACTGGTCAGTTTATCTATTTCTGATGCTATAGAATGTTTGTCACATATTGATAAAGCTCTAAATACTAGTGAGTTGATAACGATAGGGTTTGAGAATGATGATGTTACGAATTAGCATTCATCGGTATGACTTTGTGCAAACCGACTGTACAATATTAAATATAAATAAACAAAAGTATTAAAGTCCATGAAAACTATATCGAGACTAAGTTTTAACCCTTAAATAAATCTTTTCTATTTGAATTATGTGCAGTTTGTAACTTACTTTGTAAAGGTATGGATATAATTATCATGGCGACGATTCCAACAAAGCAATATGCCCCAATAACATTGTACATGATATATGATACAAGAACCACTTGAATTGGCATTACCCAGAGCATGTGTAGAAATGGTGCTACAAGATCAAACCGTTGGACATCGTTGGATAAAACATTGATTACTTTGCCTGAGGCGGTTTGGCCCTGAGATGCTCTACTTAATCTCATTATCTAAAAAAATATAAAAAATGAAGGTTATGGTTTCCGGCGTTAGGAACAGAAAATAAACATAAATATTTATATTAAACAAAAAAGAATATTATGCACCTATAGATAACCTAATTGCCTAAAATAACTCTGAAAAAATGTAAGTACGTAATCTCCGACTACCTAAAATTTAAACTAAAAGTGAGTAATTCTATCCTACAAAACTGCGCCCTATTGTATCGACGGTAGAATCGCTCACATATTTAAGCAATTACTAACTGACTGAAATATTAATACTTCTTTTTTTGGTACCAAAAACCTTGCAATACCTTTTGGAGTGATTTGGAATGAATGACCTGGAGGAAAAAATAATTCATGGGTAGTTAATTTTAGCCATATTTTGCATGGAACAAAGTTATTTTCAATATAATAATCAATTTTTTGTTCTAAAAAGAATTCACACCAATGGGTAATTGCTTACTATTCTTCATGGAAAATTTATTAACCCTTCTGTCAATAATCCTTCGTTCAATAACCGGGGTACCCGGGTACCCACAGTAGGTAAAATCCATTGTTACCGTTTACTCGTATACCTTTTGTTAGTCTGTAATAATTATTTACAAAGAACAGTTTGGAGGCCTTCTCTTGAAAACTGGTTTTCGATTGGGTCCATTGTAGCCATTCACTGTTGTTGAAATTACATTTTTGTGACGATGGGATCAGATTTAAGCCTGAGTTTGTTGAGTACAGAGGTTCTAATTTACTTTTAACTAATTATTACTGCGAAAAACAGTACTGCAATGGAAGAATTATCTGCTCGAGAATTTGCCATATAGATTTTTTTTTAATATCAGTACTCATTACTAATGTAACTCATTTTTTAATTTTTTATAATTAATATACATTTTTGTTAATAAATAAAAATACTACTGTTAGGCTGACACAAGCTAAAGAAACAAAATATCTCCGGCAATTATTGAGGCCAGAGTCCGATGAAGAGGGCAGTATATCAGATAGTAAAGATGACGACTGGTTCCCACCAACTGCAAACGGATCAGTACAAAATGCTGAAATTTCTGACCATGGTTAAGTTACAGAAGATCGAGACGAAGTAGATGACGAAGAGTTGGAAAATAATAGTGAAGAAATTGAGGATCCCGGAGAACCTAGTACTCTTAGTGCTGATATTTTTGTTGCACAAGATAAAACAGAATGGAAGCGGACACCTATTTCCTTACAACACCAAGTAGCAATGCGTAATTTTATTTGTTAAAGGTCTGATTCACATTAAAGAACCGAAACGTTGTTAATTTCTTCAACGTTCAAGTATTTTTTCACTAATGAAATGGTTGATATACTTGTACGATATACGAATAAAAAAGCAATTACTGTATATTAAAAATATAATGCTATAACTTGTTTGGAAAAATATGACTTCTCAGGAAATATATGCATTTTTAGGAATCCTTATTACTTCTGGTACTAATAATTCAGATACTGATCACACAATAGACATGTGGAAAATGAATGCATATGCATTTTATCGAGCAGCGATGGGCATTAATGAGAAAGTTTGAAATCGAGGCCAATGTAGAATCTGAGATCTTTGTGAGAGTACGATGGATGTATGTGGATGATGTAGTCGTAAATTTTTGACACAAAAAAATTAAATGTAGGAAATTTTGTTTCTAAATTAAATAATTGATAGTCCGTTACATTAATTTGTGAAATTGAGAACAAAGAATAATTACCATTCCTGGATATTTTAGTTATAAAACCTAATAATAAATTAGAATTTGATATCTACAGGAAAGGTACCTCAACAGATAGAGATATTCCTAATCAATAACAGTGAGTTTAAATTTTTGAGCAGTTTAATTTAAACTAGCAGTGTGTAACGCGTGTTGCCGACTTGACTTATTTAGTTCACATTGAATACGTCAAAATTTGCGTGCTGGAAGTGACCCAAGAAGAAGGGACAAAGATATTTAAGCAGCCATTTCGAATTTTTAAGGGCTTTTTTCTCCTAGATACAGTAACGGCTTTTTCCTCCAGCATGCCGTAGTGGCTTTTTATTTTTCTCCATGATGCCGTAGTGCAGTAACGGCTTTTTTTTTATCACCAAGCGGGTGTTGTTTATAGATCTCAAGTTTGATGCCTTTTTCCAATCTTAAAATATTCTGCTCATCCTAAGACACTTCGGGTCAAAAAGTGATTAGCTACCTAAATGAGATTAGGAGAGTGGCGGCTTAGACAATATTTTCGATGAGAATCTCACTAGGAGAGGCCAAGCAGCTTATGGAAAAGCCACGAGGAGAAGTCAACCAGTAAGTCATAAGCACACCAGTTTAAATATCTCACTTCCTGCCTGCAACGTGTGTTTCCAACGACTACGCAACACGTGAAATCCGCGAAGTTAATTTTACAAACTTTTAGATCGTCTTTTTTTGAAGTCTTTTGTTTTTTTTTTTACACTTAGGATCAGTAATTTATAGAACTCTAGTTTAAATGTGTACACTCTCATAGCCTAAGGGGTTTTTATTTAGTTAATGTAATTTTAAGAATGTAATATCTGCAAGGATTTTCATTTTGTCAATATGCTTTTTCCTGTGTTAATGCAGCCTTTTACTTAACTATCTGTTCTTTCTTTCAGGACGTATAGGTTGTACGTAAATTAATTTTATTTCAACAACTAAATAACTCTTCAGTATTTTTTCATTTTTTGAGCTGAAGTTAGATTCTTTTTATTCTAAAATGAATGGTGCTCAAAAACAGTACAACCAAATTTTAAACAACTATAGAGACTATTTTCAAAAGGCGTACAAAAATTACCTCGATCTCTATGTACTCTACCAGTAAAAAACGAGCTAGCTTATATCTAGTTTTCGCTCTATCAATATTAATATCCACTCAATCCATTCTCAAAAATTAAAATATACATAAGGGGCAAATAACGGCTTCTATTTAATAAATAAGATATTTATTAAAGATAAAGAAAGTTGGGGCTATACAAAATAACGCCGCAACGAGACGTTATAAAATAGCGCTCCAACGTGAGGCTAGAGAGATGGCCCCGAAAAGAGACCTTATAATCGTTTAGTCACTCTCCCGTTGGATCATGTCAGATTCCGAAATGGCAGGAATGATCTAAGAATACATCTAAGATCAATGATTAAAACGAGATTTATTTAACTAGTTAATAAACAGACATACGTGTAGGTTAAATATTTATAATTTCACCACACGTGAACAAATTCATTATCATATAATTCAAAATATAACAGAGGCCTTAATGAAGTATTTAATAATGTAGGCCTCATGTTAATCTATAAGTCATCAGACAACTGCCTATATACCTACCCGAATTATACTTAAAGTGAATTACTTTAGTATCGTTTTTAATACTTTAACATTTTGAGAGAATCTAGTAACCAATCGGTATCAGTATATTGTTTAAATAAATTTCAGAAAACCATCTAAACTAAGCGCTTCTTTACCTTTCGATAAACTAACGATGAAACTGCAATTCGCACTCTCATTCCAATAGATGCGGTTCCGAACGTTGCATGGTGCCATAAAAAGATCATTACTAATGAAATAGCACCCAGAGCAGCCGCGAAACCATATAACATTGTCCTGTTTGAAGCACCTAATTCAAATTCTCTTACAAACCATGAGAGTATTAAAGGTTGAGGAGACCTAAAAAGGAATATATCGTATAGGTTTGTTAAAATAATTTGTATGTTTTTATATTTTTGTCAAATAATTTGTATCTATCTATTTTTAGTGTTCCGTATGGAACACTTATAAGATCACTTTGGTGTTTGTCTCTCACACTCGATTTTCTCCGAAACAATTTGACATAGAAAGTTTAAATTTGGCACTAATACAGGAATTGATGAGCTCATCAGATCCGTGTAGTTTTGAAAGTTAAATTTTGACTTGAAGGGTTAGATTTGATAGATGAAATCAGAAGTGAACAAAAAAAAATTACCAGGTCATTTAGTGGGGTGTCAAATGAAAGGTTGTCAAGACACAAGTTCAAAAAGATATATAGTGTAATACTTGCGTCCACTTTTCTTTATATTATTTTTAAAAAAAATGCCAAAAATCTTGAAAAGCACTGATCAGAAAATTTTGAAAAAATTATATCGTTAACGTCATGTTTAACGATAAACATGACTTCTCGATCTTCCATAAACCATCACATACAGACTCGATAATACATAATAGCTCTAATCAGCCTCACTCACACAAAATGGCTGCTTTTAACTCGTTTATTCATAGACTTCTTCACATACCAATGACAAGAGAATTATATTAAAGAACTAAATATAATAAAACAGATAGCGGTTAACAATGGATATCAACCAGATATAATAGATAAAATCGTCAACAAAAAATCTTATAGACAAGCTATTAATATGGTATACCCAACAATTAAAACTCATAAACATAATTTTAAAACACTCACTTACACAGGAAATATAACCAATTTTGTATCCAAACAATTGTCTAAAAGAGGTTTAAACATCGCGTTTAAAACTAATAATAAACTTTCAAATCTAATGAAAAATAACAAAATGATAAAATGACAAAATCGGGAGTATATCAACTTAAATGCGGTTCTTGCCCAAAATTCTTCGTTGGTCAGACAGGTAGATCATTTCAAAAAAGAATTAACGAACATAAAAGAAGTCACATAAAACAAAATAACACCTCTAATTATGCCGACCATTTAATCTTAGAAAAACCACAATTTTGACGAAAATTTTAAAATTCTTCATAATGAATCTAAATCTAAAAAGTTGAATTTCTTAGAAAGCATGGAGATTAACAAATATAAGAATAGGAACATTTTACTGAATCAACAACTTGAAACCAACAACTCTCCGTTATTAAACCTTTATAAAAATTAGAAACTAACCCAACCAGATTTAGAACAATAAGCAGGATTAAATATTTAGGTTTTTACAATTGTATATTGTGTATTTATGGTTTTATATTATTGTACCCAATTATATGGTTAGAATTATCTAAGTACACTGAGGATTTTTAAAGAGGTATAGCCTATCTCAAAATATAAAATCCTGAATTTTGCCGTTTTAAGTGGACAACATAAAAATTCTGACCTTTTGTTTATGATAGGTTACAGAGATGGATTTGAGAATTTTATTCAATAATGCAAATAAATAAAATTATAAGTGTTTTTGGAGATATTTATTTATAGATGCATGTAAATACAAATGGATAAGAAGTACAAATATAGAGTTTGAATGAATGGGGGTTTACAAGAGGGGACATATTGTATAAATAAAAATATATTTTAACTTAACCCTAATTCGGTTTCACTATCACTGTCATCAGCTGAGGTAATTATCAGTGGTTTTATATTATTTACATAAATATATGAATCTTCAACTTTAACAACGTGCTGCATGGAATTCCTCCAGCTTTTACAAGGTATACCATTTATAACTTTTTTACTAATTCAACTACTGAAACGCTTAAAGTAGGAGAAACATTTTGTGCCCTTATTTTTGATTTAACTTGATGCCAAATATGTTCAATTGGATTAAACACACAATAATATGGAGGAAGCCGCAAAACAGTGTGTCCCGTTTTCTCAGCTATACTATCACAAACATATTTCTTTTTCAATTTATAGTCTTTCAAAACTTCCAACAGATCATTTTTTTTATAAATAAAGTCAAAATAAATGTCATTTTCTAACATATATTCCTGTATTTCCGATTTGGTGTTGGCTGCATTAGAAACCTTATTTAGTAGACGACTATGGTAACTTGCATTGTCCATAACTATAACACTCTGTTCGGGAACATTTGGCAAAATGGAATTTTGAAACCAATTTTCAAAAATTTTTGCGCTCGTGTCTTCGTGATAGTCCAAACTAAAATCTTTTATGTTTTTTGCACATAATAGTAGACAATTTGAAACCGAGCCCTTTTCAGATCCAGCATGCAAGATGGTTACTCGTTTACGTTTATTTGAAGGTGCATTAGTCTGACATTTTGTACTGCTGTCAATCCACCCTTTTTGCACAGTGTCATGAGTATTGAACCATGTTTCATCAAGGTAAATTATTGGCCAATTCTCTGATCGACACTTTTCAATTTCTTGTAAATAAGTGTGTCGAAAGATTCGTAATCTTTGTGACTCCATCACTACTTGCCTTTTGTTGATTTTTCGGAACGTGAATCCCATTCTTAAGAGAATTCTGTGAAGAGTTGATCGGCCACAATGTATATTGGTCCCGTCCTACACCAGTCTTAATTTTATTTTGTCTAGTGTCGGCACCAACTGCTCTTCATACATAGAATATATTTTTCTCCTGATGACGTCTTTTTCACAATCGTCTACATGATGTATTTAAAAATCTTTCCGTTTTGGCATGTTCCTGAGTGATGGTTTTCCTACAATACCCTTAATCGTAGAAATTGGGGTTTTTGTTAGTTCACTATTTGTTAAGCGTCAAGTGATAAATGTTTTCTCTTGCGATAGGCACTAATGCAGTTTTCCCGCGGACGCCACATAATTAAAATAAAACCGTTACGTTGTAAGTTGTAAGTAAAACTAAAAATAAAAATAATAAAAAGTATCTTTCGAATCTTAATGGGGACCTGTGGTCATTAGGCCTATATTATCAAATACTTAAAGCGCTCCAAACCGGTTGCCAGGTAGTAAATATATAGGTAAAAATAGATCCAATATGATTGCAGGTGCAAGTGAGGGCGGTATCCAAAGCAGGTAAAATAAAAATACGTTTATCGTAATACCTGGCAACTATGCAAAAACCTTAATAGGGTTGTTTATTGCCCCATTGAAAAAGCAAAAAGGCAAGATCTTAATCTTGGGATTTACTTTAGAACGAAAATACTATATTCAAGGATATGTATTCAATATTACATTTACTTTAAAATTCTTATTCGTCCGAAGAAGGCACCGTGTGCCGAAACAATTGCCCCGAAAAATAATAATATAGTGAAAATTAAAAACATTATTAGTGTTTCATCTCTGTTAAGTTACCTTTAATAATTTATCTGGTATATAAAAAAACAAAAATTTCGAGGTCATCAGTTTTCAGTAAAGATCGGAAACTAACTTTGTTGAAAACTCATTTGGGGAGTGTTTTGTGAAGTCATTGATTATTTTATACCTTCATAACAAAAATTTTTATTCTAAAAGCTATCTACGTACGGAACACTAATTGCGCAAATCCGACTTGCACTTGGCATTTTTTTTTTAATTAGAACGCCATACCTAAACAATTTAGTTAGTCATTATCTTAAAAACAATTTGCATCCCACACCACCGCACTGACTTTTGTCACTCCAGTTGTCGGATTTAACCGTCAGATCGTAGAAACCTGAATATAAATCATATCTTAACAGATTGGCATCCAGAGGCAGGGAGGACCTATTCTAATCATTATATTCTACAAATTATGGGTATCGGATACAGGCTTTTGGGGTGTTACCATGTAACAAATAATAAACTTAAAAATTAATATGTTCTTCAGCCATGCAGCTGCTCTGTAATAAGATCTGCTGACAAAAGTTATTAAATCATATTGTAACTGGCTGTGGTACAGTCTTTAAATGTGCAAAATCTAAAATTAATACATACCCTGTATAAAAGGAAACCGAAAAAGTTTTTCTTTTTGCTTAAAATTTCAAGTCCAATCCAGATTACATAATTTTTGTAACAGTACAGAAAACAAAGGTTTTTGGACTAACGTTATGAAATCTGAAGCAGGCGACAAAACTAGGCTTTGTGATTTCCATTACCTTCAGAGTAGTTCCTTTGCACCCGCATGCACTGGTTCCACCGTCTTTTCACTGGTCGAACATTTTTTGGGAGGTTGATATTCTCACTGCTTCCAGTGCCGCTTGCATTTCGGCTTGTACCTCCTTTCCATCTCGAAACGGCGACCTTTTCATCTCCATATGGAGGAATAGCCCGAATTCACAGGGTGTTAAATCACACAAATGAAGTGGGGGGGGGGAAGGTGACTGCCGGTTATTTAATATTCTGTATGCAAAAAACGAGAATAATTTTATTTCTCTAAATTTTTTGTTGTAACAATCTTATTCAGAATGATTTTAGCCATATGTTGAGTCTTTACTTCTAGTGTATTGTTTAAATGAAAATTTCAGGTAGTTTATCCAGTGTTAAATGTCTGAATAAGACACTAAACAGTCTATTTTTTGTGTCCTGGAAATATATATGCGCGTTTCCTGAGATACTAATATACTGTACCCAAAAAGACACATCGATATTGAGAGATATTGTGTTTTCAAAGATTCGATTCCATTATTGAGCTCTCAGATACTGATTATGACGCAATTTGATAAACGAAAACTTTGTATTTTGTCACTTTTTACATAAAATTATGTCATTGGCAGGTTCAATATAGTATTAAAACAAGATAAAATAAAATACTAACGAATAGTAGTACAGTAAAACTACAGAAAATAAATAATAAATGAATACATAAAATACAATAAGAACGAGTTATACAAAGGGTTCCTTTTACCTCTTGTCAATTAATTATCCTAAAACTTAAGTTTATTATGTTGGGAATGTGGAATCTTTGGCACAATAACACTACTCTGTATATATCACCCCTATACCAAACACTTTATTTTTGCAATCCACGCGCGTTTCGCTAACCATGTTAGCTTCGTCAGGAGCGATGATTGACTAAAGCTAAACTACAAATCTACCCTATTTATACTCAGCCTAATACCCGATTTACTCAGGCGGAACTAATGGCATAGGCGAGGCTATCAGTTCCGGTCAAGTAATCCGTAGAGGAGACTATAAGGAATAGGCTCTCTGTCTTGATTTAAACTACTTTTACATTTTATAATTTCCGTACTTTCGTATGCGTTCAACAATCTCCTATCCTATATTTTAAATTAATCTTAGATTATCTAATGTTTCAGTATGATCAGCTTCAAGGGCATGTTGGGCAATGCTAGACTTTTCTGTTCTACTGTATTTTAACTATGTTAAATGTTCTTTAAATCGTGTTTTAATTAACCTTTTAGTTTACACAAATTTTTGTCTCAATCATTACAACTAATTTCATAAATTCCACGTTTCTCGCAATCAGGAATCTTATCTTTGGGATTTGCTAAGATATTCCTCAGGTTGTCTGATGACTTATAGACTAAGGTGCGGCCTACCTTATTAAATACCTGAATACTTAACATTATCAAAACTTCGTATGAAACAAAATTATTTTCAATATAACAGTAAATTTTATGTTTAGAAAGAAGGAACAGTTATGGATAATTACTTATCACCTTTCATAGCCAATTTATTCATGAGTTCCACCTTTTTTACACGCGAAGAAAATAAGACCAAGTATGCTTCCATACCATATAATCCGAAATATAGCAGGGGATTCAATAGGGTATTTAATAAGATAGGGCTCACCTTAGTCTATAAGTCATCAGACAATCTGAAGAATATCTTAGGAAATCCCAAAGATAAGATTCCTAATTGTGAGAAAAGTGTTATTTATGACATTAGTGGTAATGAATGCGTCAAAAATTGGGGGTAAACTAAAAGATCAATTAAAACACGATTTAAAGACCATTTAGTACAGTTAAAATACAGTAGAACAGAAAAGTCTAGCATTGCTCAACATGCCCTTGAAGCTGATCATACTGTAACATTAAATAATCTAAGATTAATTAGAAATATATCTGATAGGAGATTGTTGTATACGAAAGTATGGAATTTATAAAATGTAAAAGTAGTTTAAATAAAGACAGAGGGCTTATTCCTTATAGCCCTCTCTACTAGTTACTTGACCGGAACTGATAGCCTCGCCTATGCCATTAGTTCCGCCTGAGTAATTTAGGTGTTAGGCTAAGTACAAATATGGTAGATTTGTAATTAGCTTTAGTCAATCATCTCTCCTGATGAAGCTAACATGGTTAGCGAAACGCGCGTCGAGAGCAAAAATAAAGTGTTTGGTGTAGTGGTGACATATACTGAGTAGCGTGCTTAAGTTTATGATTAAAAATAAATAAAACAAAAAAAAAACAGTAGCAAGAAAAAAAGAAATGAACAAAACAAAAGGATTGTAAATACACAGAAAGGACAAAACAAAAACTATCCTTAACTACATAGTACTAAATTGAGATCAAAGGTGAACCAGATTACTTCACATATCTGACTGCATTATGGCATAAACGTAGATTTTTGGAAATAGAATACGATAAAAAAAAGTTTGCTGCATTAAAGTATACGGCTAGGCCTACAAAATCGGAAATAAAATTAAAAATCCAATTTTTCGCAAATACTTCTAAAAATAAAAAAGATATCGAAAAACTAATAGAAAATATGAAAGAACGGCAAATTATTATAAAAAAATAGAATATAGATTATTCTTTTTTTAGTTTTACCATAATTAAAAAAAAATATATTTAAAATAAAATGGCAGGTTTAACCCCTTCAGTTGTGGTGGGAATTACGCTTCCAACCTCATTTATGATTAAATTAACGTTTTTGTATACCGTCAAATAATTTGAAATTGGCTATTCAGCAGTTTTTTTTTGGGCGCTGATTAAGAATCCGATGACAGACTTGAAAAATTCAAAATGGCGGATCCAATATGACAACCAGAAAGTACGTAATTCATTTAATGTCTTCGAGTGTTTTAGAAATCTTATGTTTTCAGTAACTGTTTTCTTTGTACCTGAATGTTTAAATGAAATATAAATACTTAATACTTAAAGCTTAGACTTTTAGTTTCCATTTCCTACCTTTATATATTGTTTTTATTTTAAGTTTAGGTTATTAATAACTATATTCTCTTCTAGCCCTGCTGTTATGGAAGCATCAATTTCATACTTTTTTATAATTAAAATATACTTAAAATATTTCACTTAGCAATTTTTTAATTACACGAAGTAGGTAAGTATTATTAAACGAATATATTTGATAAATAAAAAATATTATTAAATATAATATATTAATTAATAAATAATACAAATTATTCATAATTGTGGATTTTTTAGTGAATAATTAACCTTATATGACATATTATTTACCGGGACTCACGGTTGACCTTGCATTATGCTATGTATGGCTGAGCGCTCTATCTCAAAAGCGTTTAAGCGAATAAAAAAATATTTAGAACAAAAATTGTAGAGAATTTTATGCTCTACAATTTTTATAATAGATGCAAATATTATTGAAACCATAGGAAACGAGATATTTGCGAAAAACCGATTTTTGTGACCTTTGACCTTGAATATCTTAAGACGCGGACACGAGATTTTATGAAACTTTTGAGACAACTTTTAGAATGCCAAAATAAAGGTTTATACAAGTTTACAGCTTATTATCTCTCATTCCGAGGTTGACCCTCTTTTTTGGCTTAAGTGACTGTACTATTTAGAAAACGGGACTGAAATTTCGGGATGTTTCAGTTTTTTCCTTCCTTTGTAGGCTAAACACTAACTAAATTCAAAATTTGAAGTTTGTGTGTCTGATAGAAGTACCTTAGAATTTTGATGATCTGTGAGTGTGTCAGTGACAAAATTAAAGAACTTCGACTGGCGATAGTTCGTAAACTATAAGGTATAAATAGAAGGTAATTTAAGAATATAGCTAGTATAGTAAGTCATCTTGGTCACTGAAAATTCAGGCTTCTAGCTTTATCCACAACGAAGTTACAGGGGGGTCGAAAGTGCCGTGAGTGGCTTCGAGAGAAGGATGGTACGGCTGTGCTTTCTGCTCGACTTGGCGGGAGCACTGCCGTGCCTCCTTCTTATAAATTTAATATAAATACTTAGGTGAAAACTTAAACGATTAGTAGGAGTTGAGTTCTTTTTGCATAGAATGCAAATTCTAACCATTTTGTAAATATTTTAACAAATCAATCCAAAAACTACTTAAGGTATTTTTTACGACAAACAGTTAAAAGTAGTTTTGCTTGAAATTTTGAGAAATAATAGATTTTAGCATCATGCATTTACTGCTTCAATATAAAGATGATTTACCACGCCGTATTGCCATAACCTCATAACCAAGATTTTGGACTTATTGAAGAGCGGCAGATAAATATATACTTAATAAATGTAACAAACTGAACTAAAAAATATAACTTATAGATCCAAATTCCGATTCCAGCCGTAGTTATGAAGGGGGAAAGTTGCTAAAAATTGAGAGTAGGTGAACCCATCGCGGAATGGCAGTTTTATATGTTTCTTTAAAAAAAATGGGCTCAAAAAATGAACTTATCGCTAAGTGGCAGATATTCGAGATATAGTTAGTTTGAGACCCAAAAAGAACTGAAAAAATATTATCTGCCATAGATCCTGGTTCTTTGAATTTCTACGAATTTTTAAACCTGCAGAGTTTTTGGACCCATCGGAACTCATTCTCGAGAGCGCCAGATAAATGAATCACTGTTCGAATGCTATAATACGAGGTAAAATCCCGAATATGTGCCAGGAAGTCTAGTGCCTGCTTTTATTAACAGAATTTTTGTATCTTTAAAGCAATGCTTAAGTTATAAACAAATTGATTTTTCCTATTCGTATTATTACCTAGCCGTGAAACATGAGTTCATACGTTTTTTGACACGTTAAAGTCGAATTTCTAATCCATTTTTGCTAAAAATTTACTAATTTTTGTTACAAATAATTTTTTTTTTCTACAATTACTTAAGGTATTAATAATAAGCAAAAAATAAGTTTATCATGAATACTTTTTTAAGAGCAAAACCAAAAAAGAGAAAGTGAGTGATTTTCTAATATCAAGTATATTTTAAACTGTAAGTAAGAAAATAAATTGCTGGACTTTTTTGACCATTTCTTAATGCTTTAATAGAGACAATGTGGGTATTTTTAGTGTTCCGTATGGAACACTTATAAGACCACTTCGGTATCTGTCTGTCTGTCACATCTGATTTTTTCCGAACCTATTTGACATAGAAAGTTGAAATTTGGCACTAATATAGGAATTGGTGACCTTATCAGAGCCGCGTAGTCTTGGGGGGTGAAATCGAAAGGAAACAAAAAAATTTTATTATCCGGTCACCGAGTGGTGTGTCAAATGAAAGCTTGTAAAAACACAAGTTCAAAAAAATATATAATGTAATACTTATATATAAAGTGTGAAAAATCGCTGTCCCCCACCTTATCTCAAAAAGTACTGATCAAAACATTCTGGAATATTCTCTACAGGGTGTAGATTGAACGAAAATTATCAGGAGTGCATTTAATAATTCGTCTGGTATATAAAAAAAAATAAATTTTAAGGTCATCAGTTTTCACTAAAGATCAGAAAAACCTTTTTTGAAAACTCATTTTGTGTTTTCTGAAGTCACTGATCATTTTATACTTCCGTAACGCAAATTTTTATTTTAAAAGCAATCAACGCCCGGAACACTAACTGCGTAAGTCCAACTTGCACTTGACCGGTTTTTAATTATTTTTATGTTGAAACTTAAGGTATAATATGCTCAAGGATTTATTTTTCAATACTATATTTCATTAAATATTTATAATATACTATATGTCCGTTAAAATCATGCCAACAAAAATTTTGTTTTAAGTTTTACAAATTATAAAGCAATAAAAATAAAAACTATTAGTATCATCGGAAAGCTGAAAGTCTCCTCTTCAAAAAGCTGTCTTTTAATTTTTTTTACACTCTGAAAACAAGTAATATCGATTAACCTGTGAGCGGTGCGCGTAGACTTTTAAATTAATCTGCTTTTTCGCGCTACACTTTTTGAATCATTTATCCGAATTTTTAATAAATTCTCACGGTAATTAAAAAAATCTGAAACAAGTCTATGGGTCATTAAATGCCAAATCGACCACTTTTGACCCCGGCCCCTTTCGATTTGGCTGAAAGTTTTTTTTATCTTTTTCTACCCTATGAAAAACGGTTCTCAGAATTTTTTTCAATTTTTTTACCCACCTCAAAAAAAGTTATGAATTTTTCCAAAAAATTCCTTTTTTTTTTTTCAAATTGCCATAATTTTGTCAAAAATTGGCCGATCGAGACGTTTTTTTTTTTTTTCAAAATTTTCGTAATTAAATCTACTTTTAAAAAAAATACAAAAAAACTTTTAGAAAATAAAATCTATGAAATTTTTGCCTTTTTTGAGAAAAACCGTCAATTTTCTGAAGTTCGCCATTTTTTATTTATTTATTTATTTCTTTTAAAAAAACTTTAATCAATTTCTTCAGTTATCCCCGCCAATCCCAGAGTGGGCCGAATTTTTTTTCTATTTTTTTTTAATTGAAAAAAAAATTTTTCAGTTTTTCACAATTTTTTAATTTTTTCTTTTAGAAACTTTGTTTATATAATAAAGTAAATGATTTCACGGTATATTATACTTAATTTATAGTCTTAACTTACAACTAATGACTAGGATTCTAAGTTTGATACGATTAACATTCACTGTTTTTAATACTAATTCAACAAATAATTTAATTCATTTTTTTTTTGGCGTTTGAATAATTTTGTTCACTTTAATTGTGTTTCACAATTTATTCTTTTTCAACAAACGTGATAACAAAACACTTTCAATAAACACTGAAACACATGACAGATACACAGGTTATGTTTTGGATCTCAATATAAAGTAGTGGTAGACTTATGAAATAGAATAGATTCGTGTGGATCTAGTGAATTGGCCATAGGTAAGTCTGTGATTGTCATGCCCTAACTTATCGATCTAATTAATGTGTTGAATTTGAATACTATTTATGTCAGATTAAAATTTATTATAATATGCTTAGGAAATTATTTTTATAACGTGAAACACAATTATAGTGAACAAAATTATTCAAACGCCAAAGAAAAATGAATTAAATTATTTGTTGAATTAGTATTAAAAACAGTGAATGTTAATCGTATCAAACGTAGAATCCCAGTCATTAGTTGTAAGTTAAGACTATAAATTAAGTATAATATACCGTGAAATCATTTACTTGCATTGATTTTATTATATAAACAAAGTTTCTAAAAAAAAAATTAAAAAATTGTGAAAAACTGAAAATTTTTTTTTTCAATTAAAAAAAAAAAAATAGAAAAAAATTCGGCCCACTCTGGGATTGGCGGGGATAACTGCAGAATTGATTAAAGTTTTTTTAAGAAAAAAAAAAATAATGGCAAACTTCAAAAAATTGACGGTTTTTCTCAAAAAAGGCAAAAATTTCATAGATTTTTATTACCTAAAAATTTTTTTTTTTTTTTTTTAAATACATTTAATTACGAAAATTTTAAAGGCAAAAAACGTCTCGATCGGTCAAGTTTTGACCAAGTTATGGCAATTTGAAAAAAAGAGCCATTTTTTTGAAAAATTCATAACTTTTTTTGAGGTGGGTAAAAAATTTGAAAAAATTCTGAGAACCGTTTTTTCATAGGATAGAACAAGATAAAAAAACTTTCAGCCAAATCGAAAGGGGTCGGGGTCAAAAATGGTCGATTTGACATGGAATGACACCTATATACTATTCTTTTTGTAAAATTTCCCGCTCTTTCACGTGGTGCGATTAGTTTTTCGATTTATTTTTTATTTTTTAAAATATTGCCGAAAAAACTGAATTTTTGATTTTATTTTTAGATTTTCTCGGCTTGGCGTACATCAAATTTTAGCTAACTTTTTCTTATCATATTCTAAGTACAAAAAACTACCTGTGTGCTAAAATGCAGCTTGTTAACATTTAATGAGAGCTCAAAACCTCTGGTGACTGTGCTATAATGGAATAGTGTGCATGACCATGACGGACGCATCAACAAAGGCAACCAAACATCTGAGCTCTCTAGAAGAATTACTCTGCGCTGGGCAGCCTATGGAAAGATAAGAGATGTTTTTAAGAGAGATATTCCGATAAGCTTGAAGTGAAGGGCATTCAATCAATGCATCATACCAGTTATGTCATATGGCACAGAGACATTAACCCTCACTAAATCATCCATAAGGAAAATTACAAGTGACACAAAGAAACAGGGAAAGATCAATGTTTGGGTTGAGACCTAGAGACCGGGTGAAGAATGAACAGATACGCAGAAGAATGTGAGTAAACGATGTCGTAGAGCATATCTTGCGATGGAAATGGAGAGGGGCTGGACATCTTGCCAGAATGGGGGATGGTCCTTGGGTGAAAAAGGAGAATGTAGACTAAATTTTTGCCTTTTTCCGTTACATTTCACAAAAAGTGAAAGGTTAGTCATAAAAGAATCTACGTACAGCTTTATTATTCCTCGAGAACCCACACTTTCCTGTTTGTTCATTAATATATCTACTGGATTCCAACGTGTTAATAAAAATTAAGAGAGTAGTGTTTTTTTTACCTTAAAACAACATTTTGAAAAAAAATGACCAGACCATAAAGAGAATATTCCCAATAGAAGGTTTTAAATAAAGCTATGAGTAAACTAGGCTGTTTATTAGGTTTCTCTTTTGCTTTTTTCACTTGCTTATTCCAATGGTATTCCAGCTTATTTCCTAAAGTTTCCGATTTGTCCTCTGGCAGAGCCTTGTAGAGATCCGTTAGTTGAATTTTTCTTTTAGCTCCTATGGAGAAGAGAGGTATTGTCCAGCTAAAAAAGAATATATAAATAGTATTAATTGAAAAATTAAATTAATTTGCAATTTTTAAATATTTTTTTATTCTTGTCATATTTAATGTAAGGATGCATGCAATTTACTTTGATTTACAACTTTCTTAACATGATTTAAAAGGAATTTTAAACCAAACTAATTAATCACTTTAAGTTTAATGAGGCAAGTAAATGGAGATTGATGTAGAAAGAGTATCTAATGAAGAGATGATCTATATAAAAGAGGTAATACGTAAATTTTAGAAGAGAATGGGGAAAAGGCTAAGTATTTAAAAAATGTCTTTAATATCAAGCCAGCCAGCCATTTTCTTACAGTCTTTCACACGAGACTGAACAAGAAATGCGAGACAGCTAATGGAGATGGGCAGTTCGGATTTAAAGGGGGTTTTAAGAAGAAACCATTTTCAGTCTTCAAATGCTGGTTCAGAATTGTCTCTATCAGAGATCAAATGTATTGGTGGGCTTCATAGACTACCAGAAGGCTTTCGACAACGTTAGCATGACCTCTTCATAAAATACCTACAACAACTAGGCCTGGATTCTAATGATATCAGAATTATAACGGACTTATACTGGAATCAGACATCTGAAGTAACATGGTAGCACAACAGAAAATTTTGAAATAGAGAAGGGAGTTAGGCAGAGTTGGGTTTTGTCGCCCATGCAGTTTAAATTGTATGTCGAAAGTGCCTTCGTCCAGGCGATGTCGAAGGGTGACCTGGACATCAAGGTGAACGGTGTTCGGATAAACAACATCAGATATGCGGATTACACTGTCATTCTAGCAGATAGCGCAGACTCTCTTCAGGCAATATTGAAAACTATAAACAAAGCAGGAGAAAATATTCGATTCAACAATATAAATACAACAAAATTCATGATTCCTCTCAATCCAGGACGTTCACATTCGTATAAATATCGCCAATATAGAACAAGTAAGAAAGTTTAGATAAATAATAAGTGGGATCCAGATCTGGAAATTAAAGCAGGCAAGATCAACTTTGAGCTAGTTGCGCAAATTTCTTTGTAACAAACAACTCATCCTACAACTTAGGCAGTGGATGGCTAAGTGCTATGTTTGGTCCATTCTATTGTATGGTGTTGAAACATGGACCATGAGAATGGGGTCTGTTAATAAACTGGAGGCATTTGAAATGTGGATGCTGAAAAAAATGTTGAGAATGTCTTGGGCTGATAGAGTATGAAATGAAGAGGCAATCAAAAAAGCCAATCTAGAAAATCGTGAAATAATTGAAAACATAACAAGGAGAAAGATTTCTTACTTGGGACACATTGTTCGTGGGGAACGTTATAGCTTTCAGCGCTTGATCCTACAGGTAAAATTCAAGGCAAACGGAGAATAGGACGAAAAAAACTGTCGTAGTTACGCTATATTCGCCAGTGGACAGGAATAAACGATTTTCAGGCATTCCAAAATGCCGCTTAAATCTGACGAGTGAAGTTTGATACCGATGTCTACGCAGGAATCTGCACGGAACCTTGAGAAGAAGAAGACTGATTCAAATTTTCAATAGTTTAAATGAAATAACATTATTATTAATAATAAATTAACAATTCTTGACGTTAACTAACGTAAAAATGAATGATATGAGAGTTGTTTACGGCTTTTAGGTGACAGTACATAATTTTGTTATTAAAAATATGATAGCAGTTCAAAAATACTTACGCAAAAAATAATTTAGAAAGAAAATTAGCCTTGTTTTTAGGGTTGCAATGTTTCAGTTTAAAAGCACCGTCCATATTTCCGTTTTCTTAAAATTAAACTAACACTAAGTTGCCCAATTATCTTATATAACATTGTTATACGAGACTTTTAGATCTTATAATTATTACTTAATTTTATCAAAAATCTAATAAACTACATGCTATTAGGGAATGGCATGTAACAGGAGACAGAACGTAAAAATTCCAAATTTCTATATAAATTATGATCAGTATTGTTACAAATGAAAGAATTATGTTATATAGATTATTCGGTGACTTCTTCTTCTTCTTCATCCAGCCGTCTGTGTCCACTGCTGGACATAGACCTCCATTGAACGTTTCCTGCCTGAGCGATCATATCCCAATTTAATCCACTGACCAAAAGCCCCTCATTAAATTGGGGGTTTTCCTATACTTCTTTTATTCATGCGAGGTCGCCATTGCAATAATCTTCTTGTCCACCTATCAACCTGCAGCCTAGCCATGTGTCCTGCAAACTGGAACTTCAAATATGCTATTCTTTCGATGATATCATTCCTGCCAGTACTTTTTCGAGTGTCTGAATTATTCACACGATCGGATAATGCCCAGCATAGAGTGTTCCATCTTCCTCTGGGCAATCTTTATCTTTTTACCGCTTATGTTTGTGAGCGTTTGAAAGGCTCCATATGTGATAACGGGAAGTACGCATTGGTTATAACAGAGTTTCCCTAACTGTGCGCGGCGCTATCCTAGGGGAGTCGCGAGATGATTCGCACAGGTCGCCTGCACGCAACGTAATGAGCTAGTGCGCGGCGCGGTGCGACGCGCATCTCATCAGGGACCCAGTAAGCCCGTCCCTCCATTTTCCCGAGCTTTCGTTCGTTCATCGTTCGGTATTTTGTTTCCGCGCTTTATTTATTCGTCGATTACAAGCGTTGATGACTGCAGTATTTTGATTTCAAGTGTGTTGAATTTAATTTACGCGCGAGTATTCATTACTTAAAATGGATAACTTTATTCAAATAAATTGAAAACGTGTTAAAGACGCAGGAAAGAGTAGAAAAGAAACTGTAGAAAAACGAAAAAAGTACAGAAAATATGATGACCAATATTTAGATTTTGGATTTACCTACGTTAGCAAAGGAAATATAGAACTTCTCCAATGTGTTGTTTGTCATAAGGTGTGGGCAGCTGAAAGTATGCTTCCTAATAAATTGAAATGTCATTTAGAAACAACTCACAGTAATTTACAAGGAAAGCCGCTAGATTTTTTTGCGAGAAAATGAAACATCCTTGTTTTCCAGAGCATCTATTCCTTCCAAAGCACTGTTCGCTTCTTACAAGATCGCTTACCGTATTGCCAAATATAAGAAACCACATACGATTGTTGAAGATCTTATTTTACCTGCAGCGATTGATATGGTATCAGTGATGATCGGAGAATCGGCGGCTAAAGAAATAAAAAATATTCCTTTTTCTAACAATACGATTAGTCGTCGCATTCATGACATAGCTGAAGACATTAATGAGCAAATTATGGAAAATCTTTCTGATTTATTTGCCATTCAACTGGATGAAGCGACAGACAGTAATCACGACGCTCAATTAATATGTTACATGCGGTACATGGGAGAAACAAATGTACGTGAGAATTTGTTATTTTGCAAAAAAATGACTGATACCGGTAAGGCTAGTGATTTGTTTGAGATCATAAATTCATACATTTAAGTGTGCCGGTGTGTGTACTGATGAAGCTCACATGATGGGAGGTGTGATGGAGGACTTCAAGCTCTCATTAAAACCAAGGCTCCAAATGTAAAATAGACACATTGCGTCATACGTAGGGAGGCCTTGGCTGCAAACAATATTTCACCTGTGCACACGAAAAAAATGAGTTGTACACGTATTTATTGACAGAATCCTTCACATTAATTGTATTGTTTGTAGTTTTTTAATGTTTTCTAATAAATAATCATTAAGATTCTATATTCTTTGGAGTTTTCTCTGTATAATAAAGTAATTTTATTGTCTGCTAGAGCTATACACAGGTATCTTCTTTTAGGTGTCGCAAAAAATTGCAACCTGTAACGGGAGTCGTAGTAAAAAAGAGATTGGGAATCCCAGTGTTACAACATTTCTTTTGAAGCAGATGAGAATATGACTCCTAAACACATTTCTTAATTTACCTCTGTAATTTGAGCTTTTGTTTTAATTCGCCTTTGTAATTCATACTTTTGGTTGTCTCTATTCATTTACCTTATGACCCAGGTATCTATATTCTCGACCTCGTTCTATTATGTTATTGCTTAGGGTTAGTGCGCCTCCTAGTACAATATTTGTCATAATTTTTGTTTTTTGTGTGTTAATACCTTACTTGTGACATCAGTTAGTTCTTGAAGCATTTCTTCAGCTCTAGTCAATTTCTTTAACGGGTAATCCAGAACCGTAATGAACAGTTTAGGCGACAGTGTGTCTTCCTATCTCACGCCACTCTGTAGCTGAAATTTATTTGTATCTTGGTGGATACACACGCTGTGGATTCGCTATAGATGTTGTGTATTAGGCGGGCGTATCGATAGTCGACGCAGCACTGAGTTAGCGCTTTAATAATACATTCGTGTTCAATGGCGGCCAGTGGCGGTTCAGTGGCGGTCCGTGGCCCCGTGACACAGTACTTTGGCTACGGTGCAGAAGGTCGAGGGTTCAATCCCGCAGGTCGGTATACTTATTTATTAATTTTTTTAAATATATTTGGCCTGGCCACGTACATAAGTAGTAGTTGTTCGCAG
Organism: Pachyrhynchus sulphureomaculatus; assembly: GCA_019049505.1. Taxonomy (NCBI): domain Eukaryota; kingdom Metazoa; phylum Arthropoda; class Insecta; order Coleoptera; family Curculionidae; genus Pachyrhynchus; species Pachyrhynchus sulphureomaculatus. Next base: position 26,047,937 of record CM032447.1, read on the forward strand.
AAATGCAATAAGGTCCGAGGCAGCACTACCGCGTTATCTAAAAGGTGCTGTGAAATACAAAAATATATGTTTATGTTTCGGCACCAGGACAAAGTTGATGGGTATTACGATATCCTAGCCGATATCCTTAGGATCTGGAAAAGGGTAAAATCCCTACTAGGTGGGGAGGTGAAGGAAAAAAAATAGTATCGAAGATCTTCAAGAAGTCTATGAAAATCAAAGCCAATAGTCTGTTATGTTCAACCGTTTTTCCTATAAGCGTCTCTGTAGCTAAAAGATGATCGTTAGTCCAAATCCTTATCTAAATCCCTCGTGCGCGATCGCCTGGTAGAAGTCAATTTTATTTTTCAGTCTTTTGTTAATTATTCTCGTAAACAGTTTGGAAAGATGAGAGAGCAGCCTATAGGTGGGTAGTTGCCTATAACCATTGGGCCACCCTTTTTGTATATTAGAATAATCAGAATATTGTTCTATTCACTTGGGACTATGGCGTTATACGAGTAAAGACAGAGGTTGAAGAGATCTTTAATTTTGTCGATAAGGATTTTCCTACCCATCTTAACGGCTTCATTTACTATAGCATCATCTTCTGGAGCTTTGTTATTCTTCATCTCCTTTAAAGCGTTATTAATTTCATCTTTAGTTATTTTAAGCAACTCCTCTGAACTCCGATTTACAATTCCATATTTTGTGATTGAGATAACAGAAAAAGCAGACAAAGAAATAAAATAGAAAATACACTTACTGCAAGACGAAACGATAAGAGACCTATACAGACGACGATTAGATCAAAAATTAAAATAATTTAACTACGACAACCTCCAACAGATGTATGGCCACATAAAAGAATGCATCAAACAGGCGGCCCTAGAAGCATTAGGTAAAGAAGACAACGAGAATAAGAAACATAAAATTAGAATCTGTGAAAAAACTAAAGAATCTATAAAGGAGAAAAAAAGACTATACGAAAAATGGCTGAATACAAAGCAGAAGAAGATCTACAGAAATATAAAGAAAAAAATACAGAAACGAGGAGGATCATAAACAAAGAAAAGAATGAGAGATGGGAAAAATCGTGCGAACATGTAGCATAGTATATAGGAGGAACTAGAAGCACAGAGTCATGGAGAATAATTACAGCATTAAGGACCAACAGAGAGAAGATGTATATAGAGTATATCCCAGAAAGCGAGTGGAAAGAATATTATAAGAAGCTGCTAACAGAAGATAGACAAGAATTCCAAGAAGAGAACCCTGAAGAAGAACAGAATAAGGAAAAAAAGAGATAGAACTAAGCTATGAAGAAGTAAAGAAGGCAATAAAAAGATTCAAAAATAATAAATCTGCAGGGCCTGGGGGTGTGGTAAATGAAATGTTTAAGTACGGGTCTAATAAATTACATCGAATGCTGAGAAACATGTTCCACAGAGCGATAAATGGAGAAAAAATACCAGAGGAATGATCAAAAGCCTATATAGTATCTATATTTAAAAAGGGAGACCGCAGAACATGCACAAACTATAGAGGCCTAAGCATAATATCGAGTATGGGACGTTGGTATGGAAAAATTATTAAAAATATCATAGAGGAAAATATAAAAGGAAAAATTGGAAAAGACCAAGCAGGTTTACGGCCGGAAAATCATGTATAGACCACATATACACTATAAAACAAACAATGGAAAAAAAAACTGGCAAAGAATAGAGAAGTTCATTTAGCCTTTATAGACATAGGAAAGGCCTATGACTCAGTACCAAGACAAAGATTATGGAACGCAATGAAAGAAATAGGCACTGACAAAGGACTAATATACGCAGTAAAAGCTCTCTACGAAAACAACACAGTGAACATAAAAATAGGACAGAAAATAGGGAAGAGACTCCAAACATCAAAAGGCCTATTATAAGAATGCTCTACATCCCCCACACTATTCAAAATATACCTCGAACAAACATTAAAAAAAATGGAAGCAAAAATATAGTGAAATGGGAGTCCCAATACGAGAAGATTACTTATATACTCTAAGTTTCGCAGACGACCAAGTAATCAAAGCGCAAGATGAGGAAGACCTCAGTTATATGGTAAAAAAACTGAAAGAAAAATACACTAAAGCAGGATTAGCAATAAACTTTGATAAAACGGAATATCTAACAACAAAGGAGGGAAACGTGTAGAATCTAGAAGTCGATAACGAAACAATAATCAAAGGAACCGATAGATTTAAATATTTAGGAACCATCATTTCGAAAAACGCAACATCAGAAAAAGAGATTAAAGCTAGATTAGGACAAACGCGGACATGCATAAGACAATTAAATTCGATCCTGTGGGACAAGCACATTACAAAGAGAAACAAAACACGCATATACAAATCAATAATACAAATCATAATGACATACGGGTCAGAAACATGGACGATCAACAAAAGAAATAAATCTAAAATTAACGCGGTAGAGATGGAGTATTGGAGAAGATGTTGTAGAGTGACAGGTATGGAGAGAATAACAAATGAAGAAATAAGAAGCAGGATGAACATCAAAAAGAACGCAATAAACACCATTGAAGAAAAACGATTAAAATGGTATGGACACATAAGACGGAGCGAAGATAATAGGTGGACAAAGAAAATAATGGAGTGGAGCCCTATAGGGAGAAGAAAAAGAGGAAGACCCAGACGATCGTGGAGAGCCGATGTGGGCGAGGCTATGGAGTACAGGAGTCTAACAGATGGAGACTGGCACGGATGGAATCAAAGGCTGAGAAGGAAGACAGTGTCAGCTGTAGAAAATCCTTGATAGATATATATATATATATATATATATATATATATATATATATATATATATATATATATATATATATATATATTGCGATTGCACATGATGACTACGAAACACGAGATACAAATCCCTAGAAGGCGTAAGGACTCCAAAGGCGCCTATTTTATTAGCACATCATGTGGTAAATTCTACATATTATTTATTAAATCATGTCAGCGTCTCTGTTATTATTGTTTGTTGTTGTTCACTCAGGGATGCTTCTACTTCACCTGTTGGCCACTATTTTTGTTGTCTAAAATTTACATTGAGTTACATATACTTATAGGAAATAATAACACTTTAGATGAGGGTATTATGTAGAACCTTGCATATTATTACCCATTTGTCCCCTACAATATCTGCAATATTGTGTAATTTTGTCATGTTAATGTAGGTTTTCTTTCCTGTAATACTATTGTTAAATAAGAGTAGTAAATTTTAATCTGTTTAATCTTAAATGATAAGATTTTTGCGGTTTGGTTTATATATGAAACTGCAAGTCACTAAAAGAATTAAAAGAAATCTTGCATGCATGTTACTTTCAATTTAAAATCTGGATGTCATCGTATAGGATAGTCAGCAATCAAGATGTGAGACGTCAATCAAATAAATTTTCCAGTGTAGAAATATCTAGTCAAATATCATCGTCACCTACTACAAGAAAAATAACATAAAATTTCTAAAGCTGAGTGTTAACATGAATATCTGGCCTTTGGGAAGCGGAGTAGCTTCCTGAAGGGCAGTTCAAATAAAATAAAATTATCAGGAAGTTTCACCGGCCAAACCACACCGCCAAATAATGGCTAGATGATCTCCGATTTTTGAGTTTCTTGAAGATCAGAATTGACTAAACTTAACCAACAGTTTAAAGAAAACCTGTTATCTAAATACGGAATTAATTCGTTAACAAGCTACCCTAATAATAACTTTTATTGCTGACTCATTGCTTCTGTTAAAACAAATACAAATTACAATACTGTCTGTGTAATAAAACCTGAAAGTAGTAAGTTGCAAAATAACAAATTATTATTATTTTATCTTTAAATAAAGCAGTCCAGACAGGACTTAAACAACTTAAATTACCATATAATGCTGTTTAAGGTTAATTCAAGCTTAAACAAAAGTTGTGACGGGTGCACTAATAGAATACTTAAAATTTTTTAGTGCGTTGTTAGAGCAGTACCTGTATAAAGAGAAGGATAATCTGCGACGAATAAACAAAAATATATTCTATATAAATTACGCAATATTTTCAAATACGAAATAACAAACTAATTGGCCGGATTTAAACAGTATCACAAAACAGTTGCAATAGATACTAACATGGAGTGAAAAGTCCAGAGACTTTCTGAGAGATGGCAGCACAAACAAAAAAACCATATAGTTTTCAGTTAGTGTCAACGCTCAGAAGATTCGTGTAAAATTTTCATGACATTTTGTCTATAAGTTTGGGAGTCGTTCCGGATGTCCAAATGAGGCAGTCACTCCGAAAAATACAAAAAAAATCCAGCATATTGTTCTGAATGACCCCAAAGTGAGAGAGATAGCTGACATTGTGAAGACATGAGCAGAACACGTAAGGCCTATTTTGCATAAATACAGTGAAGTCTGCTTATAACTAACTCGTTTATAGCAAATTTCCGGATAAAACGAACTATTTTATAATGCACGAAAAAACTTTCATAACACTAATGCTAATTTTTATCGGTTAGAACGAACGCGGTTATAACGAACTTCCGGATAAAGCGAACCAAATTTGGATGTTTCGGTGTCCGTTTATAACGAACTTGCCACTCCCTGTGCTCGATGTCGCGTGGCTTGATCTAGGAAATTCACCGAAACTCGCTAGGAACCCCTATTCTACTTGTTTCCGCCGCGCGTCGCTAGTTCGAGCAGTATTATTTTCAATTCACTTGTGTTATGCGGTTCTAATGCATATTTGATCAAAGTAACAAAGTGAATGTTTAAGTTTTTATTTTAAAATGAGTACACAAAAACGTAAAGCTCTTACTTCAAAAGACAAACACGATATTATAAGGAAAATAGAAAATGGAGTTAAACAAAGTGATGTTTGCTAACAGTTGAGTTTAACTAAATCTACGGTTTCTACCATGTGGAAGAAGAGGCTTATCAATCTATGTTAAAAGAAACTTTAGTTGTAAAAAAGTAAGGAAATCTACACATGGCCAAGTTGATAACGGACTCCTTAAATGGTTTAGTCAAAAAAGACATGAACATGTTCTAATTACCGGCTATACTTTACAAGAGAAAGCTAGTGAGTTGGGAAGGAAAATAGAGAACACCGAGTTTAACTGTTCTAGAAGTTGGATTGAACGATTTAAAAAGCGACATAATATTAGTGAGGGTAAGATAGTAGGAGAAACTGCAGGAGTGGATATGACTGTTGTTGATCAGTGGTTGGCCAATGTGTGGCCGGAAATTCGAGAGAGTTATGAATATGTGGACATTTTTAATGCGGATGAAACGGGTTTGGTCTACAAGATGACGCCTGATAAGAAATTGTGCTGGTGAAAAATTATCAAAAGTAAGAATTACGGTGTTGGTATCTGCAAATATGTCTGGAATAGAGAAAAGAAAATTGTTGGTGATAGGAAGGTCTGCCAATCCCAGGTGTTTTAAAAACAAACATTTACCAGTAAATTACAAATCCAACAGTAAAGCCTGGATGACATCAGAAATTTTTTAAAAAGAACTGATTGAATGGGACAAAGAATTAAAATTCACAAAGAGAAAAATATTACTTTCGATTGACAGCTGTCTAGCACATCTTGAAATTGATCTACAGCAAATAAAATTGGTTTTTATGCCTCTAAACACAAATGCGAAGCTCCAGCCTATGGATCAAGGTGTGATACATTCTTTAAAATGTCATTATAGAAAGATGTTAGAGACGATCGATAAAGGTAACATTTCTTCCGTAACTCTCTTGGACGCTATAAACTTTATCCATATCCATATGGATAAACCATTGCAAACTGTTTTAAGCACGGCGAATTTTTAAGGAAGGAATGTAGATATAGCTCAGATGATGAGCTACCGTTAACTCAGTGGATTGAAAAACATCGAGAAGATCCTACTGATTGTCTAGAATTTGTTTACGATGCTGACATTCAACAAGTACAATGGAAATCGAGATTAAAAAGATTTTGAAGAATATGTATGTGCTGATAATGAATTAATGACTAGAGAAATATTAACTGATGATCAAATTGTGATATCAGTGACTTCTGGAAAGATTTTAAGCGATATTGACGACGAAGACGAGCTTGGAGAAGGAGATAATATTTATGTTCCATCTATTTCAGAAATGACTGAAAATGACTGAAACTCGCATTTTTTGGAATCTCGTGTGTGACTTGTTTTATTTTCCTTTGAACGTTTTCTTTTAATTTAATAATTATTATTATTAATTTTTCTAAGCTTTAGCGCCCAATCTAAATAAAAAGGTAATGATAAATAATATTAGATTTTGTTTACTGTTTGTAACGAACTTCGGATATAGTGAACCATTTTTAGTGATTTTTTGGAGTTCGTTATAAACGGACTTAACTGTATTTACATATGAAAAAGCGATAGTGCCGCACACTCTCACGATTGACCAAAACAGCAATGTATTGAAAATTCAGAGCGATGTTTTGGCGTAATCTAAAGGAGTTTTTGCGTTGATTCGTAACAATGGACGAAATATGGAACCGCCAATACACGCCAACAGGCAGTCCACAGAGTAATTGCCATTGCATAAAAGCCGATCGAAGCGTCCAACAATACAAATATTCGTTGGAAAGGTTTTGGCAAGTATCTCTTGGGTGGCGCAAAATTCCTATAGACTATTACATTGGTTTATTGGACCGTCTGAATGGTGAAATCAAGAAAAAAAATGTCGCATTTAGCAAAGAAAAAAGCGTTGTTTCACTAAGATAATGCACCAACACACAACTCCATAAAATCATTGATGACATTGGACCAACTGGGCTATGAATTGCTGCCTCATCTGCCGTATTTACCAGATTTGACCTCCAGCGGTTATTACTTTTTCTAAATTTGAAAAGGTGGCTCCAGTGAGAGATTTGGCTCAAATGAAGAAGTTAAATAGGAAAATGAGACTTATTTTAGATAGCTCGACAAATCGCACGATATGAAAGTTGTTCAAAGGTTGGAACATCGCTGGAATAAGTGTACAGGGTGATCGTTTTTAGACGCCCGGCCCTGTCGAAAATTGTTGGATATTTATTTGTGTTTTAAATGTGGAATGGTATAATACTCAAGTATTTGACACGCCACGCCAAACACCTTTTGTAAAACTGCATCGGAAAGCCCTAATTTTTTTCAACATTTTTTTCCTTAAACTGATTTTTTCTAACAGGTGTTTCGGTTAATAATGTAGATTTTTTCGCAACATTTAAGCGTTTATTTCCATCAAAAATGAATTACCTTAGTAATCAAAGTATTGGCCATCGTTAGCAATGACTTTTTCCCATCAAAGAATGGATTCTGTACCAGAAGAACTTTTCATCTTTTGAGGCCAACCATTCATCAAGCCAAATTTTCACTTCTTCGTAAGAATGTAAGTGTTGTTCTGAAAGTCCGTGGTGCATCGATCGAACTAAGTGGTAGTCTGAAGGGGCTAAGTCGGGTGAATACGGCGAGTGAGATAGAACGTCCCATTTGATGTTTTCCAAATAGTTTTTAACATACAACATGGGGCAGAGCAAAAATGACTGTATCGTGTGTTTGGGCGTATTCGGGTCGTTTTTCCTTCAATACTCGATTCAACTTTATCAATTGTTGTCGGTATCGATGGCCAGAAATCGTTTCACCAGGTTTCAGCAGTTCGTAATACACAGCTCCTCTGCTATCCCACCAAATACACAGTAAAGCTTTCTTTTTCTGAATATTGCGCACTGGTTGTGATGTTGAAGGCTGGCCTAGGTCTACCCAAGTTTTTTTGGGTTGGAGCATGTTCACCATAAGCTTCAACCAACAATCGATAACTTTCAGCAGCCGTTTTCTTCAAATGAAATAAGGTTTTTTCTGGTACGAAAGACGACATATTCAAAGCTATGAAGTACTATGTTTTTCGCACAATGACAATTAATAACGAACTGGCTTGTGATGGCGTATGTTTACCTTCCAAAACGCAGTAGATGTCACTAGTCTATACCAACAAGTGTGTTAGTAACGCCATCTCTTAGCAAAATCGACATTATTAACCGAAACACCAATTAATTTGTTTTGCAAAAAAGTTACACAACAAAAACCTTCTAAAATATTATTTTTTTGGCCATCGCGGTTGCCATAGATCGTATGCCACGTTTGGCAGTTTTCAAACAATTTATCGAGTAGGTGGCTGCAATACTTTTATCTGACAGTAATTATAATAATATTAGTTACTATGCTGTTGAGGTGTTTCCTTCAATAAAATATCTTTGAACAGTAAAAAACAAGAAAGATTATTTTTATTAAAATCACAAAAGAACTATATAACTTTTAACATTACATAACTTATTACATATTTATAAAATTACATGTTTGAAACTTAAAAAATAAAAAAAAAAACATCAAGAGAAATTTTCTATATGTCTTCCTTCTTCTTTCATGCATTTTCCATTCTTTTTATTAACGCTTGATAAGTGGCTTCGTAAATTATTTCTCCAGACATACTATCTACATCTGATATTTTTACCTAATATAATTTGTCGCAGTTTTGTATAAAATACCTTTAAGAGTCCTCCCATAAAAAAAAAATCTAAGGGCGTGCAGTCTGGTGATTTAGGTGCCTATTGAATAACTGAGCTGCGAATCCCTATCCATCTTCGTTGAAACCGTTCATTCAAATACTCTCTAACAGCAGCCATAATGGCCTTGATTCTAAATTTAATTAACGTATTATGGATTCTCGTCAGCCCAGTAATGACAATTTTTTCTGTTAAGTTTGCCATTGCTGACAAAATGACTTTCATCTGTCTATAATATATGATTCAGAAAATAACGTTCTTCGTCGTATTTAATCATCATTTCTGCTACAAAACTCAGTCGTCGTTCCGAATCAAATTGTGTTAATAACTGAAGATAATACATTTTATAGTCATAGGAGTTGTTAGCTTTAAGAGATTTCTGAATAGCTCCATAATATACATTTGACTGACGGCTTGCTTGTCTGATTGAATTATATGGATGGCTTTGCAAATATTGCGTAATTTCGGCTACTATTTCATTTGTTAAAACACTTTTTCGTCTAGAAATACCTTTTTGCCCAGAAAATGCATCCATATTGCTTTGAATTGTTGTGGCTGTTACTTGATGGAAATTCATAACGAATGTAATGAAAGACTAATTTTGTCAAATTTTCACTTTATTTAGTTTCACTGAAACTGTACGACGCGTTTCGCTATACTATAGCTTCGTCTGATACAAAATGATATTTGAATATTATACAAATACCCTAAGGTAGATAGGTAATAAAATTAATACTATATGCTAATGAATATGGATGGGAAATCCATTCTAAATATTAATTGTATAAATTGAGTAAAGGTAAGCTTCCATGGGCCAGACAGGTATCTTTTTGTTCGTTTAAGAGTATGTCTGGATTTTTAATTCTATTTATTTCTAAATCTTCTAATAGGTTTAATTTTACGCCTTTGTTTTGTATGTGCAGAATTTTAAATTTATCGTCAAAAAATGATTTGATTCTGTTAAATGATTACTGTACGCTGAGTCGGTTTTGTTTTTAAAATAGCTACTTTTATGTTCTGAAATCTGAGTTTCGAATGAGCGACCTGTCTGACCTATGTAACTTTTATGACAAGAACCACAATTCAACTGATACACTCCAGATTTTTTTGATCTATTTTGTTTTCCCTTTGCGTTTTTAATGAATTTTCCTAACGAGTTGTTTGTTCTAAAAGCTATGTTGATATTATATTTGTTTAAGTGGTTTTTAATTTTCTCTGACGTGTTACCAAAATAGGTTAAAACATTATATTTTTTCCCTGTGTTTTCTTTCTTGGGGTATACTAAAGAAATAGCTTTATTTTTTTAATTTTTTGTTTAGAATCGAGTCTAAGGTGTCAGGAGAATATCCGTTGTTAACAGCAATCATCCTATTAGACCTGTAGCCTCCTACAAATCGGCTCCAGCTTACAAACTCTCAAAATTTCTCATAGATATCATTAAAACGAACATTAACTTCACCCCAACTTACACAATAAAAAATTCGTTAGAATTAACGCAAAAAATTTCCGTCTTTCTGCCAGATAATTCAAACTAGTATCATGTGATGTCCAAAACCTTTTCCCTAGCATACCCCCGGATGAAACAGTAAAAATCATAAAAACATTCCTAATCAAAAATAAAGTTAATATCGTTATACAACAAGACTAAATTTATGAAACACGAGCCTCAATCAAAATTATTTTTACTTTAATAATACGTTTTATAATAGTTCTGAGGGTCTCATAATGGGTAGTCCACTTAGCCCGCTTTTAGCAGAAATATTCATGGATAACCTAGAAAAACAAATACATCGACAAGAATTTAGCAAATCATTTTTGTATTGGTACCGATATGTAGACGACATCTTTGCTTGCTTTAATGGTACAGAGCGTCAACTTGACAATGTTTTTAACTATATAAACTCAATACATAAAAATATTAAATTCACTATGGAACTAGAAGTCGACAATAAAATTAATTTTCTTGACTTAAAGATAACCACACAATACAACAAACACAAATTCTCTATACCCTCACATAGAGATACTACAATAAACATAAAATCAGCTCACCCCCTACAACACAAATTGGCAGCTTACCACAGTATGTTGCATAGACTTGTAAGTGTCCCCTTATCTGTAGATGATTTTAATAAAGAATTAAATCTAATAAAACAAATTGCTGTTAACAACGGATATTCTCCTGACACCATAGATTCAATTCTAAACAAAAAATTAAAAAATAAAGCTATTTCTTTAGTATACCCCAAGAAAGAAAACACAGGGAAAAAATATAATGTTTTAACCTATTTTGGTAACACGTCAGAGAAAATTAAAAAACCACTTAAAAAAAATTCATTAAAAACAAACGGAAAATAGATCAAAAAAATCTAGAGTGTATCAGTTGATTTGTGGTTACTGTCATAAAAGTTACATAGGTCAGACAGGTCGCTCATTCGAAACTCCGATTTCAGAAGATAAAAGAAGCTATTTAAAAAACAAAAACGACTCAGCGTACAGTAATCATTTAACAGAATCAAATCATCTTTTTGACGATAAATTTAAGATTCTACACATACAAAACAAAGGCGTAAAATTAAACCTATTAGAAAATTTAGAAATAAATAGAATTAAAAATTCAGACATAATCTTAAACGAACAAAAAGATACCTGTCTGTCCCATGGAAACTCACCTTTACTCAATTTATACAATTAATATTCAGAATGGATTTCCCAGCAATATTCATTAGCATATAGTATTAATTTTATTAACTATCTACCTTAGGGTATTTTTATAAATGTAACAACACTAATATTCAAATGTCATTTTGTATCAGACGAAGCTATAGTATAGCGAAACGCGTCATACAGTTTCAGTGAAACTAAATAAAGTGGAAATTTGACAAAATCAGTCTTTCATTACATCCATATTGCTCCTTAAATTTAGTTCTAATTGACAAAATATAGTGTGGCCCCGGATATATCTGTCGGGGTAACGTTCTCGATACAGTCTAGTGGCTTCCCGAGAATTTCTTCTAAACTAGCAGCTGATCGAGTATCAAGATTTTCTTTTGAGGGATCACACATCTCTTCTAAAGTGTTCACTAATTTTTCCACATTCTCTGTCACTACTTTGACGGAATCATGGTGAACACTCCAGCGAGTATCCGACAATCTTTTTGAGCTCCTTCCAACGTTTTATAAAAGTACCCCCATCCATGGGTAGAGACAGAAAAGAAAGAATATAATTTCTCTAATCTACCAAAACAGGTAACGCTTGAAGGAAAGCAAGAAAATGAATGTACTCCGCAAAGATTTAATGACTGATTTGCACATGGGGTAAACAAAGCTTTCAGGTTAAACTCACGGATTTTCCGCTAAACTCCACTATATATACCCGACATCGAAGCGTCATTATCGTAGCCCTGAGCTCTATAAAAATCAATATCCAGTCCATCATCTTTCAAATGTTGTAAGATGCATATTGACATATCATTTGTAGTCTTTCCAGATATCGAAAAGAAACCTAAAAAAGACTCTTGAACCTCCACAACGTCTCTTTCAATGTGTACTTATTGGCTCAATGCTATCAAAAATGCTCAATTTTATCTTTAACGTGTTCGCCTAGAAGAGAAACTCATTCTGAATTCCTTTGGTTAAATAGGAAGGCACTTTCTTCGATCCACCAGCGGATTTTTCAAGTTTCAAACAGTGTTCCTTCAATATTGGATCGTATTTTCCCATCAAATATATCAATTCCAAAAAATTTCGTCTGCTTTCTGACGTAATATCTTTCCTGTGACCATGAAATACAAGATTTTGCTGAGCCAAAATTAATGTAATATCCAAAACACCTTGTAAAATATTCCGCCATTTTTTTTGCCTCTAGGTTGTTGATTTTCCTTGTCAATGGTTTTATTTAATTTTAATCCAACAGCTAGTTTTCCATTTTTCTAAATTTATCAAGTGATCAGAAAAAGAATTGTGCTGCGAAATTTTTGGATTTAATTTCCACCATTCACAGTGATTCGGCAAGAACATGCTAGCGGGACAATATTCATGACGTAATTTCCAGGAACCACTGATAATGACTTGTAAACAACCCCCCCCCCATTTAACGAATTCCAAGAATTAATTTGTTTATCACCTCATAAAGGTATTTTATCAGGGGGTCAAAGTAACCCCTATAAGAGAGGTCATTTTCATTTGCAAATCAGTTGCTTTTTATGCACACTTGTGATAACATATTTTAAAATTGGTAGCAAAGTGAAACGAGTTTTTTGTGATGGAATATTCTGTTGAAGGTATGTACTCTATTACGACTTATATTTTTTATAAAAAATATGTATACTTTTGGTGTAATATCAATTTGTAAATGTATAGATAAATCCAGCAAATTTTATATTAATTGTAAACTTTAAAAGTAGCAACTTTTTTTATCCACATATATCCACCTAGATTTTTCTATATGTAATACCTACAACATTCAGGCACAGATTCATATATATTATAGACCCCGAAAAGGCCCGAAAGTAAAATTATTTTACTTTTTTCAGAACGAGTCGTGACTATGACGAAAATGGAGTTTTTTGAAGAATGGCTAAAACATGACAAAACTGAACGAAACAGTGCCATTTTTTATTATATAAGTGAAAAATTCAATATGTCTGTTTCTGACGATTCTCTAAAACGACTCAAAATGAAAATATCAAGCCTTTCAACAAAATTCAATCAAAAGTGGACTTCTTTAAAGTGTAACAAAGAAATGTTTCTAATCAAACATAAAGATTGGTTAGAGGGATCCGGAATCGAAATAAAGATGTGTGTTAACCAGCCGTGCACTTCAACATCATCAGCGGCTCTTTCCGTAGGGCGACCCAGAAAATCATTTGAAGACTCATCAACGAAAACGAAGAGACGGAGAGTAGAAGATCTTTTGGAATCGCGAACTGCAAGTGAGCTTATTACAGCAGCTGAGTTAGCTACTCGAAAAGAAGGGCATCGAAGTGTTGCTAAACAGATCCATAACGTCGCGGTCAGTGAAACTAGAGAAAAGAATAAGTGTTCTGAACAAAGTCGGCAGTTAACACCAGACGAAGCTTTATCTTATTATGTGGACTCGAAATCGACTTCTCACTCATATAAACAAACAAGAAAATGATCAATGAAAGCGGGACATCAAGTGTATCCATCGTTTTATAGTTTAGGTAAGTGCAAAGTTTCTTGTTGTCCTTCTGACGAATATATTTCTGTGACTGAATCTCGAGCTGAAATTAAACTTCAGGCGATTTTGGATAAAACGGCTGAACGATTAGTTAAAGCTCAGACGGAAGTCATTAGAAGTGTGTTACCTCGTTCATATTATACGTTGGTAAGCAAATGGGGCTGTGATGGGAGTTCGCATAGCACGTATAAGCAGAAATTTGAGGACACTAACGCTACAGACGAATTTTTGTTCGTATACTCATTTGTCCCTTTGAGACTGCTTGATGGCGAAACTGTGATCTGGCAAAATCCAAGACCTTCCTCTACTTTATATTGCCGTCCTATTAAGTTTATTTTTGCCAAGGAGACAAAAGAGTTTACGAAAGAAGAAACTTCTAAAATTTTAGATGAAGTAAGTCAGCTTCTTCCAACATTATGTAACGTTGCTGTATCTCAAATCTCTGTTAAACACGATTTGTTGTTGACAATGACTGATGGCAAAGTGTGCAATGCCTTAACAGACACAAGTTCAACACAAAAGTGTTATATTTTGCGGTGCCACCCCGTCTACTATGAACGAGGAGTCAAAGAAATATCCCAGCAACGAAGAACGCCTTGCATTTGGTTTATCTACTTTACATGCATGGATCCGCACGTTTGAATGTTTGCTTCACATCAGCTATCGTTTAGAAATAAAAACGTGGCGAGTCAGGGGAGATAACGACAAAGCTATTGTGAAGCAACGCTCACAAGAGATACAAAAAGTGTTTAAAGATCGTATGGGTCTCATTGTAGATAAACCAAAACCTGGGTATGGTAACACAAACGATGGAAACACAGCACGTAGATTTTTTTTCCAAAGCTGAATTGAGCAGCGAAATTACAGGATTAGACGTAAACCTTATTCGTAGATTTCATGTAATTTTAAGAACTTTGTCATCGGGATATGACATAAATTATATAGAATTCGAAAAGTTTTGTGTTGTTACTAGAAAATTATACCTTGATCTGCATTCGTCGTATTCCATGCCCGTTACTGTGCATAAAATTCTTGTACACAGCGCGGAAGTTATAAAGTCTTTTCTTCTTCCCATTGGACAACTCTCCGAAGAAGCCCAGGAGGCAAGAAATAAAGACTGTCGTAGATTCCGTGATCGGCACACCAGGAAGCGGTCACGTATTGCCACAAATACAGATCTTTTGAGAATGTTTTTAATTACGTCTGATCCTGTTATCAACTCGTATAGAGAATTACCGCGAAGAAAATTTACTTCTTTGCCATCGGAGGTTCTGCAGTTGATTATCCCACCTTCATTGCCATCCGAAACACCATCAGTAAGTCATCATCACGAATTAAATGAGGAGGATTATTTACTCTCTGAATATTCTACTGAATGGGAGAGTGGTGATGACGACTCATCTGATGGTGATTAGTAGGTTTAAGTATTTTTTTATTGTAATTATTATTCTTATTTTATTGTGTGTTGTAGTTGCTTATAATTCATGCCTTAGTATATAAGTTATTTAATATTATATTTCTTTTACTTATACACCGTGTTATTGTAAATAATTGATATATAGATACTGTTATTGTACTAATTTATTTTAAAAGAAATAATATTTTGCAAATTAATAAATGTGGGTACTATCATTATGATTTTTATTTTTTTCCTAGAAATTTCTTTGTAAACAAACATAATTGTGCTTTTCACACATAATGAGTAGGTAGACGTATGTAGCTAATTAAAGAACAATTAGCGACAATAGTGAACAAATGAGACACATTAGTAAACCACTTCCGTCTTGCAGCTACATATTTCGATTAATACACATACAGTACACATTTTTCAACATTTTTTTTTTCTTAAAATAGCTTAAGATACCTCGAATATACATAAACAATTGAAATAAGTGAAGAAATAATATTGTCCCGCTAGCTTGTACTAGTCGAGACACTGTGGCATTGATAAAATCCAGAAAGAAATTGTTTGTTCATATCTACCTCTGATGCAAACAATCGGCAACAAAAGCAGTACAGCTTATTTTCTGATGGTGAATAAATCATCCACTTTCGAAAGTCTCATTTGACTAAGTTTAGAAAAACCATGAACTTGTTAAGCAACGATGCGATGCTTTAGCAGATTCACCCGGTCTTTCTATGGAAAGAAAAGGTTACTCTTTGTGTTTAAATGTCTCCTTGAATAATGATTTCAGGTCGGATATGTTCTAGTATGGGCATATGCCAATTTGCAGCATTATTGGAATATACGGAGACGTGCTCGGCGATTGCTTTTGAACATGTATTTTCATTTTCGTGTTCCTCCTTAATAGCATCTAAATTTTCATTAGTTATTCCCTTTTCATTACTATCCTCGGGTGTGACAATATCTTTACTGGTACTTTTTACAACTTCTTCATTGTCTTTGTCTACGTCCAGTGTTTGATCTTCATTTAATCATTTTTGCTCTGAAAATTGAATTTTTTTTACTTTCTCTCAGCTATATTCTCCACCTTTAACGAGAAATTTCGATATAAGATCCAACTAATAATTTTGCCCGTTCAGCCTCCGCCTTTTTTAACTTCCTTGGACTTGGACCGGCTTTCTTCGCTGAAATAGAAAATGTTGAAATCGTAATAGGATTTCTATTGCGAATTTTATAAAAATACTGACAAGACTGGCTTCAAGAAATTATTGAGACAAAATGAAACATTTTACTATGTATTTAATCTACTAACAGCTTGTCTGTCGTGTCGCCTACAGTTTTTTGACTGATTCGTTCACTTCAACTTTTCTCCGCAATTCATATAGGTAGTAGTACAATTAATTAGCCTTAGATTTCTTGTCTATTCAATTTCATTTTTAAAATGCATGCAGTCCGTTAAAATAAAATAAAACAAGCTAGTAAGAAATTGACATTTTTAATGAGTTAGCCAATATATGACGAATGTATTGGGTACTTACTGTTTCCTTCAGGACACGTATTACGTATATAGAGAGACTAGCCGTGCCCGCCTCTCCGCTCGCGTGGTTTGATTTACTATTATCGTCACTGCTTATTCTTTATGTTACCTAAAGTAATAAAATATATCCTATAACCTGGCCAGAGAACATATATATTTTATAAAAAAAACACGTAAATCGGATAAATAGTTCTTGAGTGCTAAGCGCATTAACGGACAGATAGACAGACAGACAAAGAGACGTTGCGTTATATATATATATATATATATATATATATATATATATATATATATATATATATATTATAGATTTTTTTTGATAAATATTAAGTTAAGAAGTAAAAAAACGACGTAAATCGGATAAGTGTTTCTCCAATGATAACCACACTAACGGACAGACAGAGAGACGTTGCGTTTTATATATATTATATAGATAATTATTATTATATAACCTGGCCAGAGAACATATGTATGAAAAAAACACATAAATCGGATAAGTGGTTCTCAAGTGATAAACGCATTAACGGACAGACAGACAGACAGACAGAGAGATCTTGCATTTTACATATATATTGCATTCTTTGTTACATGATATTATTCCATATTTAACGGTTTAGGCAGCTCCCTGATTTGTCTGTGCAGTATCGTCTTTCTTGGTGTGCTCGGTACCGATTCGGTAACGAAAACATACCGAATGCCTATATTTCAATGAAACCCACATGGCTTACTCCGCGCCCGCGCATCATGCGCAAGTCAGGCACACCGAGAAAAATGATACCGCACCGACAAATCAGGCAGCGTATTGCACTAGCGGCAAACAACCATCATATGACCTGGCCAGAGAACATATGTATAAATCTAAAAAAAACACGTAAATCGGATAAGTGGTTCTCAAGCCATAACTGCACTAACAGACAGAGAGATGTTGCTTTATATATATATATATATATATATATATATATATATATATATATATATATATATATATATATATATATATATATATATATATATATATATATATATATATATATATATATATATATATATATATATATATATATATATATTATATTCTTTGCTACATAATATTGTTCCATATTTAATGGTTTAGGCATTGTATTGAAAAAGAGTGCACTAGCGGCAAACTTTTTTCCGGCTTGATTCACTATTATCGTTACTGCTTATTCCTTATGTTACATAACGTAATAAAATATATTCTACGAGTATAACCTGGTCAGAGAACATATGTATGTAAACTGGATAAGTGGTTCTCGAGTGATTAGGGGACAGACAGATATACAGTTAGACAGACAGAGAGACGGTGTGTTTAAAGTCACTAACCCAAGGATTTAATATAAACACACATAAACTATTTTAATTACACTTATTCGTACACGAAGGAACTACAAATCTACTAATGAGATTTGGGGAATCCCGCGCCATAGCTACATTGTTACCAGTTGTATTTTTTTAATTTCCCACACAGGAGTTTATTTGATTGCCGCATTTTTTTATTTAGTTTTTAGATTTTTTAAGCTGAAAATGGAGACCCCTCCGCTGGTAGAGCCCAGGGCGGACCACCTCTGTCGCCCCCTTCTTAGTCCACCACTGTGAAGGCTTTCAACTTATTCCTAATTTAACAAAAATCCAATAAACAAAAGGAATTTATGTATTATATTTACTTCAAGTATAGAATTTTGAAAGAGAAGAAATTAAGAAATCAAGATTCTTAGAATGACCTTTCCTACTGTCTAATCTAATCAATGCGGTGAAAGTCTCCGTTCCATAAAAGCAAAGATTGCTTCATCTTCCGAATCCTTGTAAAACCACACGTTTGTTTTAACCCTTCACAAGAACGTCATTTATTTTGACACTCACAACTGTCATTTTCCGCTGAACACGTCCTATTAAAAGAAACTAATCAGCTTTCAAGATTCAGGACGATAAAGAAAATTTACAACAGATCCTTTTAATTTTGGCCATGTATCATAAGCAACGGTAACATTATTGTGACAGTTAGCACAACGCGTACAACGCTTTTCAAGCAGTCTTTTATATGGAGAACATCATCCCTTTGGAATAATTTACCCAGGGTTGTGTTTCCCACCGAGTACAATTTACAGCACAACGTGAATCGCTTTTTCCACACACATGCCGCTCCTGTAGCGCTTTAGGGACTTCCCTGTAGCACGTGTGCTAGACCAACTACCTATGAATGCTGACCCAACAGCTATTATACAAAAATAAATAAAATATCCAAAATAATACATAAAATTAGAAGAAACGACACTTTTGACATTGACTGCTACAGTGTTTATACTTCTAGCGGGCACGATTTATTTCATTATACAAAAAAGCCACGTACTCTGGTTTTCTTGTACACACAATGCCTACAGGCTTAACTAATTAAACAGCAAACAAGCAAATAAGCTCTTAAGACCCAAATATAATATTTAAAAAATTCCAGCTGCGTCCGATCTTAATCATCATCATGGTTTTAACAAAATAAACAAGAAATTTTTAAATTCGCTTTATTATATTTACCTAATAAATCTATGTATCTCTTTAATAATAAGTTTAGTTCTAACCATTTAAAACAATAGTGATGAATAATATTTAAAATGTATTTAAACAAATTTTAAACAAATTATGATGGTCCTTAACGTTTGAAATGTGCTTATATAATAGGTTAACAACTGATAAGAGTACTAAAGAATGTGACTTTCAGCGTATTTTGACTGCTTACGTGCTTGGTCTTAAAATTCCTAACACTTCTACATATTTTAAAAGAATTACTTAGAGAAACTCGGTTTTTTTATAATCTTCACGTTTCAATTATCAGTACTATCTATATCTCGTTTTTACAGGCACCATATTCGGCATGGTGGTGCTATATTAGTTCTGTACACTTTTAAGAGCACTTAGGTGTCTGTCTGCCCGTCTGTCACACCCGATTTTCTCCGAAACTATTTGAGATAGAAAGTTGAAATTTGGTACTAATATAGTAATTGATGGCCCCATCAGAGCGTGTAGTTTTGAAAGTTAAATTTTAATTTAAAGGGTTAGTTTTGGTGGGGTTAAATCGGCAGAGAAAATGAATGACCTGGTAATTGGTCATCGAGTGGGATGTCAAATAAAAGCTTGTGAAAACACGTGTTCAAAAATATATATAATGTAACACTTCCGCACACTTTTCTTTGTATTATGTTTAAAAAATTGCCAAAAATCGCTGCCCCTCCCTTTTCTCGAAAAGTACCAAATTTAAAATTGATATCTAATTTTTTTTTGCTTCCCGCAATAACAGGTAGACAGACAGACCGACCGAAATTAAGGCGTTTGGTTTTCCTGATTTAGGGACCATAAAATGTAAATAAATTTAAAAATCTTGTTTTTGGGCATATAATACTTCCCGTTACCAAAAAAAGTTATAATTATATTCAATATTTTTGATACAAAAATATTGGGTAACATATTATATGTCCCGTACGGCACACTTATAAGATCATTTAGGTGTCCGTCCATCCGTCTGTTACACCCGATTTTCTCCGAAACTGTTTGACATAGAAAATTGAAATTCGGTACTAATGTAGGAATTAGTGACCCCATCTGGGCTGGGGGTTTTAAAAGTTAAATTTTGACTTAAGAGGTTAGTTTTGGGGGATGAAATCGGTAGTGAAAAAAAAATTACAAGGTCATCGAATGGAGTGTCAAATGAAAGCTTGTAAAAATATGAGTTCAAAAATATATGTAATGTAATACTTGCGCACACTTTTCTTTGTTTTATTTATAAAAAAATCGCTGCGCCCCTCTTATCTCGAAAAGTACTGATTAAAAAATCTTGAAAAAACTCTGTAATATTCTCCATAGGGTGTAGATTGAACGAAAGTTATCACAAGTGCATTACCTTTAATAATTTAACTGGTACTAAGTTGGGAATGTGGAATCTTGGCACAATGATACTACTCAGTATATATCACCACTACACCAAACACTTTATTTTTGCACTCGACGCGCGTTTCGCTAACCATGTTAGCTTCATCAGGAGCGATGATTGACTAAAGCTAAACTACAAATCTACCCCTATTTAAACTACTTTTACATTTTATGATTTCCATACATTCGTATGCGTTCAACAATCTCCTATCAGATACATCCTTTATTAATCTTAGATTATCTAATGTTACAGTATGATTAGCTTCAAGGGCATGTTCGGGAATGCTAGACTTTTCTGTTCTATTGTATTTTAAGTGTGCTAAGTGTTCTTTAAATCTTGTTTTTTAATTGACCTTTTAGTTTGCCCAACATACTTTTTGTCACAATCATTACAACTAATTTCATAAATTCCACTTTTCTCACAATTAGGAATCTTATCTTTGGGATTTCCTAAGATATTCCTCAGATTGTCTGATGACTTATAGACTAAGGTGAGGCCTACCTTATTAAATACCTTATTGAGTCCCTTGCTATATTTCGGATTATATGGTATGGAGACATACTTGGTGTTATTTTCATCGCGTGTAAAAAAGGTGGAATTCTGAATATTAAACCTAAACTTATGTCTATTTATTTAGCTTATTTACTAAGTCATCGTCATAACCATTAACTCTAGTTATATTTCTAATACGATTCTTTTCTTTATTAAAGTTTACTCTATTCAGAGGGAAAGTGACCAAACGATGAACTAAAAAATGTAATGTGTCCTTCCTATAGATATCAAATTCTAATCTATTATTATTTTTAATAATTAAAATATCTAGAAAAGGCAATTGTCCTTTGTTCTCAACTTCGTAAGTGAATTTAATGGAATCATACCGGCTATTTAATTTAGAAACGAATGATCAATATTTGCTTTCTTTGTATCAAAAATCGCGAAAATATCAAAATTCTTTAAAAAAATGTAAGAACCCTGTCTCCGATTCGCTCAAAATTTAAATTAAATGTGAGTAATCCGACCATACCAAAATTGTATTGCTTACCCAAAATTCACAAACCTGGAAAAGCAATGCGGCTCATTGTTTCATCGGTCGGATCACCCACATATTTAATATCCAAATGGTTATCAAAAGAACTTGAGAAGTTACCGTTAAATACTTTCGCAGTGAAGAATTCCTTAGAATTCATTAATAAAACAAAAAATCTAGTTCTTAATGAAGGTGAAGTTTTAATTTCTTTTGATGTTAGTTCTTTGTTCCCAAGTGTGCCAATTCCACAAACTTTACAATATCTCGAAGAATTACTTAGAATGAATGACTTTGAAGACGAAATTATTCGTGAATACTTAACATTATCTAAACTTTGTATGGAACAAAATTATTTCCAATATAACAATCAATTTTATGTTCAGAAAGAAGGAACAGCTATGGGTAATTGCTTATCACCTTTCATAGCCAATTTAGTCATGAGTAAGTTTGAAATCGAAGCCAGTCAAGAATTCGAATATTTCCCAAGGGTATGGTATAGGTATGTGGATGATATTTTCGTGATTTTTGATACAAATAAAGCAAATATTGATGATTTTGTTTCTAAATTAAATAGCCGGTATGATTCCATTAAGGTTAAGTTGAGAACAAAGGACAATTGCCTTTTCTAGATATTTTAATTATTAAAAATAATAATAGATTAGAATTTGATATCTATAGGAAGGACACAGTAACAGATAGATATATTCCTAATGATTCATTTCATTGCAAACAACATAAATTAGCCTCATTACATTTTTTAGTTCAACGTTTGGTCACTTTCCCTCTGAATAGAGTAAACTTTAATAAAGAAAAGAATCGTATTAGAAATATAACTAGAGTTAATGATTATGACGATGACTTAGTAAATAAGCTAATAAATGGACATAAGTTTAGGTTTAATATTCAGAATTCCACCTTTTTTACACGCGAAGAAAATAACACCAAGTATGTCTCCATACCATATAATCCGAAATATAGCAAGGGACTCAATAAGGTATTTAATAAGGTAGGCCTCACCTTAGTCTGTAAGTCATCAGACAATCTGAGGAATATCTTAGGAAATCCCAAAGATAAGATTCTTAATTGTGAGAAAAGTGGAATTTATGAAATTAGTTGTAATGATTGTGACAAAAAGTATGTTGGGCAAACTAAAAGGTCAATTAAAACAAGATTTAAAGAACACTTAGCACACTTAAAATACAATAGAACAGAAAAATCTAGCATTGCCGAACATGCCCTTGAAGCTAATCATACTGTAACATTAGATAATCTAAGATTAATAAAGGATGTATCTGATAGGAGATTGTTGAACGCATACGAAAGTATGGAAATCATAAAATGTAAAAGTAGTTTAAATAAAGACAGAGGGCCTATTCCTTATAGTCCCCTCTACTGGTTACTTGACCGGAACTGACGGCCTTGCCTATGTCATTAGTTCCGCTTGAGTAATTCAAGGGTTAGGCTAAGTATAAATAGGTAGATTTGTAGTTTAGCTTTAGTCAATCATCGCTCCTGATGAAGCTAACATGGTTAGCGAAACGCGCGTCGAGTGCAAAAATAAAGTGTTTGGTGTAGTGGTGATATATACTGAGTAGTAATTTAATTGGTATATAAAACAAAAAATTTCAGGGTCATCAATTTTCAACAAAGACCGGAAACAAAGTTTGATGAAAACTCATTTTGGGGCTATTTTGTGAAGTCACTGATCATTTTATACTGCCGTAACAAAATTTTTTATTTTAAAAGCAATCAGCGTACGAAACACTAATTGCGCGAGTCCGATTTGCACTTGGTCGGTTATTTTTTTTTAGGACAGCACACACGCTACAGTGTTTTATGTTGGTGTTGAAGCTCTGTAGGTGAGAAACAGAGTTCAGTTTAATGTGGTTCTCCATATCAAACAGTTCTCAAGATAGGTAAGAAGAAAGAAATCGTGTAAAAAATTATGAAGAAGTCTCTCAAAAATTCCTTTAATTTTCGCTGCTTTATTTTAAAAACCTTTGACAGATTTTTGAGATGTGACAAAATATACTTATATTGGAAAAAAATGTTACACTTTAATGAAAGATTCCAGATTCCTCTCGCTAATGTACATCTTACAAAATATGAGAATACGTTAACTATAAATGCAACGAACTCATAATAAATATTATCTCTCTGAATAACAAATAAGAAACAAACTTATTTTTAAAAGAATATTTATTATAAAATATACTAATATAGAAGATTTCGGATTATGTGAGATTAATTGTTCAAGGGGTTCCAACGACTGAAAAAATCGAAAAATTGAGAAAAAAACTTGTTTGATTGTATTAAAATAAAATTAAAGAAATTCCTTCTCTTATCTGAACACTGATTTTTGTTGTTTCCTTTTGGAACCCCTTTTGACAATAAAATATGTTATTCTATGAAATTACACCTCGTCAAAATATAAACTTATCTGAATATTAATGCTCATCTTACGAAATTAAAAAAAAAAAAACATCTGACATTCCATTGTTATGCTCAGTTAAAACATAAGTTAAACGCTATGCCTCCATTTTATTTTATTGCTAATTTGAAGCTCACTTTCATCTCGCTGTTGAATTTTCGTAGCCAGCAAGCCCAACATTCAAACTGAAAACTCACTTCTACAGTTTATGTAGTAAAAGAAAACTAACATGGCGGAATACATCAACATATTGAATAAATTGATTTAACAGGAGGGAGTCTGTAAACTAAAGTTGTAACGGGTAGTACTTTTTAGGATCCGGCAAAACCGGGTAAAAGCTATGTAGGATCCGACAATATTATATTAAGCTCATTTTACGTCTTGTTAACATTTTTTGCCAACTGTGGGTAATTTTTTATGATTTAGCAATATCATTAAGACATGATAAATTAGCACTTAGACAACTACGCGCCTGGTTGCTTTGGAACAATCCTCGTATTTAGCGATAGTACGATAATTCCTCAAATGAAACGTAGAAGGTCTTTTTAACGATTCTTCTTCTTAATTCGCCGTCTCATGACGAAAGTTGGCGATCTAAATGGCTAACACAGTCCTGAAAACTTCTTCTTCTTCAGCCTTTAACTCGTCCACATCTGGACATAGGCCTTTCCTAATATTTTCCATTTTGCCATGTCTTGTGCTTTTTGGTGCCAGTCTCTACGAGCTATCCTCTTGATATCATGTACCCATCTCAATTGGGGTCTACCTCTACTTCGTTTTGTCTCCCAGGTAATCACTGTATGATTTTCAGTGGCCATCTTTCATCTTGCTATCTTGCGATATGTCCAGTCAATTGCCACTTCAGTTCAGCAATCTTCTCTATAAAATCCGTAGCACCTGTTCTTCGACAGATCTCTTCATTTCGGATTCTGTTCCTCAGAGACAACCCTAACAATGACTTTTCCATTGTCCTCTTCATCACTATCAGTCTATTGGCGTTCTTCTGCGTTAGACACATTGTTTGCATTCCGTATTTGTTACCGGTATAATACAGGCAACGAAAACTTTTCTTTTTAAATTAGTCAGGATACTATTCTCAGCACAAATTCCCTAGAGTGACTGAATGGCCCAAATTGTTGTATTCACTAATATTCTCTATGTCCTGATTCTTAATCGAGGTGGGTCTTCTAGGCTCATTATTTTTGTTTTCGAGGAATTCATTTTGAGGCCAACCTGTTTCGACTCATAACTCAGTTGTTGAAGCATTGATCCCAATTCTTATATTGGAAAAAATGTTACACTTTAATGAAAGATTCCAGATTCCTCTGGCTAATGTACATCTTACAAAATATGAGAATACGTTAACTAGAAATGCAACGAACTCATAATATTATCTCCCTGAATAACAAATAAGAAACAAACTTATTTTTAAAAGAATATTTATTATAAAATATACTAATATAGAAGATTTCGGATTATGTGAGATTAATTGTTCAAGGGGTTCCAAAAGAAAATAACCCAGTATGCCAACGACTGAAAAAATCCAAAAATTGAGAAAAAAACTTGTTTGATTGTATTAAAATAAAATTAAAGAAATTCCTTCTCTTATCTGAACACTGATTTTTGTTGTTTCCTTTTGGAACCCCTTTTGACAATAAAATATTCTATGAAATTACACCTCGTCAAAATATAAACTTCTCTGAATATTAATGCTAATCTTACGAAATTAAAAAAAAAAAAAACATCTGACATTCCATTGTTATGCTTAGTTAAAACATAGTTAAACGCTATGCCTCTATTTTACTTTATTGCTAATTTGAAGCTCACTTTCATCTCGCTGTTGAATTTTCGTAGCCAGCAAGCCAAACATTCAAACTGAAAACTCACTTCTACAGTTAATGTAGTAAAAGAAAACTAACTGTACATAGGTAAGTCTGAATAACGTACAAACCTTCCTTGTTTTTCTTATCGATTATAACATTTATAGCTAATTAAATAAAATAAAAAATACTTTGTTTTTAACTTCAGTTTAGGTTATGTTTTACAGATTCACAGATTTTTAATTGAGATCTTTCCTATAAACGGACATTCGAAGCACTCCTTACAAAAGGGGATTTGCATGTCAGTAGTGGATGATTTCTTGCCTCTATCATATACAATCAAAAATTTAAGAACAGGTGAAAAAGAAGCTTAAAACTAGATAAAATATATATAGTTTGAAAGATGTACTTTTATATAGGGCATACAAATATGTTATATTATTGATTATTTAAAATATTTTCTAAATAATACTAAGAAATTTTTTCGATATTAAAATTCTTCTCCATCCATGCTTGAAGAGCAACTTCGCTTAATTGCTGTGTCATTGCCTTGCCAGTTTCTTGAACCATTTTCAAAAAATGCCCTCCTGGAAATTGCAAAAGAACGTGTGGATGGTCAAATTCTAATTTTTGACCTGAACCCATGACCAGAACCTTATCTGAATCCATGATGGTGTTTAGACGATGGGCTATGGTCAGGACGGTGCAGTCTTTAAATTTTCTTCGTATTGTAGTTTGGATGAGTCCATCAGTTCTGAAAAAAGGACGAAGAACTTTAAAGTCCATAGGCTATTTTTATAATTCATCAAATTTTACCAAATCCACCATACCACCACTCACACGGCCAGAAAATTCCATTGCAACCACACCTGTTGAGAGAGCGAACTTGTTGGCTGAACTCTTTGCTTCACATTCTACTGTCGATTTCCAAGGAAAAACGCCACCTACTATTCCCATATGTCTTCAGACAGCGGATCATTAAGCGTATTTTAATGAAGCTAGACACCAAGAAGGCTTCTGGTGCTGATGGAATACCTGCCATAGTTCTCAAAAACTATGCAACGGAACTAACACCAGTTTTCTGTAGACTTTTTAACCTATCCTACAGAAAGGAAATATTTCCGTCCTGCTGGAAATGTGCCACGGTTCAGCCGATACCTAAAAAAGGCAAGAAGACCTAGCCAAATAACTACCGACCAGTCGCACTGCTTTCAATAATATCGAAAGTCATGGAAAAGGTTATCAATGAGCATCTTCTAAAATATCTTGAACGATTCAATATTATTAGCGATCACCAATATGGTTTTCGTAAACATAGATCAACAGGAGATCTTCTGACTTATGTAACACATATTTGGAACAATGCAATTGAACACTTTGGAGAATCTCGAGCGGTTACTCTTGACATATCCAAGGCATTCGACCGTGTTTGGCACGATGGACTGTTGGCTAAGTTACGCTCTTATGGTATGTCTGAAAGGTTCTGTTTGTGGCTCTCTTGTTTCATTAGAGAGCGTTCTTTATGAGTGGCGGTCGACGGATTTCTTTCTAACACCTTCACTAGCAACGCCGGTGTGCCCCAGGGCTCCATACTGTCTCCTACTCTCTTTCTTATTTACATTAACGATCTGCTGGAAAAGACCGTGAATCCAATCTACGGCTTTGCAGATGACAGTACGCTTGTGTCTTCATTCACCTTGAACGCTCGGACATCGGCTGCTCAGGCGAATATCCGCAGACAGCCGGAGGTCGTTCGACTTAACAAAGACCTGGAAAAAATTCTATCTTGGGGTGACAGTAACCAAGTGGAATTTAACGCTACAAAAACCCAGGCGGCAGTTTTTTCTAAAAAAGTTAACGTTGCTGAACCCAGCATAGTTATGTCGGGGTACTCCATTCCCCTAGAATCGTTGCTCAATTCGTTGGGCGTTAGTTTGGGAGCAAATATGTCCTGGCATGAACATGTTGCAGGCATAGCAAGGAGAGCTTTTCAAAAGTGGGAAATATTATTTCGAACCAGAAAGCTTTACACTCCACAACAACTGTTAATTCTTTACAAAGGTCAAATTCAACCAACTATGGAATACTGCTCCCATGTTTGGAGCTCCGCTCCCAAACATACACTGCATTTGTTGGATTCTGTTCAGAGAAGAGCGGTCCGTCTTATTGGAGACCCGGAATTGACCCGGCCTTGATTCGCTGGAACATCGAAGAACGGTTGGCGACTTGAGTCTGTTCTACAAGTATTTTCATGGAAAGTGTTCGAGGGATGTAGCCCGTTTAATTCCTCCCAAAGCGGTGCATGTTAGAAATACACATCGCGCTGGTGCTTTACATCTGTATGAGGTTCAGCTTGTTACTCCGCGTACAACGCTTTTCAAGCAGTCTTTTATATGGAGAACGTCATCCCTTTGGAATAATTTGCCCAGCGCGGTGTTTCCCACCGAGTACAATTTACAGCGATTCAAGAATAACGTGAATCGCTTTTTTTCCGCACTCATGCCGCTCCTGGACCGCTTTAGGGACATCCCTGCAGCACGTGTGCTAGACCCATAAAAAAAAGCATATTTATTTAGTTTAAAGCAAAGATAGTTTGAAACATTTATCCAAATAGTGATTGCTTATTTCCTCTTTACAGACTTGCCAGACAACAGAAATCTCATGTTTACCAAGTTAAGTATTAATTACCTAACTTAAATTTTATTTATTTATATTTTAAAAAAATATAGCCCATTGCAACTTACCTTGCATCTACGTTAGCCGTAGCCTCATCCAGAACCAAAATTTTATTATTTCGTAAAAGGGCTCTTGCTAGACATATTAGTTGCCTTTGACCCATACTGAAGTTGCCTCCTCCTTCGGCAACTTGGAAATCTAAACTATCAACCGCATCTTTTAGTTCTACCTAATGAACAAAAAGAAACTTAAAGACTTAAACAGCGACATTTCTTTTATAGGTTACAAGGAAATCGTCAAATTGTCATAAGAACTGCTAGGGCACGAAAGTAACTATGCACGTTGGTCTTTCGTGGCGCGTTGTAGTTGGTGAGAAACACGGTCCTTGATAGTTCACCTCCAAAATTTCTAAAGCCTAGAAGCTTCATCATGTTATTCTATCAATTTTGCTTTCTCGAAATAAAGGAACATTGGCACAGCTACAAAACATTAGCTGGTCAGAGCAGCCTCACATATCAAAAGCAAATAGGATGGCACTGGGCTACACCCTGAGAGAGTTTTTCGTTAATGATATGCGATACTGATGTTTTAATAGACTATAATGACATAAGGATATATATATATATATATATATATATATATATATATATATATATATATATATATATATATATATATATATATAAATAAATAAATACAGGGTCCCCATATGTATGGAATAATGATTCCAAAGCATTTATTAATCAGTGTATCAAAAAAATGTTTAAATAAAAGTTATAGGGTGTTATACGGCGCATATGCTGACATTGACAATAATTAAGCCCTGTATATTATTTTATTTTTGAGTCCTACTAAAAATTCTAGATATTATTCCATATGTCTAAATTAAACTGTTTTGGAATTATTGATATTTGAAATTAAGGAGATCAAATTAAAAAAAAATAATAAATTGGCTTTTGCCAAACATTTACTGCCAGGTAACGACTTAACGCGTCAAAAATGATTTATTGACCAAAACGTTTATTGCTGCATTTTGTGAAACTGCAATTTCAGCTTAAGATCATAATGGTACATTTAACAGAAACTCAAAGAATCACTTTGTTAATGATGGTTGGTTACGGAGGCCGTAGAAGAACACAACAGGAGGTGTGTGATCTTTTTAATGCAGAATATCCGAATCGAGAACCTATTACTCAATCCGTTAAGTTAGCAAAACATTAAAACGATTTAGACAATCAGATCATGTTAAGGATCGTTCTAAATCTGGATCTCCAAAAGTTAAAACAAGCGATGATAAAAAGTTAGATGTTTCATTAGAAATTATAAAAAATCCCCATACAAATACTTGTCAGCTTTGCCTATCCCACAACATAAGTAAAGATACCTTAACTCGTATTCTGAATGAAGAAAAATTGCATACATAATGACTACGATACACGCGTTGAATTTTGCGAGGTCATAATGGAACGAATCAATAATGATCCTAACCTAATTCATAATATTGTTTTTTCTGACGAGGTCACATTTTGTCTTAACGGAAGAGTTAACAGGCATAACTGCCGGTACTGGTTTACTGGGAATCCCCACTGGATAATCGACAGTCATTCTCAAAGATCATAAAAGATAAACGTGTGGGCAGGGGTTTGTGGACGTCATATCGTTGGTCCCTATTTTATCGATGGAAATCTTACAGGAGAGCAGCGTTTACAGTTACTCCCAGAGCAAGTTATTCCAATTTGTGAAGGTATCACTATGAAATCAATGTTCGTAGATATTTGGATGCGATTTTTCCTAATCGATGGATAGACAAAAGAGGTGCTGTAGAATGGCCTGCAAGGAGTCCCGACCTTACACCACTAGATTTTTTTTTATGGGGTCATTTGAAAACCAAGGTTTACCGAAGTCGACCTGGAACTGTAGAAGATTTACAACAAAGAACTCAATATGAAGTAGCACAGATCACCCCGGATTCTCTGCAAAACTCTGTTCAGGCTGTTTATGATTGGGTTATTGTCTCGCTGTTAACGGTAGGCATTTTGAACAATTGTTACCTTAAAAATAAACCTAGAGTATTTATTAACAGTTTTTTTGTCTTTCTTTATTTTAAATTTCAAATGACAATAATTCCAAAACAGTTCAATTTAGATATATGGTATGTTAAACAAATAGTAACTAGAATTTTTAGTAGGACTCGGGCTTTTTATTTAAAAAAAATTAAGATGGCATAATTTCCTCGAACAAAACATTTTATTGTCAATGTTAGCATGTGCGCTGTATAACACCTTATAACTTTTATTTAAACATTTTTTTGATTTACTAATTAATAAATGCTGTGGAATCATTATTCCATACATATGGGGTCCTATGTGTATATATATATATATATATATATATATATATATATATATATATATATGTATATATATATATATATATATATATATATATATATATATATATATATATATATATATATATATGTCGATTCGAATTTGCGGACTGTTATAGATT
The DNA here is from genome assembly GCA_019049505.1 of Pachyrhynchus sulphureomaculatus. Lineage (NCBI taxonomy): Eukaryota > Metazoa > Arthropoda > Insecta > Coleoptera > Curculionidae > Pachyrhynchus > Pachyrhynchus sulphureomaculatus. The sequence goes on from CM032447.1 coordinate 26,079,059, forward strand.
AAAGAAAATTAAAGAATCTTACTACTGATTACCTTACCGAACATCTACGATTTATTGGATATATTAGGCAGATAGGATAGTCAATATTTTTATCACCTTTGATTGGGCTATTGGGATCTATCAGATGGAAACGTCTAATGTTGTTTAAATTCAGTCCTGTAACCTCATTAAACTTTATTTTTTTTTAACTATAGCGTACTTCGATATATATATATATATATATATATATATATATATATATATATATATATATATATATATATATATATATAGCATGTTTGGGATTCACGGACAATAATATCTTACTTATTTGACCCAAAAAAAAAATACGCATTTTAGATTGTTGTTTATTGTAAAATATCAAAAAAATAAAAACTTACTTCTATGTGTATATATATACATATATATATATATATATATATATATATATATATATATATATATATATATATATATATATAAATATATGTATATATATATATACATATATATATATATATATATATATATATATATATATATATATATATATATATATATATATATATATATATATATGTTACAGTAGAAGTTTTCACGGATGGTGGAATGTAATACACTAAAATTTCGCAGCAGCGAGAGCACTTGAAAATGCCAAATAAGATTTTGGCGAAACATCGTGCAAATTCATTGTTAGATGTGATTGATAGAATTGAAACCCGGAATTTTACTGTATTATATATATATATATATATATATATATATATATATATATATATATATATATATATATATGATCGGACTAAGGTGATCGAAAACTGGTATAGTGTGACAGCAATGAGCATGATTGGAATTCACGACCCAAAAAAGAATACGCAATTTAAATTGTTGTTTATTGTAAAATATCAAAAAAAAAATATAAAAACTTACTTCTTCCAATGCTTCCCACAATTTCTTATCATCAAATTCATCAAATGGATCCAAGTTGTACCTCAAGCTGGCACTAAAAAGTACCGGTTCCTGGGGGATAATGGCAATATTTTTCCTTAAATCATTTAAGCCTATGGTTTTTGAGTCGATTCCATCTATTAGAATTTCTCCTTCAATCGGTGCTAGCCTAAATAGAGCCGAAATAAGGGACGATTTTCCCGCGCCTGTCCTACCAACAATTCCTACCTAAAAAAGATATAATATATATGATATTTATTTTTTCTCTTTAAGAAAAATAAATTGTCTGGACTAACCGGTCGATGTCAAAAAGAGAATTAGCGAAGAACGCGAAAATGATAATTTTATTTTTTTGTATCGAAATGTCTAGAATTGATCAACTTATTTTGGATCTACATCTGATATCAGCAATTATTTAGTAAATTTGCTATATAGTGCCCTAAATTTTTATTTTTGTTCTAGTATTTTACCTTTTCTCCAGGCTGTATCTTAAGATTCAAGTTTTTGAGGACTGGTGGTTCTCCTCGCACGTATATCAGATTCATATTTTTAAATTCTATAAAGCCTTTGTGTGGCCAAGAACCCTTTGGTACTTGATCTAAAAATAAAATAACAAATACTATACAAAATAGACAAAATCTTTAAAAATAACAACAAATATTAACAAATTGTTAACTACCTAACTCTGAGGTTAGATAGTCACATATTTTCACCTTTTGGTGTTTTAAAGGGTCCTTCATTTTCTAATTTAGTATAATGCATTACTCTTTCTACGCTTGTCAATTGGTTGATGACTTCTGCAGTTTGCCTCATACCATGTTGGAGCATTCCAGTCAAAATCAGTGATTGAGATATAGCAAGTCCTGCTAAACTAGCATTTACCTGGTATTCAACTGTAATAAGAAAAAAGCTAATATAGGAACGAAGTTTGGTATGTGAACACAAAACTGAACTTAGCGTTGTTACGACATTAGTATAAAACAGGTGTAAGATGATTGTTCCTACTAATTAAAAGAAGCACTACAGTTATTTGTGTTCTTATTTAAATTAATTTATTACAGGTTCTTTAACTAAATATTTTCTTGTACTTTCTTGTGTTTTTAACGATTTTTAAATATTTCCTTTTCGAAATATGTTATCTAAAAATGTTTGATCTGTAAAGTTTTTGTAACATGTGACGATTTAAATGCTAGAATAATATTTCAAGAAAGCGAGATTAAATAATCCACGTAAATTGAACTACCATCTAAAATTTATATTAACAATATCATGTTATGGTGTTATTTAAAAGTTATTTACTTTTAATGTCACTTATGTAACGATAAGTGCCTAAATGGCTACTCCAATACTGGATTGCTAAAAATTAGCATTATATTAATTTTTAGCAATTAATGCAATTGAACACTTTGGAGAATCTCGAGTGGTTGCTTTTGACATACCCAAGGCATTCGACCGTGTTTGGCACGATGGACTGTTGGCTAACCTACGCTTTTATGGTATGTCTAAAAAGTTCTATCTTGGGGTGACAGTAACCAAGTGGAATTTAACGTTACAAAAACCCAGGCGGCAGTTTTTTCTAAAACAGTTAACGTTGCTGAACCCGACATAGTTATGTCGGGGCACTCCGTTCTCTTAGCTCAATTTGTTGGGCGTTAATTTGGGAGCAAATATGTCCTGGCATGAACATGTTGCAGGCATAGCAAGGATAGCTTCTCAAAAGTTGGGAATATTATTTCGAACCAGAAAGCTTTACACTCAACAACAACTGTTAATTCTTTACAAAGCTCAAATTCGACCAACTATGGAATACTGCTCCCATCTTTGGGGCTCCGCTCCCAAACATACACTGCATTTGTTGGATTCTGTTCAGAGAAGAGCTGTTCGTCTGACTGGAGACCCGGAATTGACCGGCGACCTTGATTCGCTAGAACATAGAAGAACGGTTGGCGACTCTGTTCTACAAGTATTTTCATGGAAAGTATTCGAAGGATGTAGCCCGCTTAATTCCTCCCAGAGCGGTGCATGTTAGAAATACAGGTCGCGCTAATACTTCACATCCATATGAGGTTCAGCTTGTTACTCCGCGAACAACGCTTTTCAAGCAGTCTTTTATATGGAGAACATCATCCCTTTGGAATAATTTGCCCAGCGCTGTGTTTCCCACCGAGTACAATTTACAGCGATTCAAGAACAACGTGAATCGCTTTTTCCGCACACATGCCGCTCCTGGAGCGCTTTAAGGACTTCCCTACAGCACGTGTGCTAGACCTATAAAAAAAAATAATTTTGAGTCTCTAGCCATTGATCGATATTGGGACTACTTCTTGGCCTCGAAGTCTACGTTAAGGGGTATTTCAAGAGAGTATCAAGTCTATCGGGAAGGCTTTGAGACATCATTTCGTGAAGCGTCGCAATGTCCAGGTTGTCAAATAACAGAAAAAGAAGGCTGATCAAAAACCGGGTTTCCTGAGGTTGAATAGCTGTTTCGGAGTAAGGACCAAATTAAGAGTAAGAGTAACTTTTGTTAAACATTCTCTTTTTCACTTTTAAGAAGAAGTTTATAATTTTATCTTTTAGAAGCATGAACATTTTTTAATTGTCAGCATAATCAATAAAAACTTAGTCTCAACTAAAATATTTATTTAAAAAAACCGGTCAAGTGCAAGTTAAACTTGCACAATTAGTGTTCCGTACGTTGATTGTTTTTAAAATAAAAATTTTTGTTAGGATAGTATAAAATGATCAGTGACTTCACAAAACACACCCCAAATGAGTTTTCAACAAAGTTTGTTTCCAATCTTTACTGAAAACTCAAGACCTTGAAATTTTGTTTTTTTTTTTATATACCAAATAAATTATTAAAAGGTAATGCACTCGTGATAATTGTCGTTCAATCTATACCCCGTGGAGAATATTCCAGAATTTTTTCAAAATTTTTTGATCAGTACTTTTCCAGATAAGGTAGGGAACAGCGATTTTTTAAAAGTAATACGAAGAAAAGTGTGCGCAAGTATTACATTATATATATTTTTTACTCGTGTTTTCACAAGCTTTCATTTGACACCACACTCGATGACCTAGTAAAAAAAATTTTTTTTCACTTCCGATTTCACCCCCTCAAAACGAACCCCTTAAGTCAAAATTTATGTTACGGTGGTATAAAAGGATCAGCGACTTCACAAAACATACCCCAAATGACTTTTCAACAAAGTTTGTTTCCAATCTTTACTGAAATCTGATGACCTTGAAATTTTTGTTTTTTTATATACCATATAAATTATTAAAGGTAATGCACTCGTGATAATTTTCGTTCAATCTACACCCCGTGGAGAATATTCCAGAATTTTTTTTTCGAAATTTTTTGATAAGTACTTTTCGAGATAAGGCCCGGGACAGAGATTTTTAGCGAATTTTTAAAAAATAATACAAAGAAAAGTGCGCGCAAGTATAATATTATATATATATATTTTACTCGTCTTTTCACAAGCTTTCATTTGACACCACACTCGATGACCTAGTAAAAAATTTTTTTTTTCACTTCCGATTACCCCCCAAAACTAACCCCTTAAGTCAAAATTTAATTCTCAAATCTACATGGCTCTGATGAGGCCATCAATTCCTATATTATTACCAAATTTCACCTTTCTATGTCAAATAGTTTCGGAGAAAATCGGGTGTGACAGACGGACAGACAGACAGACAGACACCGAAGTGATCTTATAAGTGTTCCGTACGGAACACTAAAAAAGGCTTATGATATTTGTCCATAAAGTCAAAACTTACATTCAGTTGAAATGACGAATCCAAAAGTAACAACAAATGTAAAAATGACACAAACAATGTCCATCCAGAGGCCAAAGGATATAACGCACATTATCGTAAAGAACCAAGTGGACGTATGGACATCCTGGAAAAAAAATATTCTTATTAATTAGATATTAAACTCATTTAGTTATATTTCTGAATAATGTATATGTTTCACTAGTTTCCTATAAAGTTACCTGGTGCTCGTCGAACTCATGTATAAGAATTTTTTCAGCCTGAGCAGCTCTAATCGTTGTAAGGCCGTTTAGTGTTGAATTTATATGAGAAAATACAGGAGATTTTGCTAAAAATAAATAAGATTTAAATAATTATTACACAGCCTCACAAAAAAAAAGTGGGGTATACTTTTGATGCGATATATCAGATCCGTAGTATTTTTGCCCGCTGATCACGAATCTGACGTCAGAATATCGCCATCACATCTCAATTTTTTTCTAACCTCAAAAAATAGGTAAAAATTAGTAAGAATTAAGAAAAATATACTCCTAAAAATTGATTCAAGCTTTTTCATGAATCCAAAGATGTATTAATATGTATTCGGACGCGCTAAGCTAATATTCATTGGTTGGATTAAGCCATACAGTTCTGTTTTCTTTCTAACCTCAATAAATCAGACAGATATAGTGCTTCTCGAATGCAAAAACGAATTCAAATTAAAATTCAACCGATTCTTACCAAATTTGGTACACGGGGGTTTTTTGGGTTGCTGATCATGAATCTGAGGTCGGATTTGCAAAATTCAAAATGGCGGATCCAAGATGGCGGACAAAATTTTTGAAAACCAACCGATTCCTACCAAATTTGGTATACAGTTGGGGAATCCTCAAACCTGATACTCTTAAACCCTAAACCCTGAAACCTTAGACTCCCACACCCTGTAACCTCAAAAAATAGACCTCAATAACCCTGTAACTTTAAAAATGAGACCATATACTCTCAAATAGTAGACCCTTAAGCCCTAGAATTGCGAAGGTTAGATCCGCGCCTAACTTTCCTTTTTTTGGCTGTATCTTGTTCTTTTTTCCGCCAATGACCTATTCAAAGGCTTTCTGCCCAAACGCTTTTGAGGACTTGTTTCTCTTTTTAGCGACCAGCAATAGTCCACTAGCATATGGTCATCCCATCGTCCTTGATACCGATTTTCTATGATTTTCAGATCTTGGTGAAAACGTTCCCCTTGCTCCTCACTGTAGTCACCAAGATTATCTGGGAAATCATCGATGTGGGAGTCCAGGAAATGTAATTTTAGATTCATTAAGCAACCTAATGTTTGAAAATTTTTTACCATTTTCTCGACTATTTCTTTGTACTTAGGACTTTTATTATTTCCTAAAAAGTTTGTTGCGACTTCTTTAAAACTAAGCCAAGCAGCTTTTTCAACTTTATTCATTTTAGTAACAAATAATGAATCTTGAAACAATTTTCTTATTTGTGGCCCGTCAAATACGCCTGCCTTAATTTTAGCTTCAGAAAATTTCGGAAATTTTTTATGCAAATATTTGAAACATGGGCCTTTTGTATCTAATGCTCTCGTGAATTGCTTCATAAGTCCAAGCTTAATGTGAAGCGGGGGAATAAGAACTTTTCCTGGATCTACCAATGGTGGAAACAATACATTATTTTCACCAGGAGTGAACGATTCTCTTGTTGGCCAAATTTTTTTCTTATAATGACGTTCCCTGTCTCTGCTATTCCACAGACATTTATAACAGGGATAAAGTGTAAACCCTGACTGTTGGCCAAGCAATATTGTTACAATTTTCAGATCTCCACAAATTTTCCAGTTATGATCAGCATATTTTATTTTTATCAAAAGCTGCTTCATTTTTTCATATTGCTCTTCCATAACTGTGGAATGAGCAATCGGAATGAGAGCATAAACGTTGGTATTGTGCAGCAAAACTGCCTTAATGCTCCGTTTAGAAGAATTAATGAACAGTCTCCATTCTTCAGGATCGTATGAGTTATTTTGAAATTCATCCATTAGACCTTTTACATCGGTACAATATGAAAGTGACAATTCCTCGTCCATTGTGAAATATTTTCGAAATTCTTCATCTCTGTTTCTTTAATAAGAAATCGTAGCTTCTGGCTTAAGTAAATGTCTTTTCTTTAAAAAGGAAGCAAGATGCTCTGAACCATCTTTGGATAAGCCTAAATCTCTGACTAGATCACTAAGTTCTGACTGTGCTACGGTCGCTGGATGACGACGGCTGCGGGCCCGCTTTCCCTGCGGGCCCGCTTTCCCACCCTGACCAACCGCCGATACTGGGTTTCCGAGTCCCTGCATCGTAATTCTCTTTCTTCTACCTGCCATGACGGCATCTAAGCCGTTATCCAGGGACTCTGCCGGCTAGTGGAGTAACACCGTTGCCCACCGTCACCACGTGGAGGTGCCCTGGATGCAGGTAGAAGAATAAAAATCGACCGATGAATTTTCTAGGCGTTCAAAATGGCGCGAAAACTTCTGCCATCTTGAATTTTGCAAATCCAACCTCAGATTCGTGATCAGCGACCCAAAAAATCCCCGTGTACCAAATTTGGTAAGGATCGGTTGAATTTTAATTTGAATTCGTTTTTGCATTCGAGAAGCACTATATCTGTCTGATTTATTGAGGTTAGAAAGAAAACAGAACTGTATGGCTCAATCCAACCGATGAATATTAGCTTAGCGTGTCCGAATACATATTAATACATCTTTGGATTCATGAAAAAGCTTGAATCAATTTTTTAGGAGTATATTTTTCTTAATTTTTACTAATTTTTACCTATTTTTTGAGGTTAGAAAAAAATTGAGATGTGATGGCGATATTCTGACGTCAGATTCGTGATCAGCGGGCAAAAATACTACGACTCTGATATATCGCATCAAAAGTATACCCCACTTTTTTTTTTTGTGGGGCTGTGTTATCGTAAGATAATCAAGCTATGAATAAATCCAGCCGAATCATATTTTAATGGGCACATTAATGCATCTTAGCAACACATGTTTCGTCTCACCATGGGAAATATTACAATGTAGCCAGAGTGACGTTTATTAGCGAGCTAAAAATATTCAGAAGCCAGATATATGTAGATGACTCAGAGTAAACAAAAAGTTGTAATTCATAATATTATAATTAAATTTAACCTGAACTACAAAGAAATTGAATGACATACCTATTCCTTCTAAATGTTTAATATCTTTGGCACTGGCAATATACCATTGCCTAAGTTTCAGAAATATGGCTCCCAATACAACCATCGCAATAACCATATAGTAGTTTGAAATAATTACATTAATAAGAATACCCGCCATAACTAGGAGAATCTACAAAAAAATCGGGAAAGTGACTTCACTAGCAAAGACGCAGTTCCAAAATAAATACTGAAGTTGACTTACTCACACTAAAGAATAACTTAATTCAAGCATTACGCGTTAATACAGTTGGTCAAGTAAGGACGTGTCACTTCTAACTGGTAGTCCTTCCTTTCTTTAGATTATTGTTGGCACCCCTGTAAACAATGCTTTGTGGAAAGAGGTTCACCATCATCTTTATGGTTAAATAGTACATTAACGAACATGAGTGCTGCATACGGTTCGCGTTTCGTGGCTGTGTATCTATGTAATCATCCAAGAGGTCCGAAAATAACGCCTATAGAGGCTGCTAAGTATATAGGCAAGTCGAAGATTAGTGGGTGACGTTAGCAAGTGGGTGAAACGACAAGAAAATACCCAGTATTCTCTGTCTTTTAAAAAATGTCTTTTTACGCTGATCTACCAGAACGTGGTTCGAGAGGAAAAGTTGGCAAAAATGGAATATATAAAATGCAACGTCTCTCTGTCTGTCTGTCTGTCCGTTAGTGCGCTTATCACTGGAGAACTACTTATCCGATTTACGTACTTTTTTTTTTTAAACATGCATATGTTCTCTGGCCAGGTTATAGGCTATATTTTGTTACGATAGGTAGCATAAGGAATGAGCAGTGACGTAAAATAGTGAATGAGGTCGGGAAAAAATTTGCCGCTAGCGCGTTCCTTTGCAATACACAGCCTAAACCATTAAATATGGAACAATATGATGTAGCAGAGAATATCTATAATCTGTAATCTATAATATATATAAAATGTAATGTCTCTCTGTATGTCTGTCTGTCCATTAATGTGTTTATCTCGCGAGAACCACTTATTCGATTTACCTGTCTTTTTTTAAATTCATACATATGTTCTTTGGCCAGGTTATATAATAATAATAATCTATATTTATAATATATATAAAATGCAACGTCTCTCTGTCTGTTTGTCCGTTAGTGCGCTTATCCCTCGAGAACCACTTATCCGATTTACGTGATTTTTTAAATTCATACATATATTCTTTGACCAGGTTATAGATATATATTTTATTACATTTATAATATATAAAAAATGCAACGTATCTCTGTCTGTCTGTCGGTTAGCGCGCTTATCACTGGAGAACCACTTATCCGATTTTTTTTTGAAACATACATATGTTCTCCGGCCAGGTTATAGGCTATATTTTATTACGATAGGTAGCATAAGGAATGAGCAGTGACGATAACAGTGAATGAAGTCGGAAAAAAGTTTGCCCCTAGCGCGTTCTCTTGCAATACACAGTCTAACCCATTAAATATGGAACAATATTATGTAGCAGAGAATATCTATAATCTATAATATATATAAAATGTAATGTCTCTCTGTCTGCCTGTCTGTCCATAAGTGCGTTTATCACGCGAGAACCACTTATCCGATTTACGTGTCTTTTTTTAAATTCATTCATATATTCTTTGGCCAGGTTAAATAATAATAATAATCTATATCTATAATATATATAAAATGCAACATCTCTCTGTCCGTCTGTCTGTCTGTCCGTCCGTTAGTGCGCTTATCACTGGAAAACCACTTATCCGATTTACGTGTTTTTTTTTTTAAAAACATACGTATGTTCTCTGGCCAGGTTATAGACTATATTTTATTACGTTAGGTAACATAAGGAATAAGCAGTGACGATAATAGTGAATCAAATCGGAAAAAAAAGTTTGCCGCTAGCGCGTTCTCTTGCAATACACTGCCTAAACCACTAAATATGGAACAATATCATGTAGCAAAGGATATCTATAATATATATAAAATGCAACGTCTCTCTGTCTGTCCGTTTGTGCTCTTATCCCTGGAAAACCACTTATCCGATTTACGTGCTTTTTGTTTTAAACATGCTAAACCATTAATTATGGAACAGTATCATGGAGCACAGAACATCTATAATATATGTAAAATGCAACGTCTCTCTGTCTGTCTATCTGTCTGTTAGTGCGCTTATCACTGGAGAACCACTTATCCGATTTACGTGCTTTTTTTTAAACATACGTATATTCTCTGGCCAGGTTATAGGATATTTTTTATTACGTTAGGTGACATAAGGAATAAGCAGTGACGATAATAGTGAATCAAGTCGGAGAAAAGTTTGCCGCTAGCGCGTTCTCTTGCAATACACTGCCTAAAGCATTAAATATGGAACAATATCATGTAGCAAAGAATATAATATATATAAAAAAATGTAACGTCTCTCTGTCTGTCTGTCTGTCCGTTAGTACGCTTATCACTCGAGAACCACTTATCCGATTTACGTGTTTTTATAAATTTATACATATAAGATAAGGTGAGATAATGGGAGATAAGTATAAATAATGGGAGGTAAGGAGAAATAATGGGAGATAAGCAGAGATAAGTCTAGATAATGGGAGTTATGGTGAGATAATGGGAGATAAGGAGAAATAATGGGAGATAAGGAGAAATATTGTGAAATAAGCCTAGATATTGGAAAATAAGGTGAGATAATGGGAGATAAGGAGAAATAATGGGACGTAAGGAGAAATAATGGGAGGAGATGAGCAGAAATAAGCCTAGATAATGGAAATTATGTAGAGATAAGGAGAAATATTGGGAGATAAGGGGAAATAATGTGAGATATTTTATTACGTTGGGTAACATAAGGAATAAGCAGTGACGATAGTAGTGAATCAAGTCCTCGCGGGCACGGCTAGTTTATCATAAAAACTTAAAAATATTAGATTTTAGTGTTCGTGTTTCACAAAAAGGACCACTACCTTTAACTAAGCTACGTAGCAAAATGCTGTTTAAAATAAATATATGCTACCGCTAAGTTAAAAAATTGTTTTTAATCTTTATTAATATTGAACAAAAAACTATTATTTCCAGTGTTTTTTTGTAGTTCTTAATCTTGACTTGACATCAAAAAAAAGTTTTATGTTCAGTTTCAAGAAAAAAAAAAACTCGCTTTTTACACTTACGAGGGTGCTATGTGGTAGATAAAATGCTTTTTTAAGTAAATAAATGCAACAGCTAAACAAGATTTATTTTCGAACAAAACTACCATTTCTAGTAGTTTTTAAGTTTCAAATTCGAATTTGATATGATAACACTGGTCAACAAAAAAAAGAAAATTGCTTGTGATTTTTTTTTTTTTCCCAATCTCAAATTGACGCGTATTTTTTAAATATGGCAACAATTTTTCTCTAACAGCTTTTGTTTTTGAGTTATAGCTAACTACCCTCATTTACTATTTTTACTTAAATTTTCGGTTTTTATTGGACACTAAAATATATTTTGTTGTTGTTTTAGATATGGCTTAGTCAAGAAGATGTTGTGTGCTTAATCCCGATTGTTTTTGCTATATTTGTGGTGAATATATATTTGCAAAATATCGAAAACTTATATTGGACTTTGTGAAAACTGCGTATCATCAATACTTTAATATAAAAATTGTGTAATCAGGACAAGCCATGGGTTCCTCATATTGTATGCCAGAAATGTGTGGTATGTCTACGGTTATGGTCCAGTGGAAAAAGAGATGCAATAATGTTCGTAACACCCATGATTTGGCGAGAACCTTGAAACCATCATGACGATTGCTACTTCTGCGTTGTGAAAATAAACGGAATTAACCCTGGAAATCGAAGTAAGTGGATATATCCTAACTTATCTTCTGCTCAACGACCTCAATTAATATCACAAGAGGTACAATCCAGCACATCTAAATGTTCTGATGATCCAAATCTCTGTGAACCCGAACGAAATACATCAAGTGAAGACTCTGATTCAGACTACAAATGTAGCCTTTCAGAACCTCAACCATTTAATCAGAAAGAACTAAATGACTTAGTAAGAGATCTGAACTTACCAAAAGAAGCTTCTGAAATTTTAGCATCTCGTTTAAAAGAAAAAAATTTGTTTACTCCGGAAACCAACATTACATTTTATCGTACCGGAGAAAAAAATCTGTTACCGTATTTTTCTCAAGAGAAGGATTTAGTTTTTTGTAACGATGTTGGTGGTATTTTGCAGCAGATGGGACTAAAATAGTACCAACCTAGTGATTCGCGTCTTTTCATAGACAGCAGCAAAAGAAGTTTAAAGTGTGTTTTGCTTCATAACGGTAACAAGTACGGATCTATACCTATTATGGAAAAAAATTAAGTATCAAGACCACAAATGGGTCATTGGTGTTGATCTGAAAATGGCTAACTTTCTTTTAGGTCAACAAGGGGAGTACACAAAGTTCCCTTGTTTCATGTGTCTTTGGGATAGTCGTGACAAACAATACCATTGGTCACAAAAAGTTTGGCCAGTGCGGGAAGAGCTAAAAGTTGGTACAAAAAATGTTATAAACGTGCCTTTAGTTAGCCGAGACCGCATCATACTTCCACCACTTCATATTAAATTCGGCATAATGAAACAGTTTGTGAAGGCGCTTGGCAAAAGTGGCGAATGTTTTAATTTTTTTTCACGCAAGTTTCCAGGATTAAGTTCAGAAAAATTGAGAGCTGGTATTTTTGATGGGCCACAGATTAGGCAACTCGTGAAAGATCCTAATTTTGTCAAATCAATGACTGAAGTCGAATCCAAAGCTTGGAATTCATTTGTTTTGGTTATGAGTAGCTTCCTAGGCAAAAAGAAATCTGACGACCATGTCGAGCTTGTTGAGTGCATGCTATCGAACTTGCAAGAGCTAGGGTGCAACATGAGCATAAAAATCCACTTCCTGCACTCGCATTTAGACCGATTTCCACAAAATCTGGGTGATTTTAGTGAGGAGCAGGGTGAAAGATTTCATCAGGATCTTCGGACAATGGAAGAGCGTATCAGGGGCGGTGGGACTCACATATGATGGCAGACTACTGCTGGAGTTTGCAACGAGATCTACCTAAAGTCGTTCATTCAAGGAAATCTTATAAAATATCATTTGCTAGTGTTCAATAGAAATTTTGTTAACATAATGTATTATTTTTTTTGTATTTTTTTGGCAAAATAATAAAACCGTATATTTCAAAAGGTAAAGCTGTTAGCAATCTCCCAGTATTTTTTTCATAGTCAGGGCCATAGAAATACCCAATAACAGAAAAAAAAATAAAGGAAACAAGACTTGTGTTGACCAGTGTAATAATCATTTAATGAAGACCTGCATATATATTACAAATTACAATATTAAAAAAATAAACGTAAAATAAAAAACTAATTATTTTTTTACCTTTTTACACAGAAAATATATTGGATTTTGGATGACAATTAAAATATATAAAAGTTTTAAAAGTAGATTTCTTGCTTAAAATCCATTTAATTGTTACAATGCTTATGATATAATAATTGATTGTCAGTTAAATCATTTTAATGTTTTTAGTAATATTTACAGTTATAGCTTTGTCCATCTAAAAGAAGTTACTTGAAAATGTTGTTTAAATAATCTTATTTAAAAAAAAAAATGATTGCACAGAATACTACTCTAAACTAATAGTTTAGCATTTTTCGAGAGTCATATCAAATATCAAATATGAGAAATAGTATTTAATGTTGAGAAAAATATCCGTTCACAAGTTAGGTTCCAAAATGCAGTCTAAAGTATCCCTTGACAGTTTTAGAAGTCAATTTTGTGGATAGATTGATTGAGTGAATATGGAGGAATGTGAGTGGGGGAGTGAGGTAGTAAGTGAGCGAGTAAGTGAGTGAGTAAGTATGGGGGTATGTGAATGAGTGAGTGTGTGAGTGATTAAACGAGCGAGTGAGTGTGTGAGTGTAGCAGTGAGTCAGTGAGTGAATATGGCGATAATGGAATGAATGAGTGTGTAAGTGACTGAGCGAATGAGTGACTGAGTGAGCGAGTGAGTGTGTTATTTGGTAAGTAAGTGATTAAGTGGGTGAGTGAGTATGATTATATGCGAGTGAGTGAATGTGTGAGTGAGTATGTGAGTATTTGAGCCTGTTAGTGATTTGTTTACTTATTTACTATTTATTTTAAATGTTTTACATAAAAATTAAAATGAAATCTTCCGTTTATAAATTCTGTTTTTGATTTGCTTTTTTTTCGTTTTTTTATTAGAAATTTTTTATTTATTAGGCATGATTTTAGTACCAACTGCCAAACGGTGGTTTGTCGATAAGAATGGGAAGTGGATTCTTCAAGGGGTTAACGACCCCAAACATCGGAATAAAACGTGTAGCTAGTGGAAAGGGGAGTCCGGTATCTTCACACTAGATTGGCCATCCCAGTCGCCCAGTGCAACCCCAATCGAGAACGTGTGGTCATGCATCAAGCGAAAGCTTCGTAGTAAAAAGATGTACACAGTGAAGCAGCTGCCACGGCAAATTCGGGCAATTTGGAAATATTTGCCTCAAGAATACGCCGAAAATCTCGTCGAAATTATGTCCAGGAATCATTTTAATGGCAATCCTTTATGGTCGAATGATGTAAAAAACTTTTAAATAAATGAAATGTACTTATGTATTTAACGAACAATGCATGACACGTTCTTACTTCACCGGCTGTGTTTGAAACGATCGGTTCTGTATGGTGAGATAGTTTCATCACAAAAATAACTTTTAAACTAAGGAAATGCTTTAGAAAAATTTCCAAATGTAATATTTACCTCTACATACTTTATTTAACATACGAGGTCTGTCCGAAAGGTACCCGACCTATACCATACTAATAACTGAGTACTGGCGTTATTCTGCGGGTTCCGTCGAGTAGCATCCTTCAAAGTAGTGCCAATTTAACTACACAACATGCTCCCATCGGTATATCCAAGTACTGAAACATATCTGCAATTCTTATGCTCTGATGGCCTTGGGTGAACTCGTCACATTTTTTGGATCGTGTCAACATTATCAAATCGTTTTCCTTTGGGTAAAGAGCAAATAGTCACTGGGAGCAATGTTATGCCACGTTTTAAAAAAAAAATTTGTACAATATGCGACGAGTGTGCTGGGGCATTGTCGTGATGAAGCAGCCAGTCACCGCTCGTCCACAAATCTTCTCGTATTCTTCATTTTTGCACGTGATTTTCCAAGTTTAAAACAAAATTTGATGCAAATTCTTTGTTCGATCTGCTCCGACATAGCAAAAATGCGACGAAAGTGGAAAAAAAACACTGTAAACAAATACATGCTGCTTGCGTACTAGAGAGCGCGTGATTTCTGTGGCTGGCTGAGGACGTCATAAGGTGTAACTGGTGACTCTCGAACACCACAGATGGCGCTCGGGTGCGATGGCGCGAAATTGAAGACACAGGTCGGATGCTTTTCGGACAGACCTCGTCTTATGAAATTTCTCGACGTGAAGAAATTTAAAAAAGATGTATAACAAGATAAAAATGAACTCTTCTCCTCTTCCATCTCACTCCACCTCCCAATAGTCCAGTCAGAATACGACCAAAAAACAGAAATCGTCGGATACTGCTACTTTAAAAAAAAAATACTTGTCTCGACGAGTACATTAAGATAAAAATATTGCTACTGCTGAAAAATTGGGGTAACATCCTCAAAAATGGCAGAATTGGCACGTTTTTCGATTTTTAACGTATTTTTGCAATTTTATCATAAATTTATGGAAGATAAACGAAAAATTTTGGCAGATTTTCATACTAGATAAAAAAACGAAAAATTTAAGGGGCTATAAAAGTCATTTAAATCTTTTGGTCGGGAAAAATTGACCATTTTGTAGTTTTTCTTTTGTAATTTTTTAGTGTTCCGTACGGAACACTTCGGTGTCTGTCCATCTGTCTCTCCATCTGTCACACCCGATTTTCTCCAAAACTATTTGACGTAGAAAGTTGAAATTTAGTACTAATATAGGAATTGATGGCGGCATCAGAGCCGTGTAGTTTTGAAAGTTAAATTTGGATTTAAGGGGTTAATTTTGGGGGGTGAAATCGGAAGTGAAAAAAATTTTTTTTTACTAGGTCATCGAGTGAGGTGTCAAATGAAAGCTTGTAATAAGACGAGTTCAAAAATATATATAATGTCTTACATGCGCACACTTTTCTTTGTATGATTTTGAAACAATCGCGAAAAATCACTGTTCCCCGGCCTTATCTCGAAAAGTACTGATCCAAAAATTTTGAAAAAATCCTGGAATATTCTCCATGAGATGTAGATTGAACGAAAATTATCAGGAGTGTATTACCTTTAATAATTTATCTGGTATATAAAAAAAAAAAATAAAAATTTCAAGGTCATCAAGTTTCAGTAAAGATCGGAAACAAACTTTGTTGAAAACTCATTTGTGGTGTATTTTGTGAAGTCACTGATCATTTTATACCCACATAACAAAATTTTTTATTTCAGAAGCAATTAACGTTCGGAACACTAATTGCGCAAGTTCAATTGCACTTGAACGGTTTTTTATGATTAAATAACTTGCAAATTGTAAGATAATTTTTTGTAGTTACCTTTGGAAATATGTTCCATGGACATTACTTTAATTGGTTCAAACATAATTTTAGCCATTTTTTACATATTAGATATATTTTTCACTCCTCATAATATTGATAAATCTTACCGATTCACGTTTTTTTCTTCTGACCAATTTTTTAAACAACTTTTTTTCAGTATACTTTACCCAAAATATCAAAAAATGTTCCTTAGTTCCTAAGCTTTCATTTGAGGTACTTAAGAACTCATTTAAACAATTTAAGCCTGAGAAATTGGCTATTTTAGTCTCAAATTTATTTTTTTTTAAATGCAAATTTACGATTTCCTTTTTAAAAATTACTTTTCTTAAGTTTTATAATATTTTCAGTAACCAAAGTTATTTTTAATTATTATACGTAGGTTACTGTACATGTTGAGTGGCTGAGTTAAATTGTTAAATTGGAGATCCGAATCTTCACTCCTCCTCTTGTAAGTCTCAGCAAGTAATTTGGACTTTTACGAGGAAGTAAACCATAATTTATTACCGATCTATAAGCATAGAGTAATTGTTAATTATTATTAAAAAAATTCTTGTACAGGGTGTGTCAACAATAGAGTAAAGTTCATTATCTCATTTGTTTCGGGAATGACGAAAAAATGTTAAATACAATAGTTTTAGGGAATGTTAAGGTGCATAGTTTAAAATTATTTTTGACTATACAGAGTACTTCAAAAAAGTGTGGCCAATATAACATATGTTTTTTTAAATGGAACATCCTATTTTCTAATTTATTTTTAAATTCTGCGTAAAATTTTATAACTTTTTTATTAATAATGTTATATACCTAAACGTAGTAGTTTTTCTAATATTCCAATTTTTTTTAAAAAAATACTAGTTTTCAGTTTTATAAAAAATTATCAGTAGCGCCATCGTTTCTGAAGGTGGAATACTCATAATTGGTACGAGCGTTTCCTATTTCTAATAGTTTTCGATTTATTTTGAATTTTTCAATTTTTACCCATAAACTTTAAACATAAACAAATAGTTAATAATAATTTTAAACATAAACAAATAGTTAATAATAATTTTAATATAGTTTAACTTATCTAATGATTAATTATTATGATGTAATAAATATTCAAAAAAATATGCCCGTCTACTTGAAGATACATGTTCAGTCGTTTTACTATATTTTCCTTCACTTTCGTTAGCATAAAGGGCGTTATTGTCCTGTACGCACCCCATATCTTATTTTCCATATCTACTGGTGTTGTAGGGGGATTTACACAAACACGATCTTTAATGTAGCCCCATAAAAAGAAGTCTAAAGGTGTTAAGTCACATGGTCGATGGGGCCACTGAATGAATCCATCCCTACCGATCAATTTTTGTGGGTAACGATCGTTTAAAAATTCCTGAAATTCCCGGTGGTAAAATTGTTGAATTCACATTTGTTTTCTTTCAAAGTTATCAACTTCTTCAAGAAGCTGGGGTAATTCGTTTTGCAAAAAATTTAGATATCTAGGCCCGTTAAGCAGTTCACGGAAAAAAATGGACCAATAATTCGAAAATTTAATATTCCACACCGTACATTAAGCCTTACTGCCAAAAGACAATTTTTTCCCGCCTCGCCCAGAATATAAACCATATCAATTAATTCATTTTTAAGAAAATCCATAACTATTGCCTTTATACGTCACTGACTACAACAAATTAAACTATTTTTACTTGCTTAATAGACATGTCAAAATTTGACAATGCCTACATTTTTGTTTTGTCTTGGTAACTATGATGTTATAGCGTAAGTGTATTAAAAACAATGGTAAAAATTGAAAAATTCAAAAATAAACTGAAAACTATTAGAAATAGGTATATGACATACTCTATAAAAGTAGGAGGGTTTTGTAAAATCTATCAGAAAAAATAATAATTAAAAAATTTGAGATTTTTCAATTTAAAATAGTCGAAATGCATAAATTTATTTTGAACACCCTGTAGCATCTAACTCAAATTTCTTTACATATTTCTTTTTTTTTCATTTCTATAGAACGCTCGTACCAATTATGAGTATTCCACCTTCAGAAACAATGGCGCTACTGGCAATTTTTTACAAAACTGAAAACTAGTATTTTTAAAAAAAATTGAAATATTAGAAAAACTACTAGGTTTAGGTATATAATATTATTAATAAAAAAGTTATAAAATCTTACGCAGAATCTAAAAATAAATTATAAAATAGGATGTTCCATTTATAAAAACATTATATCGGCCGCACTTTTTTGTAGTACTCTATATATTCAAAAATAATTTTAAACTGTGCACCTTAACATTTCCTAAAACTATTGTTTTAACATTTTTTCGTTATTCCCGAAACAAATGAGATAATGAAGTTTACCGTATCGTTGACTCACCCTGTACAATTTGTGAATATTTTTATTAACGTATTTATTTAATTTCTATTATTTAATAATTACTACATTTAAAAACATAATTATTCCCCGGTTTATTTTGATCAAGTTCTAAGTGACATCCATAGAACCTCAAATTTTTCGTTTTTTATCTAGAATCAACATCTGTCATGGATTTATGATAAAATTGGAAAAATATGCTAAAAGCCTCAAAAAACCAGCCAATTTTGTCATTTTTGAGGGTGTTGCCCCAATTTTTCAGCGGTCGAAATATGTTTTCCTTAATGTACTCGACGAGACGAGTATTTTTTTTAAAAAGTAGCAGTGTTCGACCGTTCCACCTCAAAATCGTATTCTGACTGGAGTACAAGCTTAATCGCGTTTTAGAAATATAGGGTGTTTTTTATAGAGGTATAGAACTTTAAAATGGAATAAAACAAAGATGAATTTTTTAAATTGACATGAAATTTACTTTATTCGAAAGATAATCTTCTGGCATTATAATTTAAATATGACTTCTGGCATATGACCGCCACGGTTGGCTCGGACGTAGTCTAATCTGGAGGTCCAATTTTCGATGACCTTTTCTAACATTTGTGGCCGTATATCGGCAATAACGCGGCGAATGTTGTCCTCCAAGTGGTCAATCGTTTCGGGCTTATTGGCGTAGACTAGCGACTTCACATATCCCCACAGAAAATAGTCTAGCGGCGTTAAATCGCACGATCTTGGAGGCCAATTCACGGGTCCGAAACGTGAAACTATGCGGTTACCAAACGTTTCCTTCAATAAATCAATTGTGGCACGAGCTGTGTGACATGTTGCGCCGTCTTGTTGAAACCACAGCCCCTGCACATCATGGTTGTTCAATTGATGAACGAAAAAGTCAGTAATCATGGCTCTATAGCGGTCACCATTGACTGTAACGTTCTGACCAGCATCGTTTTTAAAGAAGTACGGACCAATGATTCCACCAGCCCATAAAGCACACCAAACAGTCAGTTTTTCTGGATGTAACGGTGTCTCAACATACACTTGAGGATTATCATCACTCCAAATACGGCAGTTTTGTTTATGGACGTATCCATTCAAACAAAAGTGAGCTTCATCGCTAAACAAAATTCGCTTATGAAAATCGGGATCAACGGCAATCTTGTTTTGGGTCCATTCACCGAAACTACGCCTTGCTAGATGATCGTGTGGCTTCAATTGTTGCACGAGTTGGATTTTGTAAGCACGCAAACCAAGATCTTTCCGCAAAATCTTTCATAAAGTGGATGGACACATATCCAATTCCTGTGCACGATGGCGGATAGACTGATTCGGGTCTTCCTCTACGCTACGCTCTACAGCAGCAATGACTTCTTCTGTACGCACTGTACGACGTCTCTGTGGATGCGTATTATCATTTAGAGTAAACGTGGTGCGAAAACGTTCCATAGTTAATCGAATTAATTGCTCTGATGGACGATTATGTTGACCGTAAAATGGACGTAGTGCGCGATACGTATTTCGAACAGAACCATGATTTTCAAAATAAATTTGGACAATTTGGAAGCGTTGTTCAGGCGTCAGTCTATTCATGTTGAAATTCCAAACCAAACTAAACATAAATCACTTGACAGCTGACAAAATGGCCGCCAGTTAAAAAAAAGTGTTGCCAACTTAAAGTTTTATACCTCTATAAAAATCACCCTTTACAACTCATTTGAGAATCATCCATTAGATAATACTTACCGTAACTGTATCCATCAAAACTCTTGGTAAAATTTCATCAATCGCCCCCATGTCTTTACTAAATCTATTTAACACCCTTCCACTAGGATTAATATCAAAAAATCGCATTGGGGCTTTCAATAAACAATGGAACATCTCGCTATGTATGTTTCTAGAAGCTTTCATAGCCATGTTGAAAAAGAAAAAAGCTCTTATTATCACGAAAAAGACAGTTGCACAGATCAAAGCAGTATAAATGTATATTGAGACGTCGGTTTTTAGTAGAAAGTAATGCTCTCCATTGTACTCGATATCGTCAAATAAGTTCGAAATATTAACAAGCCTTTTTTTAATGGGTATTGATGGTTCTTCCAATGAAATTTTGTACGAGATATGAGTTAATGATTCTCCGAGGTATGATTGAAGCTGAATCTCTGATTCGGGATTCGTTGAATTTGATGTGGCGAGGTAACGGATTTCTTCCTGGTTTGTCCTAGAATTAAATAAATAGTTGATTGTTAGTCACAAAGATATATGGTATAATAACATCAAGCATACTATGTTGGGAATGTGGAACCTTTGGCACAATGACATTACTCAGTATTTATCACTACTACACCAAGCACTTTATTTTTGCACTCGACGTGCGTTTTGCTAACCATGTTAGCTTCATCACGAGCGATGATTGACAGTCAATCATCGTGCAAAAATAAAGTGTTTGGTGTACTGGTGATATATACTGAGTAGAAGCATACTGAAACCCTTTCTATTGGTCAGTTAAAAGTTATGTCTCTACACATACATTCAACTGAGCTAGTAAGATGTGACTGCAAATCCTCAGAAGACGGAGTAACAGTACTTTAAGATTCAAGATCGTTAGCAGCATTATTTATAAAAGAAAGAGTACCTGTCTCAAGAGAGTACATTTTCCGTCGTTATTAATATCTCACGAGAACCAGTACCACAGTAAAAACGGGTTGATGTCGAGAAAAAATGCATGAATCGATTCTCTCAAGGCACCATTCCAAAATATCAACCCTGGAGACCCTATTATGGTTTTGTGCATAGTTGCCAGGTATTACGATAAACGTATTTTTATTTTACCTGCTTTGTATATCGCCCTCACTTGAACCTGCAATCATAATGGATCTATTTTTATTTACTATCTGGCGGCCCGTTTTGGAGCCTTTTAAGTATTTGATAACATGGGCCTAATGACCACAGGTCTCCATTAAGATTCGAAAGATACTTTTTATTATTTTTATTTTTAGTTTTACTTACAACTTACAACGTAACGGTTCTATTTTAATTATATGGCGTCAGTGGGAAAATTGCAATTGTGGCTATCGCAAAAGAAAACATTTATGACTTGACGCTAAACAAATAGTGAAAAATGTTTACGACAGTTTGGTAAAAGAAATTTGAATAAACAAAGTACAAAATGTCAGACTAACGCACCTTCAAATAAAGGCAAATGAATAACCATTTTGCATGCTGGATCTGAAAAGGGCTGGGTTTTAAATTGTCTACTGTTATTTGCAAAAAACATAAAAGATTCTAGTTTGGGCTATCACGAAGACACGACCGCGGAACTTTTTGAAAATTGGTTTCAAAATTCCCTTTTGCCAAATGTTCCCGAACAGAGTGTTATAGTTATGGACAATGCAAGTTACCATAGTCGCCTACTAAATAAGGTTCTTAATGCAGCCAACACCAAATTGGAAATACTGGAATATATGTTAGAAAATGACATTTATTTTGACTTTAGTTCTAAAAAAAGGGATTTTTTGGAAGTTTCGAAAGACTATAAATTGGAAAAGAAATATGTTTGTGATAGTATGGCTGAGAAAATGAGACACACTGTTGTGATTGCGGCTTCCTCCGTATTATTGTGTGTCTAATGCAAATGAACATATTTGGCATCAAGTTAAATCAAAAATAAGGTCACAAAATGTTTCTCCTACTTTAAGCGTGTCAGTGATTGAATTAGTAAAAAAGTTATAAATGTTTGTGAAAGCTGGAAGAATTCCATTCAGCACGTTGTTAAAGTTGA
The DNA here is from genome assembly GCA_019049505.1 of Pachyrhynchus sulphureomaculatus. NCBI lineage: Eukaryota > Metazoa > Arthropoda > Insecta > Coleoptera > Curculionidae > Pachyrhynchus > Pachyrhynchus sulphureomaculatus. The sequence continues at coordinate 26,101,693 of CM032447.1, forward strand.
AGATTCATATATTTATGTAAATAATATAAAAACCACTGATAATTACCTCAGCTGATGACAGTGATAGTGAAACCGAATTAGGCTTAAGTTAAAATATATTTTTATTCATACAATATGTCCCCTCTTGTAAACCCCATTCATTCAAACTGTATATTTGTACTTCCTATCCATTTGTTTTTACATGCATCTATAAATAAACATCTCTAAAAACACTTATAATTTTATTTATTTGCATTCATGAATAAAATTCTTAAGTCCATCTCTGCAACCTAACATAAACAAAAGGTCAGAATTTTTATATTGTCCTCTTAAAACGGCAAAAATCAGGATCTTATATTTTGGGACAGGCTATACAAGTACTAAATTCATTAACGATATTTATCTTAATATCTAGAACAAGTCCAATAAAGGAGACCCTCCCCCATCTAATTGATCGTTGAGTAATAAACCTAACATACAAACAAATTTACAAATAAACAGGGAATTAATTACATATAAAACAAGTTTTAAAAATAAACGCACCTAGGCGCATGCTCCTGTATGTGCCTTTACAAAACACTATTTAAAGCCTAAAATCTAAAAGAAAACAAATACAAATGTCACACAGGGAAGACCCAATAACTGTATGTTGACTGGTTTTTTATTTTTATTAATATTTATTTATTTATCCACGGGACATGCCCATTTAACACTGAGGGTAACAATTAAAAGTTTATCATTTATAAAATAACACCTTAAACTATAACTTAAATTTAGTTACAAAATAAAATTATTATATCTAGCCCTAGTGCTATGTCAATCTTAAACACCTTCTATATCCGACAAGTCAGACATATCCGAACTAAAATCTGACATAGCATCATCTGTACCTAATGGTATAACTAGTGGTTCTACAATTTGGTCCATTGATGAATCTAGTGTCCACATTTTATCTTCTTCTTTAATTACGTGTTAAACACATTTTTGCCAGTTTTCTGGAGTGACATTACATATTGCTTTTGCAAATAGATTTTTAAGGTCTGTTAATTTGATAATAATGATAAGCCAAAGGTGGAAATCATCTATAATGGACACGAGAACTTACCCAGGAGCAGACTGCAATTCCAACCATCAACTTCTAGTTACAGTTCTTCGTATTAAACTCAAAGCTTCTCAAAAAAATATAAAGGTGCAACGAATGAAGATATATCCTCCAGAAAAACAACAATTTACGGAACTAGTAAATAAAAAATATCCGAAATATCCAATATAATGAAGATCCTGGAAATAATGAAGAGATGTGGAACAAAGTGAAAACATCGATAAAAGATGCCCACGAAGAAATAGCATCCCGAAGAGTAAGAAAATGTATTAAAAAATCTTGGATGTCTGCAGAAACATGGCAACTTATAGAGCATAGGAAAAACGTAAAGAAAACTGGACTAAACGATGATCAGCAGATAAAAGAGTACCAAGATTTAAACCGACTTATACAGAAGAACTGCAGACAAGATAAGAATACATATCTCAATAACCAATGTAAAGAAGTACAAGCATATGCAGAGAAAAATCAAGTTAAAGATCTCTTTAAAAAAATTAAAGAGATAGATAAGGATTTCAAACCTAAAAACTTGGACAATCGAGGATAAAAATGGAACACTGCTTACAGAGAAAGAAAGAATAATTAATAGACAGATGGAGAGAATATTGTGAAGATCTTTATTATGATGCACAAGAACAAGACATACACCAACAGATCAATACCACGCAGCAAGAACCTGAAATAATGAGGAGTGAAGTAGAGGATGCTGTTAAGAAACTGAAAAGCAATAAGGCATCTGGCTACGATGACATCACGGCAGATATTCTTAAGGAACTAGATCATGACACAGTGGGGATGATCTATAAAATATGTAATAACATCTGGAAAACTGGAATATGGCCGAAAGATTGGACGACCTCTATAATAATACCACTACATAAGAAAGGCTCTACCCGTAAATGTAGTAATTATCGTACATTATCTCTATTATCACATCCAAGTAAGGTAATGCTACATATCATAAATAATCGTTTAAGATATTATGTTGACCAACAAATCTCTAGAGAACAAGCGGGATTCGTTAAAGGACGAGGCACAAGAAATCAGATTGTTAACATAAGACAATTGATAGAGAAATGTAGAGAGTATAATGTGTCTATGGTAATGTGCTTCATAGACTATAATAAGGCTTTTGATTTTGTCAACTGGAAAAAGCTTTGGGAGGTACTAGAGCAAATGGGTGTTCCTTATCATCTGATTAAACTGATTAAAAACCTCTACTTGGACAGCACTGCAGTGGTGAGAATAAGACAATACAATATCCGATCAGTTTCATCCTCGCCGAGGTGTAAGACAGGGCTGTGTTCTGTCTCCTACATTATTTAATGTTTATGGTGAATTTATAATGAGAAATGCGTTGAATGAATGGGATGGTGGAATCCTAATAGGAGGTGAGCGAATAAACAACTTGCGTTACGCTGATGATACCACCATATTTGCAGCGACTGAGGAAGAGATGGCTACACTTTTAAATCGATGATGATAGTCGATAAGTCTGACCAAATAGTAAGATCCGACTTACTCAATGGCATTGAGAGAGTAACAACCTTTGTATATCTAGGATCATCCGTAAGTAGTATGGGAGGATGCGAGAATGAAATAAAAAGAAGAATATCCCTAGCAAGAAATGCTATGACGAGACTTACTAAGATATGGAAAAGTCCGTACATAGCTAAAGGAACGAAATTAAATCTCGTACAGACCTTAGTATTTCCAATATTTTCATATGGTGTAGAATCCTGGACACTTAGAGTAAAGGAACGTAAATCTATTGATTCCTTTGAAATGTGGTGCTATAGGAGGATGTTGAGAATATCCTGGACCGCCAGAAGAACTAATCAATCTATACTGAATGAACTAAATGTAACAGTAAGGTTATCATCACTATGCATGAAAAGAATTCTTCAGTATTTTGGACATGTAGCTAGAAGGCCAGGCAATAATGCAGACCGGCTAATAATAATGGGAGAGGTCCAGGGTAAAGGAGTAGAGGCCGTTCGCTAACAAGATGATCAGATCAAATAAAAACAAGTTATGGATCAACCACTCCATGTATCGTTGCACTTGGCAGAAGATCGAGAGAAATGGAGAGAAATAGTGAACAGAACAGTGAAGTCATTCCAGAGAGATCACGACCCTCAAGACTGAGGAAACGAATAGAGAGAGAGAATTTGTAGGTTATATTGTTTCTAGCCACTTCGCTTCTTATTTGAGCCTAAATAAGCTCTATAGGATTAAGCACACAGTGGTATGGTGGCAAGCGAAGAAAAGTTATATCCCGAGTTTTGGCAATTTCGTCGATAACGTACTTATTGTACTTATTTTTGTTTATTAAAACTTCATGTTTGGCTAATTGTATAACTCGCGTTTAACATTGTCATCATAGAATATTATAGTTCGCTGAGTTAATCAAGACTATATATCATGTTTTAGCCATCCCATCATGGGAAGATGTTTAACTTTTTTGGAATGGTAACTTGCATCATCCATGGCAATTATTGAGCTTCGGGGAATCAAATCTATCATCTGCGTAAACTATTCTTCAAACACATCAAAATTCATATCCTCGTGGTGATCTCCTGTTTTTTTTCGATTCAAATGTAAGCAGACCGCCATTAACGAAACCGTGGATACTCCCTATATGTCTTATAATTAATCGGTGTCCTTTTGCAGATGATGGACGGAGACCGGTTGATCAACTTTCCATAAAAGTGTGTCTTGAACTCAAAACGTTTTTGTCCTACCAAAACTTATCTCTTCTCCAGCGTACGATTTCTCCCTTTTCAATTAACAAGGATTTTCTTTGAAAATTTTCCCATCGAAAACTGAATGATTTTAATATGGTCCTGCCCATCGTTGGTATCTGTGGGTTACTTTTAACACCCTCTAGAATTAAGTAAACAGTTGGGATTTTGTTTTCAATGAAAAACCCATGAATGATTCTTTGCAGGGAATTCTTTACATCTTCGGTCAGCTCCAGTTTTATTTTACCTGGTTTTAGCTTTGGCGCTGTAACTCCTCCTGCTCTTTCTTCAAAATTCGATAGATAGTTGTTTTTCCAACTCCGGTCATTAGGGAACACTTTTGAACACTATCGTCGACACTTAAATTAAGGTTTTCATCATTTTGATGTAATAAAACACATTCCTAATTATGATCCTTTCATTTAAGCTTAAAGCCGTTATTTTTTGACGTTTTGGGGAAGACATCTTTATTGTTCTGAACTGATGCACTACGTGTTACGTGAGAAAATAAACTGGGAGTATACCCTCGATACGGTTTATAATCCAAATTAACCTCATCAGGTAAAACAACTCGCCTTTGGTTTATTACCCACTGAGTCACTTTTATTACTAATTTCCATAATTTTACATGATTTATTACTTCGCCCTGCAAACGGATAGAGTATAATTCGGAGAATTCAAGATTAACTTTTCATTGTAAACTTTGTAATTGTTTCTATAATCTGTAATTTGTTTTTAAAAAGTGATTTTTTCTAAAAAGTTATTTAATTTTAATAACAAAATCAAAATAACTTACCAAAATGCTGCCCAATAATCCGTAGTAGTACACGCAACCAATGACATAAAGAATAAGAACATTACAAATGCTACTAGACACCAATTGTGTATCGAGTTAAAATAGTCTTTGAATGGTGTAGAATCTTTATAGTCAGTTGTTTCCTCTTCTCCTTGATCTCTTACTGTGTCTTCATAGAGTGATTCGGAAACGCTCTAAAAATTTATCGCGATATTAATATTTACGATAAAATCCATTAAAGCTGTTAAAAAATTAATAGCGAAATTATCAAAGAAACTTACCAATGTTGACTGCTCTCTTTTATACATCGCCTTAATCTCCATAGATGTAAGTTCACTTTCTTTTCCTTTTTCTTTCTCTTTTTCCTCGTGGCTCTCATCTGCTGCAGCTAATAATTTAGTAAAATCTAAGTCACTGTTATTTGATAGTTCCTCAAATGTTCCTTTAGCTTCTATTTTACCCTATAAATTTAAATTTCTTTTAATATGCTGCCACTATATACCTTCATTGTAACAATGCTTAAACTATGCCCATAATTAGTTTCAATTTAAAACCTGTATTACCAAACTTAGTTTCAATATACAGTGGTTTCAGCCACATTATTGGTAACAATGTTCCCGTCTAAATTACAAATCGTGAGCATGTTTTGCAATCTGTAAACTGAGAGGCAACGGACATCAATTTTCTCTTTTATTATAAATCTATTAACGTTACGACGTGCTACTTCTAATGAACCGACACACATAAGGGTATTTCAGCGTTTTATGCGGCCAAAATTCTTTTTGTTTTTAGATATTTTAAATCGGGTTTTATTTCTAAATATAGCAGTGAAAGCTTTTTGGAGTGCATATTTCGAAGAAAAATACATTTTAATATATAAGAAAATAGTATATTGAGAAAAAAAACATGTCACTTAAACAAAAATTACAGAATTAATTATTTACGATGAAGAATCCCTTCGTTCGCGTCCAAGCTTCATACCTCGACTTCTTCTGCAGATTCCTCTTCTTCTTCGGAACTTCCGCCGTTAATATTGGGTTCGGCAGAAACAAGCATTTGTATTGCTTCTTTACTAAACGACATAGACTTTTTTGTTGGTGTAGATGTTAAGGGATCTGAGCTGAGCAATAATCTGTTGAGAATATCTAAATTGCATTCTTCTCTTGAGAATTTTCTAGCCGGTACAGGTGAAAGTGCTTGCTTCATGAATTTGCTGCTTCATCGGACATTAATCCAATGGGCAAAAGTGCCTTTTTCATTATTGTTGCACCGTGAATTAATATTTTGTACATCGTAGTCATGGGATGCCAGAGATACAACTCCATATAAATTTTGGCGGTCTCATATTCATAGTCTGCAAATTTTTTCAAGTCGACTTTATGACCACTCGATATTGCTTCTAAAATCACTTTCAAGCGTTGAAGTCGACTCCGGTAATTTTAGCTGCCTTGGCAAAAAATCTCCTGCTTGTATTGCCATCATTAGTGTTAACAAATCCAGCTTTTGGCACATCTATAATTAAGTCCGTTTGCTCTCTGAATTTTGCCTGTATTTCTGCCTTTTTTCGCGCCTGCGTACTTCCTCGGTTTCTCTACGTTTACTCCTTTCAATTAATTCTTCAAATGACTTTATTGGTCGACCAGAAGAACGGCGTTTTACCCTAGGTATTTCAAATGTTCCTTGTAACCCTTTGTCATTCTTTTTAGGAAAAACTTCTGCTTTTTATGTGCTTCTGTTCACTTTTTTCTGAATTGTGACTGCAAAGAGGAGAACTTATGCTTTTCTTCCTTTGCTCATCACAATATTCATTTTGTGATAAAATATAACTTTCAAGGTATATCAATTTTCCTTTAAAATTTAGCAAAATTTGTTCCTGCTTTTTGTCAAAAAGTAGTCTACACGTTACTACTAGAGCACCCGAAGGACCTCGGATCCTAGAACAAATTTAAAAAAAAATAACAGCAAAATACCACGTGGTTTTCACCGTCTGATGTAAAGACCATGAAAATCTCGATTTCACAGGAAATCATGGCTAATATTGATATATTTGATTAGTGCAAATACTCTTTTTTTCTGTTAAAACCAATCAATCACCGAGACCTACCCTGACGTATAACAAATACCTTTTTAAATATCGAAAAACGGGTTTCCGTACAACAATTTCGAGTAACATTTTCTGCCTTCACAATATTACTAATTATTTAAAAATAAAATACATAAAAATGATCAATAAGTATGCGCTCTTACCCGTAATATTCAAATCCATCACAGTTTTCTTCAAGATAAACTCCAAAAAAGAAAAATTACTTTTTTAAATAACGCCGAAAAGAGAAACGAACACTCAGAGCGACGATCAAATTTCGACTAAGATTCCGGCGCGCGCGTTGTTTAGTGGGTAACGGGAGGGACCTATTGTTCCATGCGTATTCAACATTGTTAGGTAGCAAATTTTTTCTTCCTAGTGCGACAGCGGCCATCTCGCATGCTGTTTGTGTATATGTATTTGAATTAACAATAGCTACGATTCCAGCTTTCCATACCTCATTTAAGACTATTATGAAATCAGCCTTCTTTAAATATTGCAACTGATGTGTAACCAGAATTCTGGTTTTGCCCTTAAGATAATTCACAATGCATTTTTCAAATAAATGTTTGCCCACGTGCGTATCTACAGCAGACAAAGGATCGTCCATGAGGTATAAAATCGGCTTTTCTATAAATTGCACGAGCTAAATTGATTCTAGCTCTCTGTCCACCACTAAGAGATACACCTCTTTCTCCTACCATGGTTTTGTCACCTAGAAAATCATGTTATTGTGTAATTCACACAGATAATATTGTAAAACTATATCTTCAACTAAAATAACAAACTACTCCGTATATATCACCACTACACCAAACACCCTATTTTTACTTAGCCTAATACCTGAATTACTCAGGCGGAAACTAATGTTATAGGCATAAATAACAGATATTTTAATTACTAGAAATAATAATAGGTTAGAATTTGATATCTACAGAAAAGACACAGTAACAGATAGATATAATCCCAATGATTCATTTCATTGCAAACAACATAAATTAACCGCATTACATTTTTTAGTTCATCGTTTGGTCACTTTTCCTCTGAATAGAGTAAACCTGGATAATGAAAAGTATTAGGAATATAACTAGAGTAAATTGTTATGACGATAATTTAATAAACAAGTTAATAAATAGACGTAAGTTCAGGTTAAATATTCAGAATTCCATAATTTTTACACGCGAAGCAAATAAGACCAAGTACGTCTCCATACCATATAATCCGAAATATAGCAGGGGACTCAATAAGGTATTTAATAAGGTAGGCCTCACCTTAGTCTATAAGTCATCAGACAATTTCAGGAATATGTTAGGAAATCCCAAAGACAAGATTCCTAATTGTGATAAAAGTGGAATTTATGAGATTAGTTGTGATGATTGCGACAAAAAGAATGCTGGACAAACTAAAAGGACAATTAAAACACGATTTAAAGAACATTTAGCACATTTAAAATGCAGTAGAACAGAAAAGTCTAGCACTGCTAAACATGCCCTTGCTGATCATACTGTAATATTAGATAACACAGGGGAACAGCTGGTTTGGTGTCGAGGTTTTTTGAGCTGATTCTATATCAATTTGATGTCCTGAATTCAAATAACGTATTCATTTGTACCTAGGAGCTCAAATTTTTAAGATATACAATTTTAGAGAAATATAAGTTACATTATTGTAACTCAAATCCGTAAGTGTAGTAAACAAAAGTAGATACGAAATTTTTATTTTAGTTATACAAAATACAATATTATGTCGTACTTACAAACAAAAAAAAAACATTGAAGAAATGAAATAGTCACTCAACACTTGGAAAGCTTCTTTTCCGCGACATTCTTGAATGTTTTTTTAAACAGTCCCTTTTTAAACTCCTGCAGTAATCTGCCATCATGTGCATGTCCCATCTTCCTTGGTAGCGGTCCTCCATAACTTTAATATCTTGGTGAAATCTTTCACCTTGTTCCTCACTCATGTCTCCTAAATTTTCTGGGAAACGGTCTAAGTGGCTGTGTAAATAGTGTATTTTAATACTCATATTGCACCCTAAGGATTTGAAACTATTAAGCATCTTGTTAACCATTTCAACATAGTTTTGAGCTTTATGTTTGCCTAGAAAATTTTCTACAACTGCAACAAATGATGTCCAAGCTTCTCGTTCAACTTGATTCATTGAATTTATGAAGGCAGGATCCTTAATTAATTGTGTCTTATTTGTGGGCCGTCAAATATCCCTGCTTTGAGTTTTTCTGTGCTCAACTGATGCATTTTTACCCCTATATATGCAAAACAAGACCCATTCTTATCAAGAGCCTTTACAAATTGCTTCATTAAGCCCAACTTTATATGTAACGGAGGAAGTATGATTTTTTCTCTTTCAACCAAAGCGTCGTTAATGACATTCTTTTCCCCAACGTCCATGTATTCTCTCTGACGCCAATCTTTTCTAACCCAGTGGTGTGTTTTGTCCCTACTATCCCAGAGGCACAAGAAACACGGATATTTCGTGTAACCACTTTGCTGCCCAAGAAGAAAGTTTACCATTTTTAAGTCTACACAAATCATCCATTGATGTTCGTAATACTTTATCTTCTGCAAGACCAAAGCTATGGTATTATATTCTTCTTTCAGTTTCGTTGAGTGAGCTAGTGGTATTGAACCATATTTATTCCCATTATGTAGAAGGACACATTTTAAACTTCGCTTTGAACTGTCAATAAATAGGCGCCAATCATCTGGAATATATTCAGAAAGTCCCATTTCTTTCATGAGTCCCCTAATTTCGTGACAAAATACAAGATTGTCTTCTTGAGAAAAGAATGGTAGCAGATCTTTTTCTCTTGTACGGTAAAAGGTAATTTTGGTTCCTTGTTCCAGTAAATTTTTGTCGTTCAACCTAGAAGCCAGTACTTCAGAAGCTTTTTTCGATAAATCGAGATCCCTGGTGAGATCATTTAATTCATTTTGATTGAAGCGTTGAGGAACTGATGACGTCCCCTCATAGTCACTGTTAGTTTCATTAGCATCAGAAACTTTTATTAGCATCAGAAGAGCGATCAGAGGGAAAATATTCGTCATCAGAGATATGTGGTAGCTGATGAAATGTTGGAATCGGTATTTCATCTGAGTGCGGGATAGGGCGTATTGCCGAGTCTAAATTGGGATAAGTCCACTTACTGCGGTTATTTCGATTGATTCCATTAGTATTTACTAAACAGAAATAACAATCATTGAAGTGGTTTTTTGGTTCTCTCCAAACCATTGGTACGCCGAATTTTAGACATTTTCTTTTCCCGGTAGTCCACTGCCGTAAATGCTCTGTACAAGTTTTACATACGAGATGCGGGGCCCACATTTTGTCCTGATCACCAAGCTTAACTCCAAAGGATCCAAGATACGTTCGCTTTACAAAGTCAGTAATAGTTTGTCTGTTTTGTTGAAACATGTATTCTCCGCATATATAGCAAAACACATCAGGTTGATTTACACAACTTCTTCTTGAACTGGAACTCATTTTAATTCTGTTCAATAACACAAAAACACTCTTTTCTTAACATAAAATAACACGTCGAATTCGATCTACTCTCATTAGTAAGAACGCACAAACTGACGAGACTTACCCGAGTTAGGTGATTAAAAGGGTCAGTTCAGGTACCTGATAGGCAATGGTTCCACTATTTATAGATTTACCTGGAATTTACTCAATTACAGACTGACAATAAAACCATTGTACCTACATTAATGAATATATAATAATTTTAGAACTCTCATAAATGAATATACTGAATAAAAACCACATTGGTAGATAAGTTGATGTATCTAAAAAAGTAGAGCTGATAGAGAAAAACGGATTGCATGTATAGATTTAGCGTCCCAAATATAGTTAAAATCAGCTCTAAAATCCCAGGCACCAAAACAAAAATATTTTTTTGTTGCCCTGTGTAATCTAAGATTAACCAGAAATGCACCTGCGATTGTTGAACGCATATGAAAGTATGGAAATTATAAAATGTAAAAGTCGTTTAAACAAAGACAGAGGGCCTATTTCTTATAGTGGCCTCTACTGGTTACTTGACCAGAACTGATGGCCTCGCCTATCCCAGTAGTTTCCGCCTGAGTAATTCAGGTGTTAGATTAAGTAAAAATAGGGTAGATTTGTAGTTTAGCTTTAGTCAGTCATCGTTCCTGATGAAGCTAACATGGTTAGCGAAACGCGCGTCGAGTGCAAAAATAAAGTGTTTAGTGTAGTGGTGATATATACTGAATAGTGTAATTGTGTCAAAGATTCCATATTCCCAACACAAAACCATAAATACATACCATATGGAAATTGTTCAAAATCTTTATCAAGAGCACATACATCTGCAATTGTCTTATATAAAGTTGAATCATATGTTTTACCAAATAAAATATTTTTCCTGACAGAAGCAGCAAAAAAGCCATGGTTCTTGAGATGAATAAGAAATGGTTCCTCCTAATTCAATTTTACCAGAAATTGGTGGTAGTTCTTCAAGTAGTAACTAAAATAAATTCAAAATTTAACCAAAGAAACCAGTGGAACTTGATAAATATGAATATATAGTCGACGGCATTCTTATAAGTAGAGTGTATCGTTTTAGCTCCGATAAACTTTTCTGTTATCACTCTTGTTAAAGTTGCAATAAGCATGAATTTAATTAATACCACGTCGAAAAATTGAAAAAGTCTAATACTATAATTTCCAGAGGCACGCAACCATCTAAATGTTTTGAGAAAAAATCTCGTTCAGAATCGTTAAATATTAAAAATATTAGTGCGTTCAAACTTCAAATATTACTTTTAGAATTGTTAAAAAAATGTTTAAAAGAACAAATGTAATGAAAGACAAATACTGTCAAATTTCCACTTTATTTAGTTTCACTGAAACTGTATGACGCGTTTCGCTATACTATAGCTTCTTCTAATATAAAAAAAAAATAGTAACAGCCACAACAATTCAAAGTTTAAAAGAACATATTGACAAAAGCAAAAATAGTATTTTTCATATGCCATGGAACAATGATTGGATTATTTTATATTATGATATAACTAGCCGGGCCCGCGGCTCCACTCGCGTAAACTTGAGTCACTACTATCGGCACTGCTTATTCCTTTTGTTACCCAACGTAATAAAATATCTCCCAATATTTCCCCTTATCTCCCAATATTTCTCCTTATCTCCCATTATCTCTACATCTAGGCTTATCTCTGCTCATCTCCTATTATTTCTCCTTATCTCCCATTATTTCTCCTTTTCTCCTATTATTTCTCCTTATCTCACCTTATTTCCCATTATCTAGGCTTATCTCGACTTATCTCGCACTATTTCTCATTATTTCCCATTATTTCTCCTTATCTCCCATTATCTCACCATAACTTCCATTATCTAGACTTATCTCATCTCTGCTTATCTCCCACTATTTCTCCTTATCTCTCATTATCTCTCTTATATCGAATTATATAGAACATATGTATAAATTTATAAAAACACGTAAATCCGATAAGTGGTTCTCGAGTGATAAGCGCACTAACGGACAGACAGAGAGACGTTGCATTTTATATATATTATATTCTTTGCTACATGATATTGTTCCATATTTAGTGGTTTAGGCAGTATATTGCAAGAGAACGCGTTAGCGGCAAACTTTTTTCCGATTTGATTCACTATTATCGTCACTGCTTATTCCTCATGTTACCTCACGTAATAAAATATGATCTATAACCTGGCCAGAGAACATATGTATGTTTTTTAAAAAAAGCACGTAACTCGGATAAGTGGTTCTCCAGTGATAAGCGCACTAACGGACGGACAGACAGACAGACAAACGGACAGAGAGACGTTGCATTTTATATATATTATAGATATAGATTATTATTATTATTATATAACCCGGCCAAAGAATATATGTATGAATTTAAAAAAAGACACGTAAATCGGATAAGTGGTTCAGGGGTGATAATCGCACTAATGGACAAACAGACAGACAGAGAGACATTGCATTTTATATATATTATAGATTATAGATATTCTCTGCTACATAATATTGTTCCATATTTAATGGTTTAGATTGTGTATTGCAAAAGAACGAGCGGCAAACTTTTTTCCGACTTCATTGACTATTATCGTCACTGCTCATTCCTTATGCTACCTATCGTAATAAAATATACCCTATAACCTGGCCGGAGAACATATGTATGTTTTAAACAAAAAAGTACGAAAATCGGATAAGTGGTTCTCCAGTGATAAGCGCACTAACGGACAGACAGACAGACAGAGATACGTTGCATTTTATATATATTATAGATGTAATAAAATATATATCTATAACCTGGTCAGAGAACATATGTATGAATTTAAAAAATGACGTAAATCGGATAAGTGGTTCTCGAGGGATAAGCGCACTAACGGACAGACAGATAGACGTTGCATTTTATATATACATATATATATATATATATATATATATATATATATATATATATATATATAAATATATATATATATATATATATATATATATATATATATATATATATATATATATATATATATATTATAGATATAGATTATTATTATTATATAACCTGGCTAAAGAATATATGTATGAATTTAAAAAAAGACATGTAAATCGGATAAGTGGTTCTCGCGTGATAAACGCACTAATGGACAGACAGACAGAGAGACATTGCATTTTATATATATTGTAGATTATAGATATTCTCTGCTAAATAATATTGTTCCATAATTAATGGTTTAGGCTGTGTATTGCAAGGGAACGCGCTAGCGGCAAACTTTTTTCCGACTTTACTCACTATTTTACGTCACTGCTCATTCCTTATGCTACCTATCGTAATAAAATACAGCCTATAACCTGGCCAGAGAACTTATGTATGTTTAAAAAAAAGTACGTAAATCGGATAAGTGGTTCTCCAGTGATAAGCGCACTAACGGACAGACAGACAGACAGAGAGACGTTGCATTTTATATATATTATAGATATACATACTATTTAAATATTATTGAACTTAGTAGTTGCCATTATTTTTGCTTTCTCATCTCAGAGCATTCAAAGCTTAACGAATAGGAATATATAGAATACTTTAGTAAAATCGAGGCAGAAAACCTCTAATTTATTTAATATTTGTAAAATATTCTTGTAAATGTTTTTAAATGTTTTTGGATGTTAAAAATGAATACAGCATTATTATGTCAATATCAACGCCAATTTTTTTTTTAATTTTCAGTAGTGTCAAAAAATTTTATTATACATATAATAATGGAAGCCAAAAAGCGTTTTGTGGGTTTTTTAAATCCTCAGACGAAGAAAATGGTGCTTAATTTAATAAGCTACTTTGAAAAGTAGCAAAGAAAATCTACCAAAGATAGTAAGTTAATGAATCTGAACTCCATCCAGAAACAAGTATCGGAAGCTTCAAATTTAAGTATTAGAACCATACAAAGGATTGTTAATGAAGATCGCAACGGTATAACCGCGGAAAAATGTGAAAAAAGGAAAAAGAAAAGACAAAAAAATTAAGGATTTAAGCGAATTCGTGAAAATGGATGTGAGAAATTTGATTTATGACTTGTATAAATCTAACATGAACATAACTCTTACGACTTTAAAAGATACTTTACGGGATAGAAAAATTTTAGAAATTGGACTAAAGTCTTTGTCAAAATTAATGAAACATTTGAGATTTCGATATAAAAAGGGCTGCAACCGAAGATATTTGTGTGAACTCCCCAATATTACCAGTCAACAAGTAACATTTTTAAGGAAGTACCATAAGTTGAAAATTTTAATTCACTGTTTAGAAAAGTAATTTTTTTTAGATGAAACATGGGTTTTTTCAAACGGAAGTGGGTCCAAATCGTGGCAAGATAATACGGCTTAATCAGTAAAAAGAAAAAAGGGGTACAGTTCTGGAAAGAGGTTTATTATTATACCGGATTTGTACCTGGGGCTAGTTTAATATTTTCAACTACATCGAAAAGCGCCGATTACCACTACAGCATGAATAATGAAACATTCGAAAACAAGCTAAAAGGAATGCTTATTCCAAATTTAGATCAATCCTCATTAATCGTTTTAGACAATGTTTCATATCATTCTAGAATTTTGAATAAACAATCAAATTCATCGTGGAAAAAAAAATGAAATATTTCAATGGTTAGTAGAGCAAAATCAAAACCCTTCTTTAAGTTTATTAAAAATAGAAGTACTCTTAACGGCAAAGACTTTTAGAAAATATGCGCGGTTGATAAAATTTTAAGGGAACAGGGTCATGAGGTTTTGCGTTTGCCACTTTAATGCCATAGAATGAATATGGGCAGACCCAAAATCCTGTTATGAAAAGTATATTACTGAAGGACCTACATCTCATAAACCTGAAATGGTATGGCAAGACTCTCTAGACCATATCACCGAAGAGTACTGGAAAAAAGTAGTAGAGCATACGGAAAAAATAATTTTGGAATGGTGAGATAGAGAAAAAGTTTTGGATGTCCAAGTAAACCCTGTAGTATCTAAAGATGACAGTGATACCTCTGATGACTCAGATAGTGAATTTGAACTTTCCTAATTTTAATTTTTTAATTTTATTAATGTTTTTAATGTAACATTATCGTTACTTTTTGTTTTAACAACCATTTGTTCAGTTTTTTTTGTTTAAATTTTAATGCTCCTGATATATCCTTTCTGGGTGGACTTTGGATTTATTAAGTTACCGCCTTCTAAAGGTATTCTTTGCTCCTCTTTAGAGTAGTTTAATAAATTAAATTAATTAATTTTTGAAGTAAGTTGTTACCTATATACCTATATGTAATAAATGCATAAGTTGTGTGCAGCTTGTACACACAGCGCGCAGCGTGTGCGTGATTTTTCTTTTGCGAAAAAAGTTAATGTTCATAAAGCCGTGTGTCCACTACCAAGTTTTCTTGCGGAAGTTGCTTCCAGAAGTGACTTCCAGAGGTTTTTTGTCGTGTAAACACGTATTAGAAGTCGACTTCCAGAAGTCACGGCTTGCAGAAGTTACTTGCAGCAATTATGTGGAAACACGTGTTTGTTGCTTGCTGGAAGTAACTTGAACGACTTGCTGTAACTGCAAGTGTTTTGAAGACTTGCAGAAGAAGAAGTCGGGTATACGTCGGGTAAACGGTATGTGGTATTCTCTTCTGTTTTCAGTTTTGTTTTGTGTTTTTTTTTAGTTCTTTTCCAAATTTATAAAAATGGACAAAAATAAATTCGTTTGGAGTAGTGAAAAAAACACATTTGGTAATTGAAAAACAAGAAAGTTATCCTGAATTATGGGACACGTCCTCAAAAGACTATAAGAATAAAATTAAAAAACAAAAAACGCTTTAAAGGCAATAGCCAATGATATAGACGCGCCCGAAGAAGAGGTCAAAAGGAAATTGCACAACCTCCGAACGCAGTTTGGTCAAGAAGTAAACAAAGAAAGGAAAAAAAAAAAGTGGCCAAAGTGCTGAGTTTTATAATGACATGAAATACATGACGTCATCTCATGTACCCAAAGAAACAGGATAATTTGGTAAGAATAACAAAATACACCTTATATATAAACCGTTTTAATTTT
The DNA here is from genome assembly GCA_019049505.1 of Pachyrhynchus sulphureomaculatus. Lineage (NCBI taxonomy): Eukaryota > Metazoa > Arthropoda > Insecta > Coleoptera > Curculionidae > Pachyrhynchus > Pachyrhynchus sulphureomaculatus. Next base: position 26,118,003 of record CM032447.1, read on the forward strand.
TATTTTCATTATATATTCCATTATATTATATATTCACTTGTACATACTTATTATACGAGGCATGTTTTTTAAGTAAGTACCGTTTTGCGATTCCGCCGCCGCAGCGATACGCACTGACGCCATTACAGTCTGATTCTTCATTGTATACGTTGTTTACTGAGTGTTTAAGATGCCTCCGACAATCGTGAGTCCCGCCGATTGTGAAGTACGGGCTGTTATACGATTTCTTAGTGCTAAAGGCGTAAAACCGATCGATATTCATCGTGAGATCTGTGAAGTTTACGGACAAACCATTATGAGTGATGGAATGGTAAGGAAATGGGTGAGAGCATTTAAAGATGGCCGCACAAATGTGCATGATGAAGAACGGAGTGGGCGTCCTTCGGTCGTTAATGAAGATTTGGTGCAGAAAGTGGACGAAAAGGTGAGAGAAAACAGACGCTTTACAATTTCATCATTGTGCGACTGCTTTCCTCAATATTCTCGTAGTGTTTTGTATCGCATTGTGACCGAGAACTTGAATTACCGGAAATTGTGTTCACGTTGGGTTCCAAAAATGTTGACGGATTTGCACAAAACCCAACGTTTAGGCAGTGCATTGACTTTCCTTGAGCGGTACCACAATGAAGGTGAACATTTTTTAGACCAAATTGTTACTGGTGACGAAACATGGGTGGCCTACGTCACACCAGAATCGAAACAACAATCCATGGAATGGCGACATTCATCATCACCCAAAAAAGTGAAGTTTAAGCAAACAATTTCTGCCCGCAAAATCATGTGCACAGTTTTTTGGGACAGAAAAGGAGTATTGCTAGTGGAGTTTCTGCCTCGTAATGAGACAATCAATGCAGCGTCTTATTGTGAGACATTGAACAATCTGCGTCGTGCAATCCAGAACAAAAGACGTGGCAAGTTGAGTAAGGGTGTCGTTTTGCTGCATGACAATGCCCGTCCACATGTGGCTAATCGGACCAAAGATCTCATCAAATCTTTTAAATGGAAAACTCTAGATCATCCTCCATACAGCCCTGATCTGGCGCCCAGCGACTACCATTTGTTCCTGCACTTGAAGAAGCACCTGGGTGGTCAGCGTCTTCAAGACGATAACGAAGTCAAAACATTTGTGATACAGTGGTTAACAAGTCAGGCGGCAGAATTTTATGAGGAGGGTATTCAAAAACTGGTGCCACGTTATGACAAGTGCCTCAATATTCACGGAAATTATGTAGAAAAGTAGATTAAGGTACAGGCTTTCATGTAAAAATAAAATTATAGCGATATCTTTGCACGTCTTTTTTTTAATTCCAAAACGGTACTTACTTAAAAACCATGCCTCGTATATGCCTATATTGCCACTCCACTTCTCCTTCTGGTGAAATAAAATATTCAGCAAATTCGTTACGAACATTTTTCGGTTCTTGTGCTTGACTGCGTGAATTATGTGGTTCAAGTGGTAACATGTTCCTTTCTGGTATCCCTTCTGTACGGCACTCTCCTTGATTATCGGATACAGGAGAATCAGATATCATAGACGACGCATATTGAGAATTGCGAATTAACAGACAGTTATGCAGAGCGCAAATGGCCTTAACAATTTTTCTTGTTTTTTTTCTGGACTTAAAAGAATGGGCTTACGTAAAATTCGAAAACGAGCTGCAATTTGTCCAAAAAAATTTTCAACCACATTTCTGGCCCTAGAAAGCCGATAATTGAAAACACGATTTTGCACTGGCTGGCTCTTGAAAGGGAATGGCTTCATAATATACTTCTTAAGAGCAAATGCGTCATCTGCAACAATAACGTATGGAGTTGGAATAGTTCTACCAGGAAGTGACCGTGGAGATGGCAAATGCAATGTATTTTGTTCAAGGCATTTCGATAATTCACAATTGTTATATACTCCCCCGTCCGAAATTCTACCATTACACCCCACATCAAAGTAAATTATCTCATAATTAGGTCCAATCAACGCCAACAGTACAATGCTATGTGTGCCTTTATAATTGAAGTAAACACTGCCTTCTTTCTTTGGTGCCTGTATCACCACATGTTTCCCGTCCATAGCAGCTAGGCAATTGGGAAAATTCCATTTGTTGTGAAATCCGTTGGAATATTGAAGCCAATCTTCTTCCGTTGATGGAACCTAAAAAAAAAGCGGTTTAATTCTTAATAAATGCTTTTGTGTTCTTAATTTCTTTTTAGGGGCTTTCAATTACATTGGACAACGATGCAAATATCACCGATCAGTCCGAAAAAGTCCAATCAGTACCACGGAAACGACCAAAAAAAAAACCAATTCAGAAAAAGACGAACATGACGTCGTACTGGAAAATGCTCTGCAAATAATGCAAAAACCGTCTGATGAATACCAAATATTTGGTGACTTTGTCGCCTCAGAACTTCGAGGTTTGAGAAAAGCTGGGAGCAAGCGTAAACTTAAAAGATTAATTCAGCAGACTATTCTAAAAGTGACGGACGAAGACGATGAAGCCAACTCGGACACGCAACTACTTAGTTCAGATACAACTGGGCTTGAAAGCTCCACTCAATCATCAATAATACTGCCTTGCAATACATCTACGCAATTATTTATATGTTCGGACAACGCACAAGGTATTTTTGGAAAATGTTTTTTATATAAATTATTTTAATATTTACCTTCAAATATTTTAATTTCAGACATTGGTACAGAGCCTCGCAATATTCCAACACAATCCTTGCGATCGTACGAGTACATACAGGGATTCGAAACAGATACGTAAGCGAATGAAAGGAATCGCCTACAAAATAAACATACTCATAATTTGCATTTCATTTGAAATATTTATGAAAATAAAATGAATTAAAAATATTTTTCTTGTTTTTTATGAATAAAATGATTTAAAAAATATTTTTCTTGTTTTTTTCTTACCTGTTGCCAAAAATGGAAGAGTAACTAAAAGCCGGTCTGTGGGAGGTATAGCCAATCTCATTTTAGTATCCTGCTTTTGAATACTTGTTTGAATTAAAGATAAAATGTATTCAAAATCATCATTAGACATTCTCAGGAAATTTTTCAGCTGCATGGAATCTTCGGTCATCAATTCTTGAAGTAATGTATTTTGGAAACTTAAATCTACGCGCCGCAGCACCCAATTTCTCACCCAAACACTTCTTTTTGTTTCTTTTTTTTAAAAATTTGTTGTTTCTTTTTAATTAAATATGCTGCGATGGCAGCTGCCAATCTTATTTTGCAACAAGACATTTTTATACCGTCATTCGTAAAAAAAGCAAACTCTACTGCAAGCTGTACTCACATTGTGTGGAAACACGTCTGCAATTTCTTGCAGCAAGTTCGTCGTAATAACTTCTACAAACTACTTCTGGAAGCAGACTTCCGCAAGTTTCGGTTTGAGTGGAAACACTTCAGCAAATACTTGCAGAAGTTCTTCCGCAAGTGACTTGTTAGTGGACACACGGCTTAACAATTTTTTGCTTATTAAATACATAAAAATAAAATAGAACAATTTAATTTTTTATGTAGAGTGTCGTAAAAAATATGCAATATTCCAATTCGATGTAAAAAAAAAAACCGTAAGTTACCAGAAGGGGTGGGGATAAAACACCCACAATAAAGATTTTCTTAGGAAAAAACTATTGTTTTTTTAACGAGCCTGTAAAAGTGATTTAAAATGTGGTTAACCGTTGCTTTAATAAATAAGCAGTAAACATAAACTTTTGCCAATTTTCGTTCAAATTAAAATTAAAATTATGTACTAAATAGATTTTAAAAAAAGACATGCATACACTTTTGGATTAATAGAATCGATTATCGATTCTGGAAAAAAGAAGTACCCCATTTTAACTAAATTTTTGAAGGTGACCCCTTTCTTTCAGAAGGGTGAGGGTGTCGCGAAAAAAAACATCATCAAAAGTGTCCCCCTTTCTTCAAATAAGTATGCTAAATGCTATTAATCTGCTATAAACTGTTGATATAAGTATTTAGAACTTTCCGAGATAAGGTATGTGAACAGTGAAATCTTTTATTTTACGTGGACTACCCTATAGGTATGTTATACATAATAAAATAATTCGATATGTAGGAAAAAGGATTCAAGATGTCCCTTCCGCCACCTTATAGAAAATCGCCTTAAAAATTCTTGTGAAAACATTTTGTGAAACATGTCGTTAATAACAAACGGGAAGCAACTTCCGATTTCTATTTACTAAACGTGTTTCATACTTTTCTCTTTCAGCATAGATAATCGAGTATAGTAGGTATATTTTAGTAGATGATCGTTTTTTCTATTTATGTACGTTCCCTTTCATTCTGTTTAAAATACATAGTTCATTCTAATTGCAATCCTTACCTAACTGTGATTAAAAAAGAGCTCTGTACTTATTTATCATGTTTTGATGTTTTTTAAACTTGGTATGAAGTGTTGTTAATTTTAAAACTTAACAGTTGTTAACTGTATTTTATTGAATGCTGAACGCAACCTTTTATGGGCAATTCTTTAAATTTTGAACATACCAATATCAAATTTGACAACTGGTAAACTAAATTTGACAAATGCCAAATTTTCTTCGCACACATTTTGGGGAACTCTGCTTTTTTCGATTTAATTCAGAAAATGTCTGACTCGACTTATAGAATCCCGTCGATTATAGTTCTTTTATTCCAACTCTGAAACAATTTAATATTTTTTATACGTGCTTACATGAAGAAGGGAACTTTTTCCAGCACCTACAGGTCCAATTATAGCGCACAACATTCCCTCAGGGATAGTTAAATCAAGATTTTTTAACACTGGTGTATTGGGTATCCATGCAGCAGTAACATTTGCTATCCTAACATCTTTTTCGGATATTTTTTCAACAAACGTTTCGACTTTTTCTTCTAACACCAAAATTTCTTGAAGTCGCTTAATTGCTACCCACGCTTCTGCACTAAAACTCACCGCCATCGGGTAGAAGATAGCCAAAGCAGCTGAAATAATTAGAACAAATTAGTGTACTATCTTTCAATACAATTTAAATTATATGGGCCGTTTGTAATTACGAATAACCGGTCAACTGCAAGTTGAACTTGCGCAAGTTGTGTTTCCCTACGTCGACTGCTTTTAAAATAATTTTTTTTTTACGGAGATATAAAATGATGAATGAATTCACGAAACACACCCCAAATGAGTTTTCAACAGATTTTTTTTAATCTTTACTGAAAACTGATGACCTTGATTTTTTTTTTTTTTATATCCTAAATAAATTGTTAAAGATAATGCACTCGTGATAATTTTCGTTCAATCTACACCCTGTGGAGAATATCCCAGAATTTTTTCAAAATTTTTTGATCAGTACTTTTCGGGATAAGGGGGGCATGTTTCGGGATTTTTTAAAAATAATACAAAAAAAAAAGTGTGCGCAAGTATTACATTACATATATTTTTGAACTCGTGTTTTTACAAGTTTTCATTTGACACCCCACTCGATGGCTCAACTTCCTATGTCAAATAGTTTCGGAGAAAATCTGGTGTGACAGACGAACGAACAGATGGACAGACACCGAAGTGATTTTATAAGTGTTCCTTACGGAACACTAAAACACGTCATTGTACCACACTGTGAACAAAATAGCGCGGAGAAGATGTTTATAACACGGAGAATTTGGCGGGATTACCAATACCAATCAAAGCAGGCAATATAATTATCTATCTTGATTGGTATTGTTAATCTTGCCAAATTCGTGTTACTATAAATATCTTCCCTGCGCTCTCTTGTTTCCGGTGTTATAAAATGGCGTGTTTCCTAAATTACAAACGCCCATACAATTTGATGGATTTAGCGCACTGAGATGTGAAGGGTACTGAGGGAGCCTAACTATTGCAAACACTGTGATAGAAATCTACAAATTGGAATCTACATGAAACAAACGGGAAATCAAATTTTGGAAATACGAACAAGAAACATCATTCGTGACGCTAAAGAAATTGTTATGTTGTTGAGATGTTAGCATTGGGCTTAGGTTGCTATGTTGTTGTAGAGCGTGGACGCTTGGATACTGAAAAAAAAAACAGTTGGATAAATTACAAGCTTTTGAGATGTGGTGTTACCGTGGCGCATGCTCTGGACAGATAAAGTGATGAACCAGTAAGTCCTGGCAAAGATGAACAAGGATTACCACATAGTCTACATTATAAAAAGGCCCAAACTTGAGTACTTTGGTCATGTAATGAGAAAATCTAAATATGTTCTGCTACAAGTTCTAATGAGGGGAAGATCAAAGAGAAACGAAGTGGTACCGACGTAGGATTTCATGGTTGAAAAATCTAGAAGATAGGTTTGGTTGAGGTAGTCCGAATAGCGATGATAATTTCCAACCTCCGATAGGAAAATGGATTTAAGAAGAAGGATGAGGGAGCCAATTGATACGGATCAGTATTGTATATGTATCTTATTTTACTATATGCGTAGTCATATCGAAAGAAAGTAGCTTATCACCTGTTCCAAAGAAAATAATATCAAAATCACCACTTTTTTGACATGATTTGTCAAATCGCGTTTGAAATCGGGGTTGCTTCTAAAACAGGTACAATTTTGCAAAGTACATATCGTAATGCTTGCATTAAACTACGCCTAGTTTTTTTTACAGCAATAAATGTATTTCTTGTATTCATCATCATCATCATCAGCCGTCCTCATCCACTGCTGGATATAGGCCTCCTCTAAGAACTTCCACTGATCTCTGAGCGGTGTTAACCCAATTTCCTGCCACTCTTTTGATGTCATCGCTCCATCTTTTTGGTAGTATACCTCTGTTCCTGGGTCTCCATTCTATTAGTCTTCTACAGCATCGGTTATCATTCCTTCGGGCTATATGGTCCATTTAGATTGCGTAATTTTTTGGATAATATCTATTACTTTTGTTCGTTGTCTAATAGTTATGTTTGTTATTTTTTTTTATGGGTCTAGCACATGTGCTGCGGGGAAGTCCCTAAAGCGCTACAGAAGCGACACATCTGCGGAGAAAGCGATTCACGTTGTTCTTGAATCGTTGTAAATTGTACTCGGTGGGAAATACAGTCCTGGCAAGACATTCCAAAGGGATGATATTCTCCATATAAAAGACTGCTTGAAAAGCGTTGTACGAGGAGTAACAAGCTGAACCTCATACGGATCTGAAGTATTAGCGCGACGTGTACTTCTAACATGCACCGCTCTGGGAGGAATTAAGCGGGCCACATCCTTTGAACACTTTCCATGAAAACACTTGTAGAATAGACTCAAGTCGCCAACCGTTCTTCGATGTTTCAGCGAATCAAGACCGCCGGTCGGTTGCGGGTCTCCAATCAGACGAACAGCTCTTCTCTGAATAGAATCCAACAAATGCAGTGTATGTTTGGAAGCAGAGCCCAAAACATGGGAGCAATATTCCATACCACCCCCCACCCCCGAACCAGAAAGCTTTACACTCGACAACAACTGTTAATTCTTTACAAAGCTCAAATTCGACCACTTATGAAATACTACTCCCATGTTTGGGGCTCCGCTCCCAAACATACACTGCATTTGTTGGATTCTGTTCAGAGAAGAGCTGTTTGTCTGATTGGAGACCCGGAACTGACTGGCGGCCTTGATTCGCTGGAACATCGAAGAACGGTTGGCGACTTGAGTATTCAAGTATTTTCATGGAAAGTGTTCGAAGGATGTAGCCCGCTTAATTTCTCCCAAAGCGGTGCATGTTAGAAATACACGTCGCGCTGGTGCTTCACATCCGTATGAGGTTCAGCTTGTTACTCCGCGTACAACGCTTTTCAAGCAGTCTTTTATATGGAGAAATCATCCCTTTGGAATAATTTGCCCAGGACTGTGATTCCCACCGAGTACAATTTACAGCGATTCAAGAACAACGTGAATCACTTTTTCCGCACACATGCCGCTCCTGGAGCGCTTTAGAGGCTTCCCTGCAGCACGTGTGCTAGACCCTTAAAAAAAATTTTGAGCTTTGTAAAGAATTAAAATTTGTTGTTGAGTGTAAAGCTTTCTGGTTCGAAATAATATTCCCAACTTTTGAGAAGCTCTCCTTGCTATGCCTGCAACATGTTCATGCCAGGACATATTTGCTCCCAAATTGACGCCCAACAAATTGAGTGACGATGTTAGAGGAATGGAATGCCCCGACATAACTATGTCGGGTTCAACAACGTTAACTTTTTTAGAAAAAACTGCCGCCTGGGTTTTTGTAGCGTTAAATTTCACTTGGTTACTGTCACCCCAAGATAGAATTTCTTCCAGATCTTTGTTAAGTTGAATGACTTCCTGCTGTCTGCGGATATTTGTCTGAGTAGCCGATGTCCGAGCGTTCAAAGTGAATGAAGAGATCAGCGTACTGTCATCTGCAAAGGTGTAGATTGGATTTCTGGTCTTTTCCAGCAGATCGTTAATGTAAATGAGAAAGAGAGTAGGAGACAGTATGGAGCCTTGAGGTACACCGGCGTTGATAGTGAAGGTGTTAGACAGAAATCCGTCGACTGCTACTCGTAAAGAACGCTCTCTGAGGAAACATGAGAGCCACAAACAGAACGTTTCAGCCATACCATAAGAGCGTAGCTTAGCCAACAGCCCATCGTGCCAAACACGGTCGAATGCCTTAGATATGTCAAGAGCAACCGCTCGAGATTCTCCAAAGTGATCAATTGCGTTGTTCCAAACGTGTGTTACATAAGTCAGAAGATCTCCTGTTGATCTATTTTAAGAAAGCCATATTGGTGATCGCTAATAATGTTGAATCCGATATCATTGAAAGCAGTGCGATTGGTCGGTAGTTATTTGACAAGGTCTTCTTGCCTTTTTTAGGTATCGGCTGAACTGTGGCACATTTCCAGCAGGAAGGAAATATTCACTTTCTGTAGGATAGATTGAAAAATCTACAAGAAAAATTCTATCCTTCCTTGTAATACCCAGCACAGTTCTCTCCATTGCCCGTTACGATACTCTCAGTTTGTTTGCTGACTGTTTTGTTAATGTGAGTGTGAGCCATATCTGATTACCGGCAGAACGCATTCTTCATAAAGTTTATGTTTTAAGCGTATCTCTCAGCTTCCCAAAAGACGTCCATCGCAAACCCACAAACGGTGTATCTCACGGGTTTGGTTATCTCTGCCAATTTGTAATTCATGACTAAGGACACCCCAAATATGCATATTTTGCATATTATATGCATTTTTCTAAATATTTGCATAAATGCTTTAAAAATAGCATATATGTGCATATTTGAAGGAATTTATGATAATGTAGGTCTTTGGCAGGCGTTTTCATTCATTTTTCGGAATAAGGGTCAATGTTTAGGCTGCCGCCGCCGCGCGCGGTGGTTTTTCCCAAATAAATTTTATTATTTTATGGTCAGTAAAAACCAGTCAGTAAACCCAGACGGCCATCAGAGCATACTTGTATTATTAATTTATTAGATTTCATTTTTGGTTGTGCTTTTAAAGTGGTTACGTCGATTTGTGCTTTTTATCTTGTGAGTCGTATTTTACTACAGTGAAATGCCCAAAGCCAGTAGTGTGTTGGTGTGGATTAAACCATATAAAGAACTAAGAATAGATATGGGAAAAATCTACTGTTCTGCATGTGTTAAAACTGTAAGTATAATTTTTGAATACCTATTGAATATACAGGGTATTTCATTTTCGTTTAATATTTAAACATAACGAAATTTTTGTCAGGATTTTGCCGTTGATGCTATTTTCAATGTTATTTAAGTTATTTTTGTTCCATTTAACGAACAAAATTTCTATTGAACGAAACCACGAAATAGAAATACATACGTAAACGTATATATTTCTAGGTAATCTAATAAAAAAGGTACAAAGCAGAATTTTAATTTTTGCCTGCCCTAAGCACCTAGTTTTCTATTTAACGAAATTTCTATGTAACGAATTTTTTCCTTGGGATTTTAATTAAATTTTCTTTTTTTTATTGCAGATACCATGTGATAAAAATTTTTAAATAGAGCAACACGTGAAAACTGCTTGCCATATTGTCAAATTGAGTAAGACGAAACCCGGAGAAAGGCCACAACACGCATTAATGCAATGTTTCCAACCAACGTACAAAAATAAAGAGCTAAATGAACAAGACATCTTTAACCGAGATCTATGCCGTGCAATGGTGACATCAAAGATGCCGTTATAGAAGCTACGTAATCAAAACTTTACTTCTTTCCTTCAGAAGTATTGCAAATTTAATATCCCAGGTGAAACAACAATACGGAGAAACGACGTAAGCTCCTTGTATTCACAGGTAATTGAGGAAATTAAAGGTAAAATTCGCAACGAACATTTTTACATATGTATTGATGAAACCACCGATTCAAGAGGACGGTATATTGCGCATTTATTGATTGGAGTTCTTAGCGACGATATTTTGCCAAAATCTTATCTGATTGCTTCCAAACAGTTAGAAAAAACAAATGCATTGACAGTGGCCAGATTTGTTCAAGAGGAACTATCGAAGTTTTTTTTTTCCTACGCCTGTTCCAAGAGATAATTTTTTGCTTATTTTGTCAGATGCAACACCGTACATGATAAAGGCCGGGCAAAATTTGAAAATTTTTTATCCAAAGTTAATTCATGTAACATGTCTCTCATGCTTTAAATAGGGTTGCTGAGGAAATTAGGAATCATTTTCCGCTTGTGAATAGCTTAATTTCTAACATGAAGAAAATCTTCCTTAAAGCGCCTTTAAGGATTCAGTTCTACAAAGAAAAACACTCATCTTCCACCTCAGCCTGTTATTACAACATGGGGCACTTGGTTGGAAGCAACATTTTTTTATTGCGACAACTTCTGTCAACTAGATGGTCTAATTGCAGAATTATCAGACGAATCTTCCCAATCCCTTACAGAACTTAAACGATTATTCAAAAACAAGGAGATAAAACAACAACTTTCCTTTCTTAAAACAAATTATAGCTTTGTTTCTAAAACCATAACTCAAATGGAGGAATCTAATTTGCCATTAACCCGAAGTGTTCACCTAATAAAACAATGTGAGGTCACTTTTGAAAATGTCGCAGATAAAATTGGGAGCAAACTTTTTCAAAAATTTCGGATTGTTATGGAAAAAAATAGTGGGTTTCAATTTGTCAGCCAAGTAGCTAATGTTTTAAAGGGGGATTTTACTGATTCCATTGATTTAGATCCTATGCTATTAAATAATTTTAAAAACGCCCCTATTACATCAGTCGATGTTGAAAGGAGTTTCTCAATTTATAAATCTTTATACAACGATAGAAGACAAAATATTTAGATTTAGTTCATTCGCCCTGTATGTTGAAAATTTAAAATGGGTTTTTTATTGCAACATTTTTATAGTACTCGTATCATGTAATGTGAAACAATAAATTTACATTTTTCAAGTCTATTTCAATTTTTTTTACTGCATATTTACAACATGTGCATATTTTGAGAAAATTATTTACATATTTATGCGCATATTTTAAAGTTTTTCACGTGCATATTTGGGTTTCCTTATTCATGACCCAAATACTTGTAATTTTGGATGTGCTCCACCTCGCTATCGTTAAATTTCATATTACGGTTTGAACTTGGTTTTCTGAAACCTAATATTTAGACCAATATTTGTTGATGTTATTTGCAAGTCGGTAAGCATTTGTTGGTCATCATCTAGATTGTCGGTTATTAGGACAATATCATCAGCAAAGCGCAGGTGATTTAGGTATTCGCCATCGATGTTTATGCCTTTTCCATCCCAATTAATATCCTTAAAAGCATATTCTAACACCGCTGTAAAAAGTTTAGGATAGATCATATCACCTTGTATGATTCCACGTTCCACTCGGTATTTACTTGTGGATACGTGGAGTCTTACACTTGCTGTTGCGTTATTATAAATGAATTTAATTAACTGAGTATATCTGTAGTCTGTTCTCACTTGCCGGCAACTTCACGGTGTCAAACTATTATTTGTACTAAAATAATATAATATTAACGATTCGTTAATATCAAAGGGACAAATATGGCTCGTACTTTGTGCGCATGTGTATGCAATTAAGATTACGAGGGTCTTAAGTTTGCAAACTGACTCTAGAAAAAATACTACATATTTTATTGCTGATAACCTTTAAAGTATTCCACTTTGAAAGCTTGCAAAAAATTTTGTATAGACAAGTTATACTTGCCTTGTAAAATATTAAAAAATTGAGCCATAGAAAACACTATATCAGCAGATATTTCGAACCCCGCCATTATATAAGCGACAACTGTTAGAAATAAAGTAAGCCTCTCAGTGAATACATTGCAGCTTGCATATAGACCTCTTAAATACGATGAATGAGTGACAGATTTGACTTCATTAGCTCTTAAATATTCAATTAATTTTTCAAATGGTTTTTTCCCATGCGTACATTTTAATAACTTGGATTCCTGCTATCACTTCACTCATGTGTTTTACTCTTACATCGCATTTTGTTGCTACTTTCAGCCGTAGCGACGAGGTTAGTTTTCCAAGAAAAGCTAAAAATAAATAAATATTTACTACTAACCAGTTTGCAAGAACTCAATCCAGCTTAACCATATTCTTCTAAGGATAGATTATTAATGTCAGGGATTATTATTAGTACTAGTCGGTGTTGCCACAAGCATCAAAATAAAGTGGTATCAAAAACTGGTCGGTTGTCTCGGCCTTACACAGATATGACGTCAAAATAACCAAATTATTATGTTGTTATTGTGTTCTCGACTAGAAGCCGTGCTATGAAGTTTCAGACACGTATTTTAGTGGTCTTTTTGTAGCGATCGCGCAAACAAACAAATTTTAATATCTTCAAAAAATGGATAAAAAAATGTGAGTTGTTACAAAAGACTTACTACATTAAATGACTCTTCCCCTTTGTTTTCGAGGAGTAAAAAGTAGGCTGCAGAATTTAAACGTGGTCGTATATTCATTTAAGATGATAAAAGTGCGTGACGCCCGAAAACCTCTACGACCGACGATATTGTGACAAAAATTCACAATAGCGAACTAAATGATCGCCGACTGAAGGTACGCGACCCCGCTGAAGTTGTAAACATCTCTATAGGCCGTATCTACCACATGTTACGCGATGTTTTTGGTATGAGAAAGCTTTGCTGTGTTTGTTAACAATAGACCAAAAACGAATGAACATTTCTCAAGAGCGTTTAGACTTGTTTCAATATAATTCCAGTGAATTTCTTCTACGTTTCATAAGAGTAGATAAAACACGGTATGATCATTATATGCCAGAGAGGAAGGGATAGGCAAAGAAATGGGTAGGATCAGGTCAAAGTGCGTCTAAGAAAAAAGAACCGTGCTCCAGCAAAAGTCATAGCTACGTTCCTTGAGATTTTGGTGGTGTTATAGACATTCAGTCACCTGGAGAAAGGTAGAACTCTCACCGAAGAGTATTATGTTTCCCTCATGGACCTTCTTCTTCTTCCTACGTTAGGACCATGTCCTGTGTTCACTTCAAAGGTTTCCCAGAAACAATTTCGATGATGAAGACCAGCTCTCATACCATCTTATTGGTGGTCTTCCAAGCGGTCGAGGTGTGTTTGGTCGCTTCTCTTTTGCAACCTTAGCCAACCGGTCATTTGGCATTCTGTCCACATGGTCTCTCCATTCTCTTCTCCTATTCCTTGACCATCTCACCACATCCTGTATTTCGCACGTTTCCTTTATTTCTTCACATCTCTTCCTGTCAAATAAGGTATGTCCTGTTATCGATCTAAGTGTTCGCATTTCTGTTCTTCTTAGGAGTCGTTTTGTTATTGTGTTCTCTTTATTATTATTTTGTATGTACTCATTTCTTGGTTTCTATCGCGTACGTCATGATCGGTCTTACGCACGTTTTGTATATTCTTACTTTGCTCCTGGTGCTCATATATTTGTTTCTCCAAACTATATCTCTTAAATATCCTGATATTAATGATGCCTTTGTTGTTTGAGTTTTTACTTCCTCCTTAAGGTTCCTGGTACTTGTTATGTTTGCCCCCTAGATATTTGAAGGACATCACTTGTTCTACACTCTGATCATAAATCGCGAGTTTGCATCTTTTCGGTTCTTTAGATATTGTAAGGGATTTTGTTTTTTTTACCGATATTTGCATATTAAACACTTTTGCTGTTTGTTGGAACTTATGTAGGAGTCTCTGTAAGTTATCTTCGTCTTCTGATATAATTACTGCATCATCGGCGTAGCATATTATTTTTATTTCTTTGTCTCCCAATCGATATTATCTCCCAGTTTTCTTTACTTCGTTTATAATTTCATCCATTATGATGTTAAATAAGATTGGGCTTAGGCTATCTCCTTGTCTGATTCCTGTTGTCATAGGTATTTTATTGCTTAATTTATTTACCACTCTTACATATGTGTGGTTGTTGATGTTCAACTCTTCGATAGTTTTTATTATATTCGGGTGAATTCCCCTTTTTTGTAGTAGGGTTATGACCTCAGTTAACCGTACCCTATCGAATGCCTGGGTAAGATCAATGAAACACATAAAGGTTATCTTATTAAACTCTATGGCTTTTTCGGTAATTTGGCGGATTACAAATATGGCGTCTATACTAGACCTGTTCTTTCTGAACCCTTGCTGTTCTTGACAGATTCCAGTTAACATTATTTCTTTTGCTAAAATTTTAGTGAACAATTTTAGTACCGCACTCATTAAGCTGATACCTCGATAGTTTTTTGGATCTGTTCTTTCTCCTTTTTTGAAAATTGGTATCAAGATGCTTTCTTTCCATTCGGATGGTATAATCTTGGCTGTGAGTATTTTGTTAAAGAAAATCTGTAATTCTTCTAGTAATTTATCACCTCCATATTTGATCATTTCGTTCTTAATTTCGTCCATGCCCGGGGCTTTTCTGTTTTTTAGTTTCGCTGCCATGTGCTGTATTTGATTCAAGGAAATGGCCCTATTTGGTTGGGCAACATTTTCATCTTCATGCTGTATTTCCTGTGTTAATGAATTGGTTTCTGATGGACTATAGTTTTTCGAAATATCTTTCCCATTCTTCCACCGTAATTTTTGTATTTTGTATGTACTCATTTATTGGTTTTTTTCTATTTCTCAGTAGATTTCATTTTTTTTTGTCCTCTGTACAGATCATGTTCCATATCGTTCGAAAATTTCTCCCAATGCTCTCTTTTGATTCTCTGGATATCCTCGTTGACCCTGTTTCTTACATCATTGTATGTTATAGCATTGGCTCTGTATTATAGGTACGATTTTCTTTTTTCTTCAGCAAATGTCTTAACTTCTTGTTTGAACCAAGGCTTTGTGTTTGGGTTTCCCCCTTGCTTTATAGTCCTTCTTCCAAATGCTTCTTCTGCTGCTTCTAGTATATTAGTTTTTTAGTTTCGTCCATGCCGTTTCTATGTCATCGGACTCTCGAATATCATTTGTGGCTATTTTTTCTGTTAACCTTTGTTGATATAGATATTTGGTTGAGTCGTCGGATAGGACTAATTGAACAAAAAAAAATCTCTTTAATCTTGCATTTTTTTTGTTACGCCGAGAACTTACTGTTTACACCACTACCCTTAGTTTAATGTTTCTCGAGTTGTTTCATTACATCCCAGAAAATTTTGCTTGCGTCTCATCATCTATACGTCGAAGAAATTCACTTGAATTATGTTTAAGTCTGTTAACGTCTGAACACGTCTGGGAAATGTTCATTCGAATGTGTTTTTGGTCGATTGTTAACAGCGTAAAGTTTCTCATATCCAAAATATCGTGTACAATGTGGAGGACATGGCGTATCGAGATGTTTACAATGTCAGCGAGCTCGCATTCCTTCAGTCAGCGATCATTTAGTACGCTGTTGTGAATTTTTGTCACAATTTTGTAGGTCGTAGAGGTTTTCAGGCGTCCTGAGCGCTTATCATTTTAAATGGATGTACGACCACGTTTCATTTCAGCAACCCACTTATTAATCGTCGAAAACAAAGTGGAAGAATTATTAAATGTGACATCTAATTCTTTTTGAATGTCCGTAGGAGTTAAATGTTTTAAAACTTTGTGGCAGCTCGCACTTCAATTTTATCCATTTTTTAGAAAGCTTGTAAACTTCTTTGTTTACACGATCGCTACAAAAACACAACTAAAAACACACGTGTCTGAATCTTCGTACCACACCATCTAGTAAATAATTTAACAAACATCCTGATAATTTGATCATCTTGGCGCCATATTTGTGTCAGGCCGAGAACTTTTAGAACCACCCTTGTGTATAGAAAAATTATAACTAGGAATAAAAATTTAAACAAATGTTTATGATCACCACTTATGTTTATTATTGCTGACAATTGTTTCGACACACTGTGTCTTCTTCTGGAGCACGATGTAAATTAACTAACAAAGTATGTTTCAGAATACATAGTTTACCTAATTACAAGTACTAAATTCATTACCTATATTTACCTTAATACCTAGAATAAGTTCAATAAAGGAGACCCTCCCTCATCTAATTGCTCGTTGAGTAATAGACCTGAGGATTTTTTCTGATTAATTTCTACCTGTTCTAAACAATCCAGTAATTTTCCTTTCTTTCCGTTATGCAAAATTTTGAAATCTTCATTGAATGTATGATTTTCCTCTGTTAAATGTTTGGCGTAATGAGATTTGTTATTTTTCATTCTAAAGCTATGTTTATGTTCATTTATTCTTTTATAAAAAGGTCTGCCTGTTTGTCCTATATACGTTTTATTGCAACTGCCACAGCATAATTCGTAAACCCCCGATTTATTTTCTTTTTTTGTTTTGCTTTTATTATTAGTGTTCCGTACGGAACACTTATAAGATCACTTCGGTGTCTGTCTGTCTGTCTGTCTGTCTGTCTGTCTGTCTGTCTGTCTGTCACACCCGATTTTCTCCGAAACTATTTGACATAGAAAGGTGAAATTTGGTAACAACATAGGAATTGATGGCCTCATCAGAGCCATGTAGTTTTGAGAATTAAATTTTGACTTAAGGGGTTAGTTTTGGGGGGTGAAGTCGGATGTGAAAATAAAATTTTTTTACTAGGTCATCGAGTGTGGTGTCAAATGAAAGCTTGTGAAAACACGAGTAAAAAATATATATATAATATTATACTTGCGCGCACTTTTCTTTGTATTATTTTTAAAAATTCGCGAAAAATCGCTGTCCCGGGCCTTATCTCGAAAAGTACTTATCAAAAAATTTCGAAAAAATTCTGAAATATTCTCCACGGGATGTAGATTGAACGAAAATTATCACGAGTGCATTACCTTTAATAATTTATATGGTATATAAAAAAAACAAAAATTTCAAGGTCATCCGATTTCAGTAAAAATTGGAAACAAACTTTGTTGAAAACTCATTTGGAGTGTGTTTTGTGAAGTTATTGATCATTTTATACCACCGTAACATAAATTTTGACTTAAGGGGTTCGTTTTGAGGGGTGAAATCGGAAGTGAAAAAAATTTTTTTTTTACTAGGTCATCGAGTGTGGTGTCAAAAACAATCAACGTACGGAACACTAATTGTGCAAGTTCAACTTGCACTTGACCGGTTTTTTTTAATATATCGAGATAATGTGTTATTAGTACGGAAAGCGATATTTACATGATTTCTAGGGAAAAATTTTGAATTTTATTAGTTAGTTTTTCTGGTATAGGTGAGTGTATGAAATTTTTCTTTGTTTAGTTGTTTGTAAGGGAGAAATTTTTAAAAAGATGAGAATTACTGATTTGTTCTTCTAAATGGTCCATGAAAATTTCAGATAAAATTGGACTAAGAGGGTTTCCCATTATTAAACCTTTCTTACTTACGTAAATGTTATCGTTAAATTCAAAATAATTCTGATCTAAGCACAATGTTAAAATATCTAATATTTTTTGTTTAATTATTGGGTTAACATTATTTTTATTGAGTAATCTTTGGACCAAACTTATAGCGTCTGATGGTGGTATACTAGGAAAAAGATTTTGTATATCAAACGATATAAATCTAGAGTTACTTGGTATAATTAACGGATTAATTTTTGCTATCAATTCATTACTATTTTTAATACTATATTTTTAATACAATATTTTGTCAAAACCTCAATCAATTTATATGATAAAGAAAAAGCTGGCGCTGTTATGTATGAAACTACCGGACGAATTGGTGAGTTATTTTTATGTGAACATAAGATCGCTAACCAAATAAAAAAACAAAAGTAATGAACATAAGATAATTTTTACGAGAGCAGATAAAGGAAAAACTGTAATAGCTATAAAGAAACAAATTTACATTGAAAAAACAATAGATTTCCTAAAACCAGACGTATTCAAATCCATCAACTTTGATCCAACAATAACTTTCCAAAAATTAATTAAAGATGTGCTAAAAGACATAAGCATTTTACAGAGAATGAAAAATTCAGACTTGTCTCGATGAACCCTCAAGCTCCAAAACTATATTCTCTTATTAAATTACATAAAAATAACTCACCAATTCGTCCGGTAGTTTCAACAACGCCAGCTTTTTCTTTATGAAATAAATTGATTACGGTTTTGACAAAATATTGTAAATTCACACCTAAATATAGTATTAAAAATAGTAATGAATTGATAGCAAAAATTAATCCGTTAATTATACCAAGTAACTCTAGATTTATATCGTTTGATGTACAAAATCTTTTTCCTAGTATACCACCATCAGACGCTATAAGTTTGGTCCAAATATTACTCAATAAAAATAATGTTAACCCAATAATTAAACAAGAAATATTAGATATCTTAACATTGTGCTTAGATCAGAATTATTTTGAATTTAACGATAACATTTACGTAAGTAAGAAAGGTTTAATAATGGGAAACCCTCTTAGTCCAATTTTATCTGAAATTTTCATGGACCATTTAGAAGAACAAATCAGTAATTCTCATCTTTTTAAAAATTTCTTTTATTGGTACCGGTATGTAGATGATATATTGACTTGCTTTACAGGCACAGATCGACAATTAAAACTTTTTCTATATTTTATTAACCAACTTAATAATAATATTACTTTTACAACAGAAATTGAAAAAAATAAATCGATTAATTTCCTAGATTTAAAAATATCAAACAAAATGAACAAACACGATTTTGAAATGTTCCATAAACCAACATACTCAGATATAACTATACACGCTAATTCTAACCACCCATTCACACATAAGATCTCGGCTTATAATAGTTTCATCCATAGACTAATAAATACACCATTAACGGAAGAAAATTTTCAAAAAGAATTACATATTATAAAACAAATTAGTATAAACAATGGATATAGTAGCGATTTCGTAGATAATATTTTAATGAAAAAACAATTTAAAAGAGCAATAGGACTGGTGTACCCTTACAAACAACTAAACAAAGAAAAATTTCATACACTCACCTATACCGGAAAACTAACTAATAAAATTCAAAATTTTGTCCATAGAAATCATGTAAATATCGCTTTCCGTACTAATAACACATTATCTCGATATATTAAAAATAATAAAAGCAAAACAAAATAAAAAACCGGTCAAGTGCAAGTTGAACTTGCACAATTAGTGTTCCGTACGTTGATTGTTTTTAAAATAAAAAATTTTATTAGGGTGGTATAAAATAATCAGTGACTTCACAAAACACACCCCAAATGAGTTTTCAACAAAGTTTGTTTCCAATCTTTACTGAAAACTGGTGACCTTAAAATTTTGTTTTTTTTTCTATAAAAGATAAATTATTAAAGGTAATGATAATTTCCGTTCAATCTATACCCCGTGGAGAATATTCCAGGATTTTTTCAAAATTTTTTGGTCAGTTCTTTTCGAGATAAGATAGGGGACAGCGATTTTTTCACGATTTTTTAAAAGTAATACGAAGGAAAGTGTGCGCAAGTATTACATTATATATATATTTTTTATTTGTGTTTTCACAAGCTTTCATTTGACACCACACTCGATGACCTAGTAAAAAATTTTTTTTTTCACTTCCGATTTCACCCCTCAAAACGAATCCCTTAAGTCAAAATTTATGTTACGGTAATATAAAATGATCAGTGACTTCACAAAATACACCCCAAATAAGTTTTCAACAAAGTTTATTTCCAATCTTTACTGAAAACTGGTGACCTTGAAATTTTGGTTTTTTTCTATACCAGATAAATTATTAAAGGTAATGATAATTTTTGTTCAATCTATACCCCCGTGGAGAATATTCCAGGATTTTTTTCAAAATTTTTTGATCAGTACTTTTCGAGATAAGGTAGGCGACAGCGATTTTTCACGATTTTTTAAAAGTAATACGAAGAAAAGTGTGCGCAAGTATTACATTATATATATATTTTTTTACTCGTGTTTTCACAAGCTTTCATTTGACACCACACTCGATGATCTAGTAAAAAAAATTTGTTCTCACTTCCGATTTCACCCCTCAAAACGAATCCCTTAAGTCAAAATTTATCTTACGGTGATATAAAATGATCAGTGACTTCACAAAATACACCCCAAATAAGTTTCAACAAAGTTTATTTCCAATCTTTACTGAAAATTGATGACCTTGAAATTTCTGTTTTTTTTATATACCAGATAAATTATTACAGGTAATGCACTCGTGATAATTTTCGTTCAATCTACACCCCGTGGAGAATATTCCAGAATTTTTTCAAAATTTTTTGATAAGTACTTTCCGAGATAAGGCGGGTGAACAGCGATTTTTCGCGATTTTTTAAAAATAATACAAAGAAAAGTGCGCGCAAGTATTACATTATATATATATTTTTTACTCGTGTTTTCACAAGCTTTCATTTGACACCGCACTCGATTACCTAGTAAAAAAATTTTTTTTTTCACTTCCGATTTCACCCCCCAAAACTAACCCCTTAAGTCAAAATTTAACTTTCAAAACTACATGGCTCTGATGAGGCCATCAATTCCTATATTACTACCAAATTTCAACTTTCTATGACAAATAGTTTCGGAGAAAATCGGGTGTGACAGACGGACAGACGGACAGACGGACAGACAGACGGACAGACACCGAAGTGATCTTATAAGTGTTCCGTACGGAACACTAAAAAGAAAATAAATCGAGTGTTTACGAATTATGCTGTGGCAGTTGCAATAAAACGTATATAGGACAAACAGGTAGACCTTTTTATAAAAGAATAAACGAACATAAACATAGCTTTAGAATGAAAAATAACAAATTTCATTACGCCAAACATTTAACATAAAAATCATACATTCAATGAAGATTTCAAAATTTTGCCTAACGGAAAGAAAGGAAAATTACTCAACGATCAATTAGATGGGGGAGGGTCTCCTTTATTGTACTTATTCTAGGTATTAAGGTAAATATTGTTATTGAATTTAGTACTTGTAATTAGGTAAACTATGTATTCTGAAACATACTTTGTTAGTTAGTTTACATCGTGATCCAGAAGAAGACACAGTGTGTTGAAACAATTGTCAGCAATAATAAACATAAGTGGTGATCATAAACATTTGATAAATTTTTATTCCTAGTTATTATGGATCTCCATCAAGTAACGGCTAATTCAGTGCAGTATAGAAAAATTATGTATTGAATCTTGGCAAAATTCAGGCCCCACTGGAAATCAAATTAAATACAGCATATTTTCATGAAAAGTAAGTATTTATTAATCAATAATGTACTCTCCATTATTTTTCATAACTGTCTCCCATCATTTTACAAGTTTTTGGATTTCTTCTTTGTAGAAATTGCGTGGTTTCTCTTTAAAGAAAGTCGTAAGGTAGTTTTTGACTTTTTCCATAGAATCAAATTTTTTGCTATTCAAATTATTTTGTAAAAAACGAAACAGATGAAAATGTGAAGGGACAAAGTCAGGGAAATACGGCAGATGCTAGAGGATTTCCCACTTTAAGTTTTTGCAGTGTCTGTTGAGCGACATGTGGTCTAGCGTTGTCATGGTGAAAGATGACTCCTTTTCGATTGACCAAATTTGGATGATTTGCTTGGATTTCAACACTGAATTGGATGAGCTGCTCAAAGTACTTCTCCGCAGTTATTGTTTGGCCACGTGGAAGAAGCTCGTAAAAAATATTCCTCTGCAATCCCGCCAGAAACATAACTACACTTCCATTGGATGCAATTCATCCTTTGCCATAGATTCTGCTCTTTGACTCCTATGCTTCCAGCTTCTTTTCATTATTATGTTGTTATATACAACCCATTTTTCATCTCCAGTTATGACCTGATCCAAGAAAGATTCGTTTTGTTAACGAGCGAGGGGAGAAATGGCTGTGGAAACACGGTTCAGTTTGTTCCGTTCTGTCAAAACGTCCGGAAGCCATATATCGAATTTCTAAGTGTATCCAAGTTGCTTTAAATGATGAAATGCAGTCCAATTGTCAACATTTAGTCTCTCAGCAATCTCTTCAGTGGTAATCCGTGAATTATTATTCACTAAGTCACAAATAAAGTCATTATCAATGCCAGAATATCGCCCAGAGTGAACTTTATCGTTTATTTTGAAGTCTCCATTTCGAAATTGACCGAACCACTTTTTAACTGTCCTAAGAACAGGAGCACGATCCAAATAAACGTCTTGAATATTACGAATTGTATTAAGTACTTCTTGAATATTTTTTGTTGCAGTTCCAACACTCACTCCATTTTTAAATTCATATAACATAACATGACGAAAATGTAACTTTACATTTTCCATTTTGAATATTAAGCTGGTACAAAAATTAATTTAAATATTTTTTTTTAAGGTTATGTTAACTCACGACGCATTTAGATAACTGTCACTTAATAATATACGAGGCATGTTTTTTAAGTAAGTACCGTTTTGGAATTAAAAAAAGACGTGCAAAGATATCGCTATAATTTTATTTTTACATGAAAGCCTGTACCTTAATCTACTTTTCTACATAATTTCCGTGAATATTGAGGCACTTGTCATAATGTGGCACCAGTTTTTGAATACCCTCCTCATAAAATTCTGCCGCCTGACTTGTTAACCACTGTATCACAAATGTTTTGACTTCGTTATCGTCTTGAAGACGCTGACCACCCAGGTGCTTCTTCAAGTGCAGGAACAAATGGTAGTCGCTGGGCGCCAGATCAGGGCTGTATGGAGGATGATCTAGAGTTTCCCATTTAAAAGATTTGATGAGATCTTTGGTCCGATTAGCCACATGTGGACGGGCATTGTCATGCAGCAAAACGATACCCTTACTCAACTTGCCACGTCTTTTGTTCTGGATTGCACGACGCAGATTGTTCAATGTCTCACAATAAGACGCTGCATTGATTGTCTCATTACGAGGCAGAAACTCCACTAGCAATACTCCTTTTCTGTCCCAAAAAACTGTGCACATGATTTTGCGGGCAGAAATTGTTTGCTTAAACTTCACTTTTTTGGGTGATGATGAATGTCGCCATTCCATGGATTGTTGTTTCGATTCTGGTGTGACGTAGGCCACCCATGTTTCGTCACCAGTAACAATTTGGTCTAAAAAATGTTCACCTTCATTGTGGTACCGCTCAAGGAAAGTCAATGCACTGCCTAAACGTTGGGTTTTGTGCAAATCCGTCAAGATTTTTGGAACCCAACGTGAACACAATTTCCGGTAATTCAAGTTCTCGGTCACAATGCGATACAAAACACTACGAGAATATTGAGGAAAGCAGTCGCACAATGATGAAATTGTAAAGCGTCTGTTTTTCTCTCACCTTTTCGTCCACTTTCTGCACCAAATCTTCATTAACGACCGAAGGACGCCCACTCCGTTCTTCATCATGCACATTTGTGCGGCCATCTTTAAATGCTCTCACCCATTTCCTTACCATTCCATCACTCATAATGTTTTGTCCGTAAACTTCACAGATCTCACGATGAATATTGATCGGTTTTACGCCTTTAGCACTAAGAAATCGTATAACAGCCCGTACTTCACAATCGGCGGGACTCACGATTGTCGGAGGCATCTTAAACACTCAGTTACCAGCGCGGAACGCCGACCGTATCGCTGCGGCGGCGGAATCGCAAAACGGTACTTACTTAAAAAACATGCCTCGTACTTATAAAAGAAACATCAGCACAATCAAAAGTGCATGCTTCTGACTCTATGAAAATCGGCCACGAACTTTTACCCCATATTTTTTGAAACTCTGAGAATTTTCCTTGATAGCTAGGTAGATGACATAAATTAAACTTAGCTGATAAATGTGGTGATGTGTGTGGTGTTCCTTAGAAACGAACACTGGCAGAAATCGGAAGGAAATGAGTTTATTTGAAAGAATACTTGGTCACTTAAATTTTATTTAATCGACAGTTCATGGTGAAATTGAACTAGAACATTTCAAATTGCAAATTCGTTTTGTTGTCTGATTGTTTATGGTACTTACTTTGTAAAGGTATAGTTATAATTATCATGGCGACAATTCCAACAAAACAATATACTCCGATAAGAGTATACATGATATATGATACAAGAACGACTTGGATTGGCATTACCCAGAGCATGTGCAAAAAGGGTCCTACAAAGTCAAATCGTTGGACATCGTTGGACAAAACATTGATTACTTTGCCTGAGGCAGTTTGGCCCTGAGATGCTTTGCTTAATCTCATTATCTAAAAAATAAATAAAAATGTGTAATTTTGATTTTGCAGTTTTACTAAGGAAAACAACATCTCAGCAAATATAGCATTTTCGGAACAATTGCCCGATAAAATATAATAAATATCTTTTTAACATCATGTAATACTTGACTTTCAAGATGGCTTAATCCAATTTAATGAGTAATAAATTATCAAAGCTTATTGTCTCTAGATTTTTATAGATAAAATACCAGGTGTAAAAGTATGAAATGCGGATTTTTTTTCTAAAAAAACATGTTAAATTAGGAAGAATGATAAAAAAGTGCTTTATTCAAAGTATGCTCCATCGCTTGTTATACATTTTTCCCATCTTTCGGGCAATTTATGAATACCACGCTAGTAAAAATTTTCCCCTTTTGCTGCGAACCATTCATCGAGCCATTTTTTCACATCTTCGTACGAACCAAAGCGCCGCTCAGAAAGTGCGTGACCCATCGATGCAAACAAGTGGTAATCGGAAGGAGCCAAGTCTGGTGAGTAAACCACGTGAGGTAGAACTTCCCAGCTGAGTGATTCCAACGTGTCGCGAACTGGTTTTGCCGTATGTGATGGAGCATTTTCATGAAGAAAAATGACTTTGTGTTGCCTCTTTCGGTATTCTGGCCTTTTTTCAAGCAGCGAACGATTCAAATCGGTCAATTGTTATTGGTAACGTTTAGTATTAACCGTTTCCCCAGGTTTTAACAGCTCATACTAGACCACGCCCCTCTGGTCGCGCCAAACATAAAGCATCGTCTTTCTGCGGTCGATGTGGATGTTGCGCCTGTATCTACCCATGATTTTTTGCGCTTTGGATTCTCAAAATAAATCCACTTTTCATTCCCTGTAACTATACGATGCAAAAACGACGAACAAAATGTCATACGTGTTTTTTGGCTTTTCCATTTGCCTGTCGTTCAACTCATGTGGTACCCATCTACCGGTCTTCTGAATCTTTCCCATCTCTCGTAGCTGATTGGAAACAGCTTGTTGACTAACGCCCAATTGCTCGGCGAGTTGTTTTTGTGTTTGCGAATCATCTTCGTCCAACAATGCTTGCAATTCCACATCTTCGTATTTTTTTGGCGGTTTTCCACGTTCCTTGTCTGCAACATCGAAGTCACCACTTTTGAAACGCCGAAACCATTGTTCACACGTATCTTGCGATGGAGCATGTTCACCATAAGCTTCTCGAAGTAATCGGTTTGATTTAACAGCAGTTTTCTTCAAATGAAAACAAAAAATTAATGCTGTCCGCGAATGCTCTTTGTTTGGTATAAATTTCGACACCTGATTGTTTTCAACATTTTTTTCCTTATACCTTATTGCAAAAAAGTTATGCAGTAAAAATCCTCTTAAATATTATTTTTTGTCATAACGGTTGCCATGGATTATATGCCACGTTTGGCGATTTTAAAACAATTTATCTAGCAATCGGCTGTCACACTTTAATTTGACAGTAATTATAATAATATTAGTTACTATGCTGTTGAGGTTTTTCCTTTAATAAAATATCTTTGAACAATAAAAAACAAGAATAAATTATTTTTATTAAAACCACAAAAAAAAACTATATAACTTTTACTGGTTATTAGATATTTATAAAATTAAATGTTTGAAACTTAAAAAATAAAAAGAAACATCTAAAGAAATTTCTTCTATCAAGCATTTTTCCATTCTGTTCATTAACGCTTGATGAGTGACTTTGTAAATAATTTCTCCAGATATACTATTGCACGCATCTGATACTTTTGTGCTTAAATGCTCAATATCATTTGTTGCAGTTTTGTATACAATATCTTTCAGAGTTCCCCACAAGAAAAAACCTAATGGCGTAAGGTCTGGTGGCTTAGGTGCCCATTGAATAATTTTGCTGCGAACTCCTATCTATTTTCGTTGAAACTGTTCATTCAAATAATCTCAGCAGCAGTTGTATTAGGTGGTACTCCATCGTGTTGATACCACATATGCCTTCTTAAAATAAGGGAAACATTTTCTAATAAAACTGTGAGAGTACTAACCAAAAAATTAAGGTACTCGTATCTATTTGCAGTCAGTGTTCCCTCAAAAAAGTATGGTGCAACCAAATGTCTCAAAATTATTTCACACCATACATTTACGCCATAATGGCCTGGATTCTCAATTAACATTGTATGGATTCTCGTCAGCCCAGTAATGATAATTTTTTCTATTAGGTTTGCCGCTGCTGACAAAATGACTTTCATCTGTCCATAATATATGATTCAGAAAATAACGTTCTTCGTCATATTTAATTATCATTTTTGCTACAAAACTCAGTCGTCATTCCGAATCAAATTGTGTTAACTGAAGATTATGCATTTTATAGTCATGATATTTATTAGCTCCATAAGATACATTCAACTGAATGCTTGCTTGTCTGGTTTTGAAAATATTGCATAATTTCGGCTACTTTTTCATCTGTTAAAACAGTTTTTCGTTTAAAAGTACCTTTCTGCCCAGAAATGCATCCATATTGCTCCCCGATTTTCTTTTTAATCCACAAAACAATAGTATGATCCTGGGTATACCTGTCTGTATAACGTTCTGGATAAAGTCTAACGGCTCCATAAATAAGAATCACATCTACTTTTTTAGCATGGGAAACCATTTCAACTAGAAGCTATAATCACACTATTTACTTAGTTTAACTCTATTGAAATGAATAGGTGTGCAAACAAGAGCTGTCAGATTTAAGTATGACAGCCGTCTACTAGACAAATTATTTGAAAACCGCCAAACGTCGCATACTATTCACGCAACCGCGATGACCAAAAAATAATATTGTAGAAGGTTTTTGCTGCATAACTTTTTTACAAAACAAATTAGAAAAAAACAGTTTAAGGAAAAAATGTTGAAAAAAAATAGAGCTTTCCAATGCCGTTTTGCAAAAGGTATATAGATGGAAAAAAAGTTGTTTGGCGTCGCGGTGCACAGCGTCGTTTTCATCACCACATGTTAAATACGTCAGTATACTCCTTGACGTGACACTGATCACCTTGTACGTGTTTTTTTCCGTAAAAACTGTTTCGTGTTCTACACAGTACACAAAATGGTAAAGTGGTTTACCCAGTACTTCCCTTGCAAGGACGCAATTTTGAGATGAGTATTGAATTTGCAACACTCGGGTTACGACCTGCATCACACAAGATTATTACACTGGGTCATGGCACGGTAATGGTGGGTCAGGACACTTGACTTGGGTTTCTTCGAGCTCATTTAGTATTTTAATCTCGAAGAGTAAAGATCCCTGAAGATGTTTCATGCAACTACAGGCGAAACGTCCAAAAGTTACTCCAAATTGTCATGGTCTAATCCCAAAACATTTTTAACTAAATTTAACTTAATTACGCTTCTTTTTCTTTGGTCCTATTATTCTCGAAAGAATTTGGTGGCCCGTAGGTAGTGGCCCTTTCTAATATTATTCTTCAGCCTTCCCGGTTTCGGGCGGCTTCCACAGACTCATAGAAACTAATTCCTATGATTACTCTCGTTTGATCGGCCTAACTTAGTGGAGAGCGGTCTCTTGATCTTTTCCCTTCCACCTTTCTCGAGATGATGAGCTTTTCCATTGCATCAGTTTTCCTGGATATATGCCAAAAGTAGACTAGATAAATGTTTCTTTATGATAAAATCTTTAAAAAACTCATTAAGTGTTCCTAATCTCATAACTGTCTATTATGTTAATGCGTACCCAGCCATGTCTTATGGTCTGGCGGTTTGGGGAAGTGCGCAGGAACTGGACAGAGTGCTGGTAATGCAAAAACGAATCATGAGACTAATTTTTAGTATGCCATATAACGCATCCTGTAGGGAAGTCTTTAAGTATAGAAACATATTAACAGTTGCAAGTATTTATATATGTAAACTCTTAATGTATATCTATCAAAATCAAGATAGCTTCATGTCGCATAGATCTTTTCATAGTTATCCGACTCGAAACAGAAAATTTTTGTATTGAAAAACACAATCATGAATATGTTAAAAAAACTAGTCATTACTTAGGTTGCAGACTGTTTAACTTACTGCCGGAAAATGTAAAAAGGATTGAATCTATGACACGTTTTAAAAAACAAATGAAAACTATACTATTAAGTAAAACTTTTTATTCTGTAACTGAATTTGCTGGGCAGAGTGTGAATGTTATTCTGTATAACATCCTTACTTAATTAAAGCATCTTCAGTATGTATTTTGTTTGTTATACATTTGTTTGTTATAAATATGTATGTTACGTTTTTTGTTATATCTTGTATTTACTGTGTATTAACGTGTTTAATAGTAAGATTTCTTTTTTTTTTCAATATATTATTTTTGATATTACCTAAGATGGGACCTTACATCCCTTTGATGACATGTCTTATCTACAACTTTTGTAGCTGAAAAGATGAATAAATTGTCTATTCTATTCTAGGTACATTCTGTTTATTTGAGCTAACTGTCTGTTTTTTATGTTTGGTTGATTCAGTATCGATTAGTTTGTAGGTTTAGCTGTCCTTTTTAGGCGTAACATTCGCCGATAAATCCAAAGTTCGAAAGCATCCATATGTTGTTTATATGCTAGCTTTAGGCTCCAAGTTCCGGCGACACACTCTGAGAAAAATAAGGCATTTTTGGATTAAAATCGAGACGTAGCTTACGTTTTGACCAATTTGAATATTTTTTTTTTTAAATACTCGTAAACACTTCTAGTTTAGGTTAGTAGCTACGTACATCGCCAAAGTCTTTTCAATTATATTTTTGTCATCAACGTGATTTTCTTCGGACAACAAAGGTTCAGAACGCTTATTTTTATTTTCTGAAATATTTGAGGCATCGATTAACTCTTCCTTGTTGTACATTGAAGCCAAATTCTGAGAACGTCTTTTTAGTGTTCCGTACGGAACACTTATAAGATCACTTCGGTGTCTGTCTGTCTGTCTGTCTGTCTGTCACATCCGATTTTCTCCAAAACTATTTGTCATAGAAATTTGAAATTTGGTAATAATATAGGAATTGATGGCCTCATCAGAGCCATGTAGTTTTGAAAGTTAAATTTTGACTTAAGGGGTTAATTTTGGGGGGTGAAATCGGAAGTGAAAAAAAAATTTTTTTACTAGGTCATCGAGTGTGGTGTCAAATGAAAGGTTGTGAAAACACGAGTAAAAAATATATATATAATATAATACTTGCGCGCACTTTTCTTTGTATTATTTTCAAAAAAATCGCGAAAAATCGCTGTCCCGCGCCTTATCTCGAAAAGTACCTATTAAAAAATTTTGAAAAAAAATCCTGGAATATTCTCCACAGGGGGTAGATTGAACGAAAATTATCACGAGTGCATTACCTTTAATAATTTATCTGGTATTAAAAAAAAAAAAAAAACTTCAAGGTCATCAGATTTCAGTAAAGATTGGAAACAAACTTTATTGAAAACTCATTTGGGGTGTGTTTTGTAAAGTCACTGATCATTTTATACCACCGTAACATAAATTTTGACTTAAGGGGTTCGTTTTGAGGGGTGAAATCGGAAGTGAAAAAAAAAATTTTTTACTAGGTCATCGAGTGTGGTGTCAAATGAAAGCTTGTGAAAACACGAGTAAAATATATATATATATATATATATATATATATATATATATATATATATATATATATATATATATATGTATATATAATGTAATAATTGCGCACACTTTTCTTCGTATTACTTTTAAAAAATCGCGAAAAATCGCTGTCTCCTACCTTATCTCGAAAAGTACTGATCAAAAAATTTTGAAAAAATTCTGGAATATTCTCCACGGGGTATAGATTGAACGAAAATTATCACGAGTGCATTACCTTTAATAATTTATTTGGTATATAAAAAAATTTCAAGGTCACCAGTTTTCAGTAAAGAATGGAAACAAACTTTGTTGAAAACTCATTTGGGGTGTGTTTTGTGAAGTCACTGATCATTTTATACCACCCTAACAAAAATTTTTATTTTAAAAACAATCATCGTACGGAACACTAATTGTGCAAGTTCAACTTGCACTTGACCGGTTTTTTTGTTTATATTGATACTTCGTCAGATGATCAGATATAATCATAATAAGTCAATTTATTTAAAATTTTGCAGTTGGAGAGTAAACTAGAAGTGTTCACGAGTCTCGATTTTTGCCCAAAAAAGTCCTTATTTTTCCAGAGTGCGACATACATAGCTGTCAATAGGAAAAAATACCAAACTAGATATCAGTCTCAACTTGGTATTTTGTGAGATTGCACGATTTTTCCATGTTTTAGTTATTTCTACTACAGAGTTTCTTGCCATGGCCCAATTACGCTATAGAATAACTTTATATATATATATATATATATATATATATATATATATATATATATATATATATATAAATATAATAATGAAGCTTCTGACGCTGACGACATACCTGCCATAGTACTAAAAACTGTGCGAGGGAACTAACACCAGTCTTTTGTAGACTTTTCAACCTATCCTACAGAAAGAGAATATTTCCTTCCTGCTGGAAATGTACCACAGTGCAGCTGATACCTAAAAAAGGCAAGAAGACCTTGTCAAATAACTATCGACCAGTCGCACTGCTGTCACTAATATCAAAAGTCATGGAAAAGGCTATCAATCATCGTTCTAAAATATCTTGAAGGATTCAACATTATTAGCGATCACCTTTCGTATACATAGATCAACAGGAGATCTTCTGACTTATATAACACATGTTTGGGACAACGCAATTGAACACTTTGGAGAATCTCGAGAGGTTGCTCTTGATATATCCAAGGCCTTCGACCGTCTTTGGCACGATGGTTTGTTGGCTAAGCTACGCTCTTCTGGTATGTCTGAAAAATTATATTTGTGGCTCTCGTGTTTCCTCAGAGAGCGTTATTTTTGAATGGCAGTCGACGGATTTCTTTCTAACACCTTCATTATCAACGCCGGTGTGCCCCAAGGCTTCATACTGTCTCCTACTGTCTTTTTCATTTACATAAACGATCTGCTGGAAAAGACCAGAAATCCAATATATAGCTTTGCAGATGACAGTGCGCTTATCTCTTCATTCACTTTGAATGCTCAGACATCGGCTACTCAGACGAATATCCACAGACAGCAGGAAGTCGTTCAACTTAACAAAGACCTGGAAGAAATTCTATCTTTGGACAAAAACCCAGGCGGCAGTTTTTTCTAAATAAGTTAACGTTGCTGAACCCGACATAGTTATGTTGAGGCACTCAATTCCTCTAGCATCGTTACTCAATTTGATGGGCGCTAATTTGGGAATATGTCTTGGCGTGAACATGTCGCAAGCATAGCAAAGAGAGCTTCTCGAAAGCTGGGAATATTATCTCGAATCAGAAAGCTTTACACTTTACAATAACTGATAATTCTGTATAAAGCTCAAATTCAACTATGGAATACTGCTCCCATGTTTGGGGCCCTGTTCCCAAACATACACTGCAATGGTTGGATTCTATTCAGAGAAGATCTCTTCGCCTGATTGGAGGAACGGTTGGCGACGTGAGTCTATTCTACAAGTATTTCCATGGAAAGTGTTCGATGGATGTAGCCCGCTTAATTCCTTCCAGAGCGGTGCATGCTATAAATACACGTCGCGGTAAAACTTCACATCCGTATGAGGTTCACCTTGTTACTCCTCGTACAACTCTTTTCAAGCAGTCTATGTGCAGAACATCATCCCTTCGGAATAATTTGCCCAGGACTGTGTTTCCCACCTAGTACAATTTACAACGATTCAAGACCAACGTGAATTGCTTCTTCCGCACACGTGTCGCTCCTGTAGCGCTTTAGGGATTTCCCTGCAGCACGTGTGCTAGACCCTTAAAAAAAAATATAACCACTTAAACTCCATATTTTTAGGTACTTTCTGCTACTAAAAAAAAATTAAGGTGTTACATACACCTCAAATTTTCAAAAATTTGATTGATTTGATTTTTAAAAATATTCTCTATACTTCTAAGAATTACTCAAAAAATTTTTTTAAGAAAATTCCATTCCATTACAAAGTTACAGCATTAAATGTGACCTGGTGTCGTATTGGGACCGCGACCTCTTTTCAGACACTATCTGCAATATTTCTCAGTCAATTTTCAATATATTTTAACTTTTTTTTTAAAAAAATCTTAATAATTACCTTTTCTACAAAATGTCGAGAGGATTTTTTTTTTTTTCTAATAGATAATTTATTATAAACTAGCCGTGCCCGCGACTCCTCTCGCGTGATTCACTACTATCGTCACTGCTTATTTCTTATGTTACCTAACGTAATAAAATATCTGCCATTATTTCCCCTTATCTCCCATTATTTCTCCTTATCTCCCATTATTTCTCCTTATCTCCCATTATCTCACCTTACCTCCCATTATCTAGGCTTATCTGGACTTATCACGCTATATTTCTCTTTATCTCCCACTATTTCTCCTTATCTCACATTATCTCACCATAACTCCCATTATCTAGACTTATCTCTGCTTATCTCCCATTATTTCTCCTTATCTCCCATTATTTATACTTATCTCCTATTATCTCACCTTATCTCCCCTTATCTAGGTTTATATCGAATTATATAGAATATATATATAAATTTATAGAAACACGTAAACCGGATAAGTGGTTCTCAAGTGATAAGCGTACTAACGGACAGACAGACAGACAGAGAGACGTTGCATTTTTTATATATATATATAT
The DNA here is from genome assembly GCA_019049505.1 of Pachyrhynchus sulphureomaculatus. Taxonomy (NCBI): domain Eukaryota; kingdom Metazoa; phylum Arthropoda; class Insecta; order Coleoptera; family Curculionidae; genus Pachyrhynchus; species Pachyrhynchus sulphureomaculatus. Next base: position 26,151,356 of record CM032447.1, read on the forward strand.
ATATATATATATATATATATATATATATATATATATATATATATGTATATATATATATATATATATATATATATATATATATATATATATATATATATATATATATATATATATATATATATATATATATATATTATAGATTATTATTATTATATAACCTGGCCGAAGAATATATTACTAATTTAAAAAAAAGACACGTAAATCGGATAGTTCTCGCGTGATAAACGCACTTATGGACAGACAGAGAGATAGAGAAACATTGCATTTTATATATATTATAGATTATAGATTATAGATATTCTCTGCTACATAATATTGTTCCATATTTAATGGTTAAGGCTGTGTATTGCAAGGGAACGCGCTAGCAGCAAACTTTTTTCCGACTTCATTCATTATTATCGTCACTGCTCATTCCTTATGCTACTTATCGTAATAAAATATAGCCTATAACCTGGCCAGAGAACCTATATATGTTTTAAAAAAGAAAGTACGGAAATCGGATAAGTGGTTCTCCAGTGATAAGCGCACTAATGGACAGACAGACAGACAGAGAGACGTTGCATTTTATATATATTATAGATAATTAAACATAAATTTTTTGTCAAAAATTGCTTACTAATGTGTGAAACACCGTAAATTTTTTTATTTGTGAAAAAAAAAACCTTCGAGAATTTTTAACTGCTACGTTATTTTACAAGATTAATTCTTATTTTTGCAGATTGGATTATTTTTTGTGAAGTTATCGTGCAGATAAGGAGGCGCCATAGTTTTCATCATTTAACCCGATAAAAACTAATGTTTAACATTTAAAACATAAACATTTTTCCCCTTTTAATTTAAAGTACAATAAAAATATATAATCGCCATTCTTTTGTATTATTCACGTAATAATCTTTAAAATATTTTTTATAAATATACACACTTTTTGCCGCGTCCAAGTGTATGTAACCCCTTAAGCAAAGGAAAATCTTCTATAAAGTCTGGGAATAATACAATTTTGAGACCCCTAGACTCGAGGAGCCTTGGGGGGGGGGGGGGTATATTGCGAAACATTTTCGAACATCCCTTTAACGCCTTCCCCATCCCTTTACTTCCTTATACCCTTTACTCCTTTACTATAAAATAGTTATTACTCAGTATATATCACCACTACACCAAACACTTTATTTTTGCACTCGACGCGCGTTTCGCTAACCATGTTAGCTTCATCAGGAGCGATGATTTGTCAATCATCGCTCATCGTGTCATTGTGCCAAAGATTCCACATTACCAACTTAGATAAAATAGTTATGCTAAAAATTTACCCATTATACCAACAAAAGGAAACAAGAAAAATTCTCATAACACTATTAAAACTATAAAATATTTAATAACCCCTTACCCGTTTCATCACCCCCACCTTAGGTAAAATTGGAAAGCGCTACAGGAGCGACACATGTGCGAAAAAGCTATTCACGTTGGTCTTGAATCGCTGTAAATTGTACTCAGTGAGAAATACAGTCCTGGGCAAATTATTCCAAAGGGATGAAGTTCTCCATATAAAAGACTGCTTGAAATGGGTTGTACGAGGAGTAACAAGCTCATATCGATGCGAGACGTATTAGCGCGACGTATATTTCTAGCATGCACTGCTCTGGGAGGAATTAAGTGGCTACATCCTTCGAACACTTTCCATGAAAATACTTGTAGAATAGACTCAAGTCGCCAACCATTCTTTGACGTTCCAACGGCCAGTTCCGGGTCTCCGATGAGGCGAACAGCTCTTCTCTGAATAGAATTCAACAAATGCAGAGCTCCAAATATGGGAGCAATATTCCGTAATTGGTCGAATTTGAGCTTTGTACAGTTGTCGTTTTCTAATTCGAAATAATATTCCCAGCTTTCGAGAAGCTCTCTTTGCTATGCTTGCAACATGTTCATGCCAAGACATTTTTGCTCCCAAATTAACACCCAACAAATTGAGTGACGATGGTAGAGAAATGGAGTGCCCCGGCATAACTATGTGGGGTTCAGCGAAGTTAACTTTTTTAGAAAAAACTGCTTGAGTTTTTGTAGCGTTAAATTCCACTTGGTTACTGTCACCTCAAGATAGAATTTCGTCCAGGTTTTTGTTAAATTGAATGACTTGTTGTTGTTTGCGGATATTTGTCTGAGTAGTCGATGTTCGAGGGTTCAAAGTGAATGAAGAGATAAGCGTATTTTCATCTGCAAGCTGTAGATTGGATTCCCGGCCTTTTCCGGCAGCGTTAATGTAAATGAGAAAAAGAGTAGGAGACAGACTGGAGCCCTGGAGCATACCGGCGTTGATAGTGAAGGTGTTAGGAAGAAATCTGTCGACTGTCATTCGTAAAGGATGGTCTTTGAGGAAATATGAGAGCCATAAACAGAATTTTTCAGGCATACCAGAGAAGCGTAGCTTAGCCAACAATCCATCGTGCCAACCACGGTCGAATGCCTGGGATATATCAAGAGCAACGGCTAGAGATTCCCTAAAGTGTTCAATTACGTCGTTCCAAACCTGTGTTACATAAGTTAGAAGATCTCCTGTTGATCTATGTTTATGAAAGCCATATTGATGGTTGCTAGTAATGTTGAATCCTTCAAGATATTTTAGAAGATGCTGATTGATAGCATTTTTCATAACTTTCGATATTACTGAAAGCAGTGCAACTGGTCGATAGTTACTTGGTAAGGTCTTCTTGCCTTTTTTAGATATCGGCTGAACTGTGGGACATTTCCAGTAGGAAGGAACTATTCCCTTTCTGTAGGATAGGTTGAAAAGTCTACTGGTGTTAGTTCCCTTGCACAGTTTTTGAGTACTATGGCAGGTATTCCGTCAGTGCCAGAAGCTTTTTTGGTGTCTAGCTTCATTAAAATATATTTTATGATACGCTGTCTGAAGACAATATCGGGCATCCTTGACTGGGGATATGGGAATAGTATGTCGTGTTTTTCCTTGGAAATCGACAGTAGAATGTGAGACAAAGAGTTCAGCTAACAAGTTCGCTTATTCAACAGGTGTTGTTGCAATAGAATTATCTGGCCGTGTGAGTGATGGTATGGTGGATTTGGTGAAATTTTGACTAGTTACCTTAGCGACTAACCAGAAGGACCTGGGACAAGCAAGAAGTCTGTTTTAATAATCGTTGATTGTGTGCCTCCTTGGTTTCGTCGATAATTTCTTTGCATCTGTTCCGGGCACGAACAAAGGTGTTACGATTCATGGTGTTAGGATTTTCACGCCATTGTCGGTAGGAAGGTGTTTAGAAGCAACAGCGTCTTTGCATTTTCGGTCATACCAAGACTTGCCGTTGGAAGGGTATTTCTTCGAAAAAAGGATGTAAGCTTCTATACCAGCCAAAATAACATCGGAAAACAAACGTCTAACCAAGGGAAAGTTCGAAAATATTCCATGAGATCTTCCCATTTAGCAGATTTGTAGTGCCAAATCTTGCGCGGTTTAGCACCCCTCTGTCGTAATATCAATTAAGAATATGTAAACTTAATTATTATGTGTTGAAACATGTGATTACCTGGCTTTGGAACCAGGCCAGTGTCTTTATTATTATACAAGTAATTTAGCTAAATGTTTTTTCTTAGAGCTACTAAGTGGATAATTAAAAAAAAAAACCTCGTATTTTTAATAAATATAAAACGACATGTAACACTACACGTTCTTCTTTACCTTTCGATAAACCAACGATGAAACGGCAATCCTTGATCTCATTCCAATACATGATGTTCCAAAATTTGAATGGTGCCATAAAAAGATTGTTATTAAGGATATTAAACATAGAGTAGTCGCCCAAACGTACAGCATTGTTCTATTCGTTGCACCTAATTCAAATTCCTTAACAAACCATGCTAGTACCAAAGGTTGAGGAGCCCTAAAAATAAATTTACCAAAGGAATTACTTAAGTACTACCTATGTTTGTCGGCGGACGATTGTTCGATATAGTTTAGCTAACCATAAAGAATAAACCAAATTAGTATTAGAACAGAAATGTGGTGAGAACAGTTTTATTAAATTTTAATAAAAACATATCTATTTAGCATGGAGCATTATCGGGACGTCTCGTTTATGGCTGCAATATTTCAAACGCTTAACATGCGTAAACGAACCTAGGATTACTAGAAATGTCCCAAAGATATCCCGACTAGAATGTAGTAGCCTAATATATTTGTGACATCATCAATATGATCTTCTTCTCACCCTCTTCTCTACGAAGGTGATGAATGTTACTATAATCAAGTTTTTGGAACTCATAACCCATAATTTTAATTTTTTAAATAATTATATTTTATTTTAGAAAACATCTCTTTACAGTCTTTTGCATCTCTATAACAGCGTTTCAACGTTTTGGCAGGTTTGTTATACCATTGAAGGTTTATTTAATGATCTTTTTTTTTTTTTTATTGGTCTAGCACACGTGCTGCAGGGAAGTCCCTAAAGCGCTCTAGGAGCGGCACGAGTGCGGAAAAAAGCGATTCACGTTGTTCTTGAATCGCTGTAAATTGTACTCGGTGGGAAACACAGCGCTGGGCAAATTATTCCAAAGGGATGACGTTCTCCATATAAAAGATTGCTTGAAAAGCGTTGTACGCGGAGTAACAAGCTGAACCTCATACGGATGCGAAGCACCAGCGCGACGTGTATTTCTAACATGCACCGCTTTGGGAGGAATTAAGCGGGCTACATCCTTCGAACACTTTCCATGAAAATACTTGTAGAACAGACTCAAATCGCCAACCGTTCTTCGATGTTCCAGCGAATCAAGGCCGCCGGTCAATTCCGGGTCCCCAATCAGACGGACCGCTGTTCTCTGAACAGAATCCAACAAATGCAGTGTATGTTTGGGAGCGGAGCCCCAAACGTGGGAGCAGTATTCCATAGTTGGTCGAATTTGGGCTTTGTAAAGAATTAACAGTTGCTGTGGGGTGTAAAGCTTTCTGGTTCTAAATAATATTCCCAACTTTTGAGAAGCTCTCCTTGCTATGCCTGCAACATGTTCATGCCAAGACATATTTGCTCCCAAACTAACGCCCAACAAATTGAGCGACGATGCTAGGGGAATGGAGTGCCCCGACATAACTATGTCGGGTTCAGCAACGTTAACTTTTTTAGAAAAAACTGCCGCTTGGGTTTTTGTAGCGTTAAATTCCACTTGGTTACTGTCACCCCAAGATAGAACCTCTTCCAGGTCTTTGTTAAGTTGAACGACCTCCTGCTGTCTGCGGATATTCGCCTGAGCAGCCGATGTCCGAGCGTTCAAGGTGAATGAAGAGACAAGCGTACTGTAATCTGCAAAGCTATAGATTGGATTCCCGGTCTTTTCCAGCAGATCGTTAATGTAAATGAGAAAGAGAGTAGGAGACAGTATGGAGCCCTGGGGCACACCAGCGTTGATAGTGAGGGTGTTAGAAAGAAATCCGTCGACCGCCACTCGTAAAGAACGCTCTCTGAGGAAACATGAGAGCCACAAACAGAACCTTTCAGACATACCATAAGAGCGCAACTTAGCCAACAGTCCATCGTGCCAAACACGGTCGAATGCCTTGGATATGTCAAGAGCGACCGCTCGAGATTCTCCAAAGTGTTCAATTGCGTTGTTCCAAACATGTGTTACATAAGTCAGAAGATCTCCTGTTGATCTATGTTTACGAAAACCATATTGGTGATCGCTAATAATATTGAATCGTTCAAGATATTTTAGAAGATGCTCATTGATAACCTTTTCCATGACTTTCGATATTATTGAAAGCAGTGCAACTGATCGGTAGTTATTTGGCAAGGTCTTCTTACCTTTTTTAGGTATCGGCTGAACCGTGGCACATTTCCAGCAGGACGGAAATATTCCCTTTCTGTAGGATAGGTTAAAAAGTCTAAAGAAAACTGATGTTAGTTCCCTTGCACAGTTTTTGAGAACTATGGCAGGTATTTCGTCAGCGCCAGAAGCCTTCTTGGTGTCTAGCTTCATTAAAATACGCTTTATGATGCGCTGTCTGAAGACAACATCGGGCATCTTTGACTGCAATATGGGAATAGTAGGTGGTGTTTTTCCTTGGAAATCGACAGTAGAATGTGAAGCAAAGAGTTCAGCCAACAAGTTCGCTCTCTCAACAGGTGTGGTTGCAATGGAATTATCTGGCCGTGTGAGTGGTGGTATGGTGGATTTGGTAAAATTTTGACTAACTGCCTTAGCGACTGCCCAAAAGGACCTGGAATTGTTGGGACAAGCGAGAAGTTTGTTTCTAATTCGACCAAAACTGATTGTTTTGGTAACCTGTGCTGGGAGCTTCTCCATAAAAGAAAATGGCACCCCCTCACAAAAGCAATATTGGGAATAAACCAAAAAAATCTGCCGGACACATCTCGACTATTAGATTAAGAGTGCGACCCCCGAAATTTTGACCTGTCGACTAACCGTCTGCCTAGTTGTTCATTCTATCGGGCGAGTCGAATAAAAGCCTTTAAAGTTAATTTTGCGGTCCCCGTGCCCCTGAATGCCCGGTTTAGGCCCAAAATTCTAGTACTGTCGGTTAACCACTTGACTCAAGTACCATAACATTTATCGATACTAATAAAGTGGAACGCCCCAAAGAACAGACGCATCCGAGACCGAACTCACCTTTAGAGCCCAAAAAAACGTCATTTAACCATTTAAAATCAATAAATTTTTAGTTTGTTCTTGATAAAACAAGAGGAAACCTGCAAAAGGCAGACGCCGCCAATACCAAAGAACGAAGCTGGATTCGCTTTGTCCTCCGGATTTGGCAGCGCACTACGGCAACAATACGTAACTTTTATCCAAATTAATTTCCTGGCTGCAATTTTCAAGGAATCTGAGCATATTCGTTCTTGATTTCTCTGTCGAGCTGTCTGAGCGGATTTTTGATTATTTACCATGATTTTTACTAATTTAACAATATATATTGCTTTGTTGTCCAAGAAATTCCTTTTTTGGCAATAATATAAGTCTTAGTCACGCAATTTTCAAGGAATCTCAATAAAATTCTATAAAAACAACATTATGTTTTAAATTTCCAATATATTTAAAATGACTTGACATTTGTTTTAAATATATTGGAAATTTAAAACACAGTGTTGTATTTATATAATTGTATTAAGTATCGGCTAACACAATCAAAGAATCTCAATAATTTATTTTTCATAATCTTCGTTTTTGATTTCCCTGTCGATCTGTTTAGGTCGATATTTGATTATTGACCATGATCTGAACTTATTTTTCAATAAATGTAGTTTTTAGTAATTTACACCAAGAACATCAAACCTATCATAACCCTATGCGAAGAAGATCAGGTGGGCGTTTCCTAAACTTAAGGCTTTTAAACCAGAAATTCCAAACCCAATATAACCTAGTGTAAAAAGAAAAGTAACCTTTTGAAGTTTTACTAAGACATTTACATCACGAACTCTAAACATAATAAAACGTAATGTATAAATATATGTTTATAATTGTTTCCTAAACCTATTACATTATAACACAACGACTTTTAAACCATACCTAACCTATCGTACAGCAACACAGCCCTAAAAAATCTAGCAACACATCTCAACACCATCTTTAAAAAAATTACACAATTCAACACAAAAAACTCCAGACACCTCACAAATAAACTTAAAAATATCTCCATTCGAAATAACGCCTTTCTAGTTTCATTTGATGTAACAAATATGTTCTCCAATATCCCAAATAAAGATTATTTAGAAATTATATAAACTATGCTACAAAAAAACAACATCAATATAACAATACAACAAGATATATTGAAACTGTTTGAGTTTTGTATAACCGGAAATTATTTTCAGTTCAATAATCAGTTTTTCAAACGACGAGATGGTCTTGCCATGGGGTCTCCACTTAGTCCTTTGTTAGCGGAAATTTTTATGTAAGAATTGGAAAATAGTTTTCTAAAAAACAACAACGCAAAAAATATTCTCTTTTGGTTTACATATGTGGACGACATCTTAGTATGTTTCCATGGAAATGAAACTGAACTAAATTCCACTTTAAATCATCTAAATAATTTACACCCCAACACAAAATTCACACTGGAAAAGGAAACAGATAATAAAATAAACTTCTTAGATGTTACAATTTTAAAGAAGGGAAATAGACTAGAATTTGATATCTTCCGCAAACCAACCTTTTCAGATGTCACCATCCCAGCTGACTCAATACACCCTAACTCCCATAAACTGGCAGCCTATAGATCTATGATCCATAGAGCCTTCAATATCCCTCTTACGGTTTATAATCCAAATTAACCCCATCAGGTAAAACAACCCGCCTTTGGTTTATTACCCACTGGGTCACTTTTATTACTAATTTGCATAATTTTACATGATTTATTACTTCGCCTTGCGGATAGAGTATAACGTTATAATTTGGAAGAACTTCCTGGTTGTATTGCCTTTATTTGTATTACGTGCCCCTTTCTTGACACACTGAACCAGTATACTCACTTTTTTCTGAATGTTATTCTGAATCTCACGATTTGTCTTCTCCAACAAAGTATTTTCATTCCACTTTCATTAAGGTATTTTAAATGCTAAATGTAGAACCCACTCCATATTCCTTATCCATGTATGGAGAGTTGAAAGACCATACTTGTACGCTTCTACATTCACCTCCAATAATTTCTAATTTGTTCATTTCTTTCGGAAGAGCATTGCATATGGAGCACCTCTGGGAAGAAATCGTGCCTGTAAGAGCTTGACTGACCTTACCATCAATCATTCTTTAAAAATTGCATGACTGAGACTCATTTTATTGCCTAAAAAGGTGTTTTTGGACAACGAAGCAATATATATTGATAAATTAGTAAAAATAATGGTAAATAATCAAAAATCCGCTGTAACAGACCGATAGGAAATCAAGAATGAAGATTTAAAAAAAAAAATTACCGAGATTCCTTGAAAATTGCGGTCGGAAAATTAATTTAGGTAAAAATTACGTATTGTCACCATGGTGTGGCGGCTGCCCTTTGCAGATTTTCTATTATTTTATATTGATTTCAAATGGTTAAACGTTGTTGTTCATTTTGGATCGACGTTTTTTGGGCTCTAACGCTGGGTCCGGTCTCGGCAGCGTCTGCCCTTTGGGGCGCTCGACTTTTTTAGTGTCAACAAATGGTATGGTACTTGATTCAAGTGGACGCTCTATTTTTGGATGTAGCATTTTGGGCCTTATCTGGGCATTCCAGAGTAAGGGGCAGCAAAATCAACGTTAAAGGCTATTATTCGACACGTTGGATAGAATGAACAATTAGGTGGAGTCATTTTAACAGCTTTTTTGTATTTCTGTATTAATCAAATAAACAACAAATGCGTTTTTTCTGTCATTCTCACGTTAACCAAAATGATTTTTTTTATTTAAATGAAGGACTCGTGATTCTCTACCAAATGCGATAAAAAAATTTCAATTTTTTTTCCAGAATGACCGAAAAAACTCATTTGTTGTTATTTAATTAATAAACAAATGTAAAAACAACGGTATATATGTACTAAATGTATTAATGGAGAAAACATACCCGAAGAGTGGAAAATAGCTTACATCGCCTCCATACATAAAAAACCGGTCAAGTGCAAGTTGAACTTGCACAATTAGTGTTCCGTACATTGATTGTTTTTAAAATAAAAATTTTTGTTAGGGTGGTATAAAATGATCAGTGACTTCACAAAACACACCTCAAATGAGTTTTCAACAAAGTTTCTTTCCAATCTTTACTGAAAACTGGTGACCTTGAAATTTTGTTTTTTTATATACCAAATAAATTATTAAAGGTAATGCACTCGTGATAATTTTCGTTCAATCTATACCCCGTGGAGAATATTCCAGAATTTTTTGATCAGTACTTTTCGAGATAAGGTAGGGGACAGCGATTTTTTAAAAGTAATACGAAGAAAAGTGTGCGCAAGTATTACATTATATATATATATATATATATATATATATATATATATATATATTTATATATATATATATATATATATATATATATATATATATATATATATACGAGGCTGGTTCGAAAAGTCCGTGCAAAGTCCGAGAGATGGCACCACCGGCGCGTATCGAGGTCATGTTTAGTTAGTAGCATCTCTTGAATGAACGCACACCCAAGTTTCAGCCATATTGGTCTATTTCTTTGTGTTTGGCATTCGTGTGAATCAAGGAAGTCGAGTGATTCTCAAGAAATGGACGAAAAAGAATTTCGTGTGGTGATTAAACATTACTTTATGAAAGGCAAAACGCCTCAGGAGACTAAAGAGAAGCTTGATAAACATTATGGTGACTCTGCACCTTCGATTAGAACAGTTTATAAGTGGTTTCAAAATTTTCGGACTGGCCATATGGGCACAAGTGACGCTGAACGTTCTGGACGGCCTGTGGAGGTTACGACTCCAGAAATCATTGATCAAATCCATGATATGGTGATGGATGACAGAAGAGTTAAGGTGCGTGAGATTGCTAGTGCTGTGGGCATCTCGACTGAACGGGTGCATAATATTTTGCATAAACATTTGGACATGAGAAAGCTATCCGCAAGATGGGTGCCGCGATTGCTCACGCTTGACCAAAAACGGAATCGTGTGAAGTGTTGCAAGGATGGTTTGCAGCTGTTCCAAAAGAATCCGGAGGACTTTAAGCGTCGTTTCGTCACTGTGGATGAAACATGGATACATTACTATACTCCTGAGACCAAACAACAATCTAAACAATTTGTTACCAAGGGGGAATCTGCACCAAAAAAGGCGAAGACCGTTCCTTCGGCCGGAAAGGTTATGGCGACTGTCTTTTGGGATTCACAAGGGATAATCCTCATCGACTATCTAGAAAAGGGTAAAACTATTACAGGTGAATATTATTCATCGTTATTGGACCGTTTGAAAACCGAGCTGCAAGAAAAACGCCCGCGATTGGCCCACAAGAAAGTCCTTTTCCATCACGACAACGCACCAGCACACACCTCAGCAGTTGTGGTCGCAAAATTAATGGAAATAGGATTCCAACTCGTTTCACATCCCCCCTATTCTCCAGACTTGGCTCCCTCGGACTACTATTTGTTTCCCAATTTGAAGAAATGGCTGGCGGGACAAAGATTTTATTCAAACGAGGAGGTGATTGCAGACACTAATGGATATTTTGCAGACCTGGACAAATCCTATTATTCGGAAGGGATCAACAAACTAGAACATCGTTGGACGAAGTGTATAAGCCTAAAAGGAGACTATGTCGAAAAATAAAAAAGGTTTACCCCAAACACATAAGTAGTTTTTATTTTTGCACGGACTTTTCAAACCAGCCTCGTAGCTTACATCGCCTCCATACATAAAAAAGGAAACAAACTGAACTGCAATAACTACAAATATCGAGGCATATCAATTAGTAGAGTGTAGGAGAATTATAAGAGATTTGATTGAAGAAGAATATAAAAACTACAAAGAGGAAGAACAATGCGGCTTTCGTGCAGGTAGATCATGCACAGATAATGTATTTTGTTTGAAACAGGTAATAGAGAAAAAAATAGAAAGAAACAGGGCAACTCATCTACTATTCATAGATCTGCAAAAAGCATATGAAAATACTCCTTTTAAAAATCTCTGGGAAATGCTCCAAAATACTAACATAAATCATACAGTAGTGAAAGCAGATAGATGTTGATATAACGACATGAAATCCACCATAAAAGTAGGAAATAAAATATCAGATCCTTTTATTGTGAACAAAGGCTTGCGACAAGGGTGTTGTATTTCGCCATCCCTATTAAAGATCTATGTCGCAAAAGCACTCGGGAGGTGGAAAAAGAAATACAACGGTATGGGTATCCAAGTTGATTACAACACGTGCTTATATACCCTTCAGATGGCAGACGATCAAGTAGTATGTGGTAATGACAGGAAAGATCTGGAATATATGGCGAGGGAACTGAGAGAAGAATCTTAAACATGGGGTTTACAAATAAATACGGAAAAACACAGTACTTACGTATAGGTGATGAAACAACAGATATAGAATTGGACAATAACGAAACAAAAAAAAACATACGAAGAATATACATATTTAGTGGTAAATTTTAACAAAGAGAGGACAGATGATAAGGAAATAAAGCTAAGAATAAACAAAGCCAGACGGATCACTAAAGCATTAAACGGGATATTATGGAGTACAGAAATAGGCAAAGAGAGAAAGAACAGAATCTATGAATGTATGATAAAGAGCACGTTGATGTATGGAGCAGAAACATCGCGGATAAAAGAACGTATAAGGAGAAAAATAGAAGCCACAGAAATGGACGCCCTAGGACGTTCAACGAGAACATCAAGACTAGAACGTATTAGAAACGAAATTATTAGAGAACAAATGAATGTGGGGGAAACAATTATGGAAGGTGTAGAGAGGAGACAGCTTGTATGGTATGGGCATGTTCGGAGGATAGGAGAAGAAAGAGTGCCGAGGAAGGTGCTGAAGTGGATACCACCTGGGAACAGAAGGAGAGGAAGACCAAGTAAATCCTGGTTCCAGGGTATAAGAAGATTAATGAGCGACAGAATCTTGAGTGATGACAATTGTAATGATAGGTAACACTGGCATTTAGGAATCGGACAACGTCGCCGGACGTTATAAATCCGAATTGATAAAAAAAAACAACGGTTAAAATGAGTCTAAAAAAAATATTTTTTTAATGGCATCGGAAAACTGGCGTCGAGACCTAGATTTTTTTTAAAAAAAGATCAATTTTGGACCAAATGGCATAAAATGACTGGTAATTCAAATTTTAAATAACAAATTCAATTGTGCTCACTGGGTTCAATACCTTTGGACCAAAATTTCAGGGTATTTTTGCTACAACAAAAGCAATATTTTCTGAAAGTTTCAAGTCTGTTTTTTCAATTTTGTTGGTTATGTACGCACTTTTAGCAACTTAAAACCAACGAATATTTGTTGGAAATTTTATATTGAAGTGTTTGGGTTTTTTTTTTTTGTCTTGATCCGACTTATATAACCTGAGTTATTCACATTTTAAGCTCAAAAAAAACGCGTTTTGAAATTGTTTAAAAACAAAAAAGTTTTTCGAGGTCTAAAACGCAGGACAATACTCCTGGTGACACCTCAAAGAGAATAAAATGCTGTATCTAGACTGTGCAATTGCAAATGCTTTATTTACTGCACTAACAGTAAAATTAAAACTAAACAAACTAATAATTTTTGCTGACCTTAAAACCACATGTTGAAGAACAACGTATATTCCATAGAAGGAATAGTCCCAGAAGAACGTTTTAAATAAAGCTGTTAGTAAACTGGGCTGTTTATTAGATTTTTCTTTTGCTTTTTTCAGTTCAATATTCCAGTGATATTCCAGTTTATCTCCTAAACTTTCCGATTTATCTGCTGGTAAGGCTTTGTAGATATCAATAAGTTGAATTTTTCTTGTAGCTCCTATGTGGAAGAGCGGTACTGTCCATCTAAAAAGATGAATATAAATAGGATTAATTTATAATTACAAGGGTCATTCAATAAGTAAAGAGACAATTGGTCTCAGCTTAAATCCATTCAACGAAACCGCTCCATATTTCTAGGAGTGCAAGTTGGCAACCTTGTGATAAATTTTAATCTACTGTTCGATCATGTAATGTAAACATTACCTCAAAATATCCACTTTACCATGGCGAGTCCATTGGAAGACTACACTTTAGAAGAGCAGCGTTCTGTCATCAGATTTATAGTAGCAGAAGGTGTTGAGCCAAGTGATATACATTCTAGAATGTTATTACAATATGGACAAAGTTGCATGAACCGTGCGAACATTTACAAGTGAATAGATCGGTTCAAAAGTGACCGAACAAGAATGTGTGACGAGCAGCGACGTGGACGTCCAGTCGAAGTTTCCGGTCTCTCGTTGGAATCGAGGATTGATGGACTTATTCGTAATAACAAAAGAATTACTGTTGAAATGATAGCTCAGGAGGTTGGGGTAAGCGTTGAAACTGTTTACAATATTATTCAGAACCATTTACAGTACCGAAAAACGTGTGCCAGATGGGTTCTCAGGCAGCTTACCAGAAGCTCTTAAAGAATCGAGACTCAGGAACTAGATTGATAGATCTTGCCTTATCCCGCATACCGCCCCGACCTGGCTCCGTGTGATTTTAACCTGTCTGAACCTCTCAAGGATGCCCTACGTGGAAAGAGGTTCACCGACAATGGAGAAGTGAAGGAAAAAGTGTAAGAGTGGGTTCGACGTCAACCGAAAGAATTCCTAGTCACAAGAATCAAGAAGCTAGCAGTAAGGTGGGACAGGTGTCTTAACGTTGGGGGGGGGGGGTTATGTCCAAAAGTAGGTTAATTTTTGTAATAATCCAGTAAACCATTCTTGAGCTAGAGCTATTTGTCTCTTTAGTTAGTAAATGACCCTTGTACTTTTGTTCGGTAATATGTGCTTTTTAAGGGGCCAAATGTTCTTGAGCAATTTCTTCTCCCGTCAATTTCTGTTCCAGAGTTTCAGCATCCATCGTACAGAAATATTTTTCATCCCTTAAGCTTCATGAACTATTTATTGGAAACTGTAGTCTCGGATACCCCAGCTTATTTAGCAAGCACTAGTGCCTTCATTTGTCGACTACCAACAGCATATATTCAATTGGTCTTCGTGATTTGGAGTCATCCTGCATTAACTCCCAGCCCCCTGTAAACTGTTCATACCTGAATTTTCCTTGAAAATAAGATTAAACGTCATTTCTGTACATCAGATAGATGTACCTAGATGTGCCTAGATGGTAGATGCACCAGCATCGCCCGGTGTGATACCATCGCATCGGCTTAGGCCGCGTGAAGTTGCTTAACGTTTCGTGGCTGTGCCGATGTCCCGGACTGTGGGACCAGATAGCATGATGAGGCACCTGGATACAAAAAATTCCGGAGGTAAAATAGCCCCCCGTTCGGATCTCCGGGTGGGGGCTGGTTCAGGGGCGTCGACATGCAGAGATCAGAATTTCAAAATGAATTTTTGCAACATACGAGGTTTTAAACACGAACATAAATTCAATGCACCAACACCTGCAATCAAATAAACCTCATGTACTCGCTCTCTGTGAAACTAAGGTCAGCTCATCGACCAGCACAGTAAACTATCTTTATCCTGGGTACGACTTCTATTCCCGATTTAGGCGTAACTTTGGAATCTGTCTTTATGTCAGAAGTGACCTCTCTTGCCAACGAGAAGAGACTCTGGAGCCCCCAAACTTTAATGTTATGTGGTTAAAAATAACGACTCAACCAACCACAAGGTTCATCTGTATCCTCTATCGACCACCAAGTGATACTAACTTTAGAACACTTTTCGCTTCCCTTGCAGACACCATCGATCATTTACAAATTAACTATCCAAATGCCGAAATTGTCATCCTGGGCTACTTTAATGTCCACAACATCAACTGGCTTAAAAATATTCAAATACTACCGATGAACAAGGTCGTGAAGCCGAATCATTTTTTTTCAATCAGTTGTGGCTTAACTCAGCTTATTGACGAACCAACACGGATCCCTGATCGAGACGGAGAGTTTGCTAGTCTTCTTGATTTTTTTTTAACCACCAATCCGGAGATTTACAAAGTCAGCGTAAATCCGCCGTTAGGTTCTTCCGACCATAAACTACTTTCGACATCGAGTATTCTACCAATCAATGACAGAGAGGCGCCTAAACCGCGCAAGATTTGGCACTACAAGTCTGCTAAATGGGAAGATCTCATGGAATGTTTTCGAACTTTCCCTTGGTTGGACGTTCTTTTTCGATCCGACGACCCATCTGACTGCGCCAGGGAGGTTTCCGATGTTATTTTGGCCGGTATGGAGGCTTACATCCCTTTTTTCGAAGAAATGCCCTTCCAACGGCAAGCCTTGGTTTGACCGAAAATGCAAAGAAGCCGTTCCTTCTAAACATCTTGCATACCGACAATGGCGCGAAAATCCTAACACCATAAATCGTAACACATTTGTTCGTGCCAGGAACAGATGCAAAGAAATTATCGACGAAAACCAAGGAGGTACACAATCAACGGATTAGAAATAAGCTTCTCGCCTGTCCGGAAAATTCAAGGTCCTTTTGGTCGGTCGCTAAGGCAGTTAGTCAAAATTTCACCAAATCCACCATACCACCACTCACACGGCCAGATAATTCTATTGCAACGACACCTGTTGAGAAAGCGAACTTGTTGGCTGAACTCTTTGCTTCACATTCTACTGTCGATTTCCAAGGAAAAACACCACCTACTATTCCCATAGTGCAGTCAAGGATGCCCGATGTTGTCTTCAGACAGCGTATTATAAAGCGTATTCTGATGAAGCTAGACACCAAAAAGGCTTCTGGCGCTGACGGAATACCTGCCATAGTTCTTAAAATCTGTGCGAGGGAACTAACACCAGTTTTCTGTAGACTTTTCAACCTATCTTACAGAAAGGGAATATTTCCTTCCTGCTGGAAATGCGCTACAGTTCAGCCGATACCTAAAAAAGGCAAGAAGACCTTGCCAAATAACTACCGACCAATCGCACTGCTTTCAATAATATCGAAAGTCATGGAAAAGGCTGTCAATCAGCATCTTCTAAAATATCTTGAAGGATTCAACATTATTAGCGATCGCTAATATGGCTTTCGTAAAAATAGATCAACAGGAGATCTTCTGACTTATGTAACACATGTTTGGAACAATGCAATTGAACACTTTGGAGAATCTCGAGCGGTTGCTCTGGACATATCCAAGGCATTCGACCGTGTTTGGCACGATGGGCTGTTGGCTAAGCTACGTTCTTATGGTATGTCCCAAAAAGGTTCTGTTTTGTGGCTCTCATGTTTCCTCAGAGAGCGTTCTTTACGAGTGGCAGTCGACGGATTTCTTTCTAACACCTTCACTATCAACGCCGGTGTACCGCAAGGCTCCATACTGTCTCCTACTCTTTTTCTCATTTACATTAACGATCTGCTGGAAAAGACCGAGAATCCAATCTACAGCTTTGCAGATGACAGTACAGTTATCTCTTCATTCACTTTGAACGCTCTGACATCGGCTACTCAGACGAATATCCGCAGACAGCAGGAAGTCGTTCAACTTAACAAAGACCTGGATAAATTCTATCTTGGGGTGACAGTAACCAAGTGGAATTTAACGCTACAAAAACCCAGGCGGCAGTTTTTTCTAAAAAAGTTAACGTTGCCGAACCCGACATAGTTATGTCGGGGCACTCCATTCCTCTAACATCGTCACTCAATTTGTTGGGCGTTAATTTGGGAGCAAATATGTCCTGGGGTGAACATGTTGCAGGCATAGCAAGGAGAGCTTCTCAAAAGTTGGGAATATTATTTCGAACCAGAAAGCTTTACACTCCACAACAACTGTTAACTCTTTACAAAGCTCAAATTCGACCAACTATGGAATACTGCTCCCATGTTTGGAGCTCCGCTCCCAAACATACACTGCATTTGTTGGATTCTATTCAGAGAAGAGCTGTTCGTCTGATTGGAGACCTGGAACTGACCGTCGGCCTTGATTCGCTGGAACATCGAAGAACGGTTGGCGACTTGAGCCTCTTCTACAAGTACTTTCATGGAAAGTGTTCGAAGGATGTGGCCCGCTTAATTCCTCCCAGAGCGGTGCATGTTAGAAGTACACGTCGCGCTAATTCTTCACATCCGTATGAAGTTCAGCTTGTTACTCCCCCGTACAACACTTTCCAAGCAGTCTTTTATATGGAGAACATCATCCCTTTGGAATAATTTGCCCAGGACTGTGTTTCCCACCGAGTACAATCTACAGCGATTCAAGAACAACGTGAATCGCCTTCTCCGCACACGTGTCGCTCCTGTAGCGCTTTAGGGACTTCCCTGTAGCACGTGTGCTAGACCCATAAAAAAAAAAAAAATCAGAGATTAGAGATGCCAATATTGTAACTACCGGATACAAAGTACCCGTTACTCGTCCGGATCCGAAATATCGGGTCTATCTATCTATCTAATAACTCTTCTTCCATCCAGTGTTGGACATAGGCTTTTCCTTCCTTTTTCCATCCTTCTCGATTCTACGTCTTTTTGATCCATCTTAAACCAGCCATTCTGTTCAGGTCATCTTTCCATGTTGTTTGGGGCCTTCTCTGGATCTTTGTCCCAACCATGGCCTTCATCCTTGAATTCTTTTATTCCATCTTTAATCTTGTTGTCTCATTGTGTGACCTGCCCATCTCCATTTCAACTCTGCTAACTGTTCTCTTACGTCTATCACTTTGGTCTTTTGTCTTATACTTTCGTTTCTGATTCTGTCTTGTAATCTTATATTTAGCATCTGGCGTTCCATTGCTCCTTGTGCTCCCCCTTATGAAGTAACGGGTAGTCGACAAGAAATGTACCCGGTACCTGGTATCTACACATTGATGGCGTCTGCGGTCTGCGACCAACCAAATTAAAACTACCAATGCTATACTGGTAGCGGTAGATACCTACTCATCTCCGCGACACATATCTCGTCTTCACTGGTGACGTTCGATTTCGATATATTTGGTGTCAATAGTAATGACTGATAAGTATGGGTGCGTGTATACAATTACAAATTATACATACATATACCCGAAATTAAACTGGATGATAAATACAAACGAAGCGAGTACAATTAGGAATGCAAGCAAAATTTGCACATCGTGCATGAAATACTTTATTAGATGGGTATATGAAATATAAGTACACATTTTGTCGTTCATGAATATTGAATTGAATATGAATATATTTTAATTAATAAATTAATTGGACACAGAAAAGAATAAATCAGGAATGTTGAAAATAATTGATCGTCGTGGCCGTTGCTATGTGGTAATTTATCATTTTGACGGGAAGAAAAAACGAAATACTTATTATGTAGTATTACCACTCTATTGCACAATTTTGGGACTGCAGTTTCGACCTAAACAGACATTATCAAGCTTATGTACTAAACTGAGTTACATAGACAGGTCATACTAAAATTAAACTTAGGTGGTAGGTATAAAACATTATTATTTTTGATTCTAGGTTTAATGTAATTAATCTTAGGTGGTAGGTAGTAATTTTATGGTTTTATGATGGTAAATAGCGGTGAATAGAAAAGGTCTAGTTGGTCGTTTAACAAATTACAGTTTTGGTTTTTCCGATGTTTATAAATTTGATGATTTGATTCTAAGATATTTAATTTAAAACCTTTCTTTGCATAATGTATTATAGTATTCGAACACTGGTTCATTTATCTGCTGCTCTCGAATGAGTTCAGGTGGGTCCAAAAACTCTACAGGTTCAAAAATTCGTAAAAATTCAAAGAACCAGGATCTATGTCATATAATATTTTTTTCACTTCTTTTTGGGTTCCAAACCTTCTACAGCCTTGGCCAAAAGTATTAGGCACCCTACAATTTACTTCATTTCTTGTGTTTCAGGGTAAAAAATTAAATTCGTATGTTTTGTAAAATCGTATATTGAGGTAAAATTATGAAATAAATTAATATTTGGTGTGTCCGGCCTTAGCTTTAATTACAGCAGCATTTCTTTGGGTCATGCTGCCTACAAGCCTGGTACATTCAGTTGTACTTATGGCATCCCACACATCCATTAAAGCGCTTTTTAGCGCTGCTTTTGATGTTATGCTGTGCTCACGTATCTTGCGCTTCAGAATATCCCAAAGATGCTCGATAGGGTTTAGATCTGGAGACTGCGCCGGCCAATCCAACAAGACAATGTTATTGTCTCTAAACCAGCGCATCGTAGCCGCTGATTTATGACAAGGTGAATTATGTTGCTGGAATTTGATGTCGTCTAAATTAGTGTTGCCAAAAATGCTGGTTATCGAAGGCATCAGTAAAGTTTCTAGTACATTTAAGTACTTTTGACTGTTCATGCAGCCTTCACAAACGAACATTTCGCCGACACCTTTAGCAGCCATGCAGCCCCAGATCATAATGCTCCTCCGTGTTTTACAGTAGGTACTACGCAATCTGGATAGTATTCCTCGCCGCCCCACAAATGGCACACCTGACGTTCCGAATAGCTGTAAGAATAGAAAAAATACTCAATTAAAAAATTAGTTATTATTTTGACTAAAACGGATTAAATCAAGAGTAATTGTTTGTAGTTATTTGTTAAAATAAATCATATAAAAACTTACCTCAAAGTTGGATTCGTCAGATCATACAACATTAGACCAATCCTCTTCGCTAAAATGTTGTGCTTCAGAGCCCACTCTAAGCTTTTCTTCCTATAGGTCTCTGAAAGTAAAAGCTTCTTTCTAGCTTTGCACCCTCTTAATCCAGCTTCTATCAGTCTTCTGCTTGCCGTTCAAGAACTAATCGGCATCCCATTCTCTTCCGATAGAGTTGCAGCGAGCTCAGATGATGGTTTTTTTTCGATTTTTAATAGACTCGCGGATGAGTTTTCTGTCCTGTCGCTCATTAGTCTTACGTTTTCTGCCCATTCTCATTTTGTTAGCATGGGAGCCAGTCTCCACAAACCTTTTAATAGCACATTGCATTGCGCACCGAGAACTTGGCTATTTCTACTTGGGACTTGTCTTGTTCATGTAGGGTTTGAATTTTAATTCGTTTTTTTTCGATACCAAGCTCACTTTTCTTAGGCATTTCTCAAATATAAGAATGTCCAGTTCACAAATAAAACACGCACGGAAACTTTTTGACACTAAAGTAGTAAAAAGAGACTGATAAAACATTAAAAATATTTTTCAAAAAACCTCATTATCGCAATTTTGTGGGCCAGGTGTTTTACGGACCTGTAAAAGAGATTGTCTATTGTTTAAGTTAGCTTTTGACAGCGCCGCCTATAGTATTGTTAAAACAATTAGTCTTTTTTTAAAATATTTTATGAGTTTCACGTGTTTATTAGGGGTGCCCAATACTTTTGGCCAAGGCTGTATATCTCGAATATCTGCCGCTCAGCGATGAGTTCATTTTTGTGAGCCCATTTTTTTTCAAGAAAAAAAAAATGACTCCCATAGGAACCGGTCTCAGTGGCAGATTAAGGCTATACCTAGTATCTTCATAATATATAAAACTGCCGCTTTGCGATGGGTTCACTTACCATCATTTTTTGCCTCCATAACCACGACAGGAACCGAAATTTGGATCTATGAATTGTATTTTTTGGTTCAGTTTTTCACATTTAATAAGTAATCCTGCCGCTCTTCGATAAATCCAAAATTTTGGTTGTAAGCTCCGGGACTATATATGATTCAGAATTTGAAAGAACGCTCGCGTCCGCTCGAGCTACGTTACCACAGCGAAAATTCACGTCAAAAAATTCAACAAAAAGTAATATTTATCTAATATTTTTGCGACAACAAGGTAGTAAACTGCCTTCATATTTTAACAAACGATAGCAAAGTAATTTATGTATATATATATATATATATATATATATATATATATATATATATATATATATATATATATGTCATTATTTCGCTTTATCTCCTATAATATCGAATTCTCCCGTAATACAGGGGCTTATATCTCTTTATCTATCATTATTCCGGCTATTCTCCAAATATTTCTCCTTATCTCTCAGAATCTCCAACTTTCCCATATTATAAAATCTTATATATTGCTTTTTCTGTCATTATTCCACATTATCTCCAATTATTTCGCCTTATCTCCCATAATCTCGAATTCTCCCATATTACAGGGGCTTATATCTCTTTATCTATCATTACTCCGGCTATTCTACAAATATTTCTCCTTATCTCCCAGAATCTCCATCTTTCCCATATTATAAAGGCTTATATATAGCTTTTTCTGTCATTATTATTATAGATATACAGATCACAGCTTAAATGATGCAGTCGCTATAAGAAAAGACTAACTGGTCTCAGTGCCTCTTTATTTATTTGGAAAAAACAACTTATTGAAGTTAAATTAGTAAAGAGTCTTCTAAAAAAAGTAAGAATTACTTATTATCTTAAATATGCCTTACTTAATTAACAATAAATAATTAATTAAATTATATGCGATTTTAACGTCACAGCTTAAATGATGCAAAATTCAATATACCAAAATTATTAGAGAAAACAAACTGTAGAATTTGAAATAGGCCTGCTAATATTTGGTCGGGCCTCCCTCATTATCAATAACGGCTTGTAATCTTCTGGACATTGATTCAACTAACTTTCTAGTATACTCCGGGGAAATAGTGTTCCATGATTCAGTAATTTTTACTTTTAATTCAGTTTTATTTGATATTGGGGGCACTATTTACTTTATTTTTTAATGTCAGCCACAAATTTTCAATTACATTTAAGTCTGGTGACTGGGCTGGTATTTTAATAACATTTGGACAGTTATAAAGCAACCAACTGCGGACTCGAAATGACGTGTGCTTTGGATCATTGTCGTGATAGAACCGATAATTGTTTTCAATATATAATTTTTGGGCACTAGCGACGAGATGCTGCCTTAGTATATCCAAGTACACACATACACATATTGGTTCATATTCCCTTCGACGAAATGCATGTTACCTACTCCTGCAGATGACATACAGCCCCATAACATCACTCCACCTCCACCGTGCTTTACCGTAGCTTTCATATTTTTCAATTTTAATTCTTCGTTAGGCTTTCCCAACACGGATATTTTTCCATCGAACCCAAATAAGTTTATTTTGGTCTCATCAGCAAATATTACTGAATTCCAGAAGTTCAAGTCTTTATTGATATGCTCTCTGGCAAATTCCAATCTCACGCGTCTATTTCTTTGGCTAATGAAAGGCTTATTTCTAGCAGTTCGACCATGTAAATTATTATTTCGCAAGATCCGTCGAACTGTTTCGGGGTTACAAAAAACCTTTTTCCAAACTGTCTTTTTCCACCTCGGCGCACATCTTTGGCGCACTTTTTTTTTTGGATTATTTGATACCTTTCTTAAAATCCATCTTTCTTCACGTTCATTGAAGATCTTATTTGGAGCCAACCTTGACTTATTCTCGACACTATTTTCATTCCGGTAACGTTCAATGATATGCTGAACAGTTGACGGACATTTATTTACCATTTTGGCTATGTCTCTTTGGCTGTATCCATTCCTGTAATGAGTAATAATTACGACAACAAAAATTGTAAAAAACGTTTGCTTTTGATCGAAGAAAAAGTATGGATTCCTATCCTATACGTGCTAAACATCTGAAACTTTTAAAATTAATTATGGCAATACGGCGTGGTAAACCATCCACCATATTGAAGCAGTGAATGCTTGATGCTAAAATCTATTATTTCTCAAAATTTCAAGCAAAATTACTTTTAACAGTTACTCGTAAGAAAAACCTTAAATATCCTCTCTAATGTGGAGAGTATACATTTTAGAAAAAAATGTGTTTTATTTACAATTTACACAAATATAAATGGTTTTAAATAAAAAGAAACTGAATATTCCTAGTTTATACAAATATAAACCTTTTCAATTGGACAACTGATAACGCGATTAGTTGTTGTAAGCCAAATTTTGCTCTATAACCAAAACGAACGATTTCTTACGCAATTAATATTCCTTAATTAAATCACTTACCTTTCAACTTCTTTCGGGAAGAAGAAGAAACTCACTCCCGGAGTACTTTTTGAATTATTTTTACGTTAATGGCACAAAAATAACCACCTTTCACCATGATTATATAAATTGTTCGTCAACCTATTAGATTCTCTTCACTTACAAATGTTTTTAATTCTCTTTTTATGCAAACTCTCTCTTCCTTCTGTCTTTAAATTCATACGAAGTACAATCACATCAAGAAACGATACACAATACATTTCAAAAGACACATTCCGAGATCAGATGTAAACATTGAGCGGCCATTTTGAGCGCACGCACGCGCCGTCAAAATCTCCAACTTTCCCTATTGTATTGGGTTTACTGTAATCTCACACTAAAGAGAAATTTACCTTGATTATATAATCCAAAAAAGTATTTAATCATTAAAATAATACAACCCGCTCTTTTAAAATCACACCAAACAAACTACGCGCTCTCCGCCAAAAATTAGAATTGAAATGTGGATGAGACGGTTAAAAAATTGTCAAGTATAACAAAAAAATCTCTTAATAAATAAAAAAACCGGTCAAGTGCAAGTTGAACTTGCACAATTAGTGTTCCGTACGTTGATTGTTTTTAAAATAAAAAATTTTGTTACAGAGGTATAAAATGATCAGTGACTTCACAAAACATACCCCAAATGAGTTTTCAACAAAGTTTGTTTCCAATCTTTACTGAAATCTGATGACCTTGAAATTTTTGTTGTTTTTAAATACCAGATAAATTATTAAAGATAATGCACTCGTGATAATTTTCGTTCAATCTACACCCGTGGAGAATATTCCAGAATTTTTTCAAAATTTTTTGGTAAGTACTTTTCGAGCGACAGCGATTTTCTCGATTTTTTAAAAATAATACAAAAAAGTGCCCGCAAGTATTACATTATATATATATATATATATATTATATATATATATATATATATATATATATATATATATATATTTGTGCCCGCAAGTATTACATTATATATTGACTTAAGGGGTTAGTTTTGGGGGGTGAAATCGAAAGTGAAAAAAAAATTACTAGGTCATTGAGTGGGGTATCAAATGAAAGCTTGTAAAGACATGAGTTCAAAAATATATATAATGCGCACACTTTTCTTTGTATTATTTTTAAAAAATCGCGAAAAATCACTGTCCCCTCCTTATCTCCAAAAGTACTGATCGAAAAATTTTGAAAAAATTTTGAAAAATTCTCCACGGGGTGTAGATTGAACGAAAATTATCACGCGTGCATTACCATTAATAATTTATCTGATATCTAAAAAAAAACAAAAATTTCAAGGTTACCAGATTTCAGTGAAGATCGGAAACAAACTTTGTTGAAAACTCATTTCGGGTGTGTTTTGCGAAGTCATTGATTATTTTATAAACTACCTAGTTGAGACGATACCTTAACTATTACTCTAACCACGCAAGGTCCCATAGAAATAGTGTCATCAATAGTTTGACAGACCGAGCATTATACTCAACCTCTCCAGCACTAAGACCAAAAGTAACAAATAAAGTAAAAGAAATTTTAAGACAGAACAATTTAAAAAAAAAATGAAATAGACAAAGTAATAAAAAAAGAAGACATAAAATATCATCAAAAAGATCAAATTCAAAGTCAAAGTAAATACCTACCGTTACCATATACAAGGGAACTCTCCGAAAAACTAAAGAATGCTCTAGAAAAATATGACATTATGGTCTGCCATAAAACGCATAACAAACTAAAGACGCTATACACCAACCTAAAAAGCAACATACCAACCATGTACTACTCAAACGTAGTATATTCAATACCATGTGCCGACTGCCCAAACGAATACATAGGGATGACCTGCCAATGGTGAAAAAACCGACTAAATGGACCCAAATACACTAAAAACGCCCCAACTGCCCTACACAAACACATGACAGAACAAAATCACAACTTCAATTTTAATGAGACCAAAATCATAAACAAAGACCACAATTACGAAAAGTTAACCATTAAAGAAATGGTCGAAATTAAAAACGAACAACACGCTGTGAATGATAAAACATACATTTATTTATTTATTTATTTATTTACGGGCCGACCCATTTTTTATACAGTTTTTACAGAAATTATAATAATACAATAATTACAAAAATACAACAACAACAAGCAAATATCATCACAGAACTCAGTGGACTGACAATAGTTCTTTTTTTAAAAGTTTTAAAGAGATATTAAAAAAATCAAGTTCCGTTTTGACCGGCGCCATTAGTGATTCTAGTTACATCTATGGTACTTCGGGGCGAAGAGTAAGTGGTCCCTTGTTGATCTTGGTGGAACAAGGAAATTTATCAAACTCAGAAGATCGGAGCAATCTGTATGGCCATTTATAAGTCGAAATAAGAAACAGATATCAGCAACTGTCCTACGTCTTGAAAGAGATTGCAGCTGGAGTCTTCGCAGCAGGTCCCTATAGGCAGTGATGTTCCATTTAAATTTGTAAGATACATATCTAGAATACGTCTTCTGTACCCTTTCAATACCTTCAATATGTATAGCATATGAAGGCGACCATACACATGACAGATACTCTATAGAAGATCTTTCCAAGGCTTTATACAAAGTATTCACATGCTATTTACAGTCTGGAAATCCCTAGTATTCCTACAAACGAAACCAAGGAGTTTTAAATATTTGTTAGCAATAAAGTCATTGTGAATATGAAAATCGGCTTAGTATCCAAATAAATACCTAAGTCACATAATGAAGAGGCTTTTTCCAGATGACAATTATTGATACTGTAGCCATATAAAAGCGGAGTTTTCACCCCCTAAAGAACGACATGAACTTGCATTTTTTAATTTTAAGAATCATTTTGTTTCTTCTACACCACTCACTCACCCTATCCAAGTCTCCCTGTAGTCTCACAGCATCATCAATAGAATGAACTACCATAAACAATTTCAAATCATCTGCAAAAAACACCTCACGGAGGTCACTAATAAATACATTAAACTGCTACGGGCCCAGGTGGCTACCCTGTGGTACACCCAATGTAATAGATACCTCACTCGACACAAAGCCCTTTACTTTAACAAACTGTTTCCTATATCTAAGGTAACAGGTTAACCAATTCAGTTGTAATCCACAAAAGCCATAACTTCTTAACTTCCTTATCAAGATATTGTGGTTGACAGTGTCGAAGGCCTTGCTGAAATCCGTATAAACCACGTCAACCTGACTACCTGCCTCCATTGCATCAATAGTACTTTCAACCAACGAGATCAAATTTGTAGCTGTTGATCGGTCCAAACGAAACCGTGCTGTTCCTGAACTAAAAGAGGTTTTATGAAGCATTTTAATTTATCACAAACAATTTTTTTGAACAATTTTGGGATAGAACTTAGAATAGAAACAGGTCTATAATTTTTGGCGTCTGACTGGTCGCCGGATTTGAGTACTGGAGTAATAAAACTATATTTCCACTGGTCAGGAAAAACATCGCTCTCCAGGGAAAATTTAAAAAGCATATACAGCGGTTTGGCTAAAGCATAGGCACAGTTAACTGGTAGATATGTCATTAGGACCTGGTCTCTTATTTATGGCTAGTTTGGATATATGGTCAAATACTTCCCGCAGTGAGACCTCCACAGAGGAGAATGATTTACCAACATTCCCCAGCCCAGACTCACCACCGTCAGCATCAGACCTATAAACACCCTGAAAATGAGACTTAAAAATTTCCACAATAGTCTGTCCATCCTGTGCTGTTTATGATAGAACAGACATAGCACACATTAGCCACATTTACACTAACATATTAAATTCATTTTGGGCTACCATGTATCTAAAATAAAGAAAAAGATTCCGTACAAAATAAAAAGTAGTAAATAATCTAAAAAAATATTGATAAACATTCAAGGTGCGTATGAAATAAATGTTATGTTTTAACTCCTGTAAATAGTCATTAAGTTTTACAATTTAAGTAAAAATTTTAACAAGTGCGTGTACAGAGTTGGTGTTATAAAAAACTGTGTTTTTTAGGAATGAAACTAAAATAAAAAATTCCGTCAAGGAGGTGTTTCTTTTAAAACAAACGAACCAAAAATTCCAAGAAACAATAAATATATATCTATAATATATATAAAATGCAACGTCTCTCTGACTATCTGTCTGTCCGTTAGTGCGCTTATCACTGGAAAAACCATTTATCCTATTTACGTGTACCTTTTTTTTTAAACATATATATGTTCTCTGGCTAGGTTATAGGCTATATTTTATTACGTTAGATAACATAAGGAATAAGCAGTGACGATAATAGTGAATCAAGTCGGGAAAACAGTTTTCCGCTAGCGCGTTCTCTTGCAATACACTGCTTAAACCATTAAATATGAAACAATGTCATGTAGCAAAGAATATGTATGTCTATAATATATATAAAAAAATGCAACGTCTCTCTGTTTGTCTGTCCGTTAATGCGCTTATCACTCGAGAACCACTTATCCGATTTACGTGTTTTTTTTTAATTCATACATTTATTCTCTGGCCTGGTTATCTATAATCTTTTATAATATGTATAAATTGCAACGTCTCTCTGTCTGTCTGTCTGTCCGTTAGTGCGCTTGTCACTGGAGAACCACTTATCCGATTTACGTGTTTTTTTTTAATTCATACGTTTGTTCTCTCTGTCTGGCCAGGTTATCTATAATCTTCTATAATATATATATATATATATATATATATATATATATATATATATATATATATAAATATATATATATATATATGTATATATATATAATGCAACGTCTCTCTGTCTATTAGCTCGCTTATCACTAGAGAACCACTTATCCGATTTACGTGTTTTTTTTTTTTAAAATTCTTATCTTAATATTTTCATCAAAAAAAATCTATAATATATATAAAACGCAACGTTTCTCTGTCTGTGTTTCCGTTAGTGCGCTTAGCACTCAAGAACCACTTATCCGATTTACGTGTTTTTTTTAAAATACATTTGTTCCCTGGCCAGGTTATAGGATATATTTTATTACGTTAGGCAACATAAGGAATAAGCAGTGACGATAATACTGAATCAAGTCCACGCGAGTGGAGTTGCGGGCACGGCTAGTATATATATATATATATATATATATATATATATATATATATATATATATATATATATATATATATATATTTATATATATATAGAAGAGGAAGGTCAGTAAAAGAGCTTAGTGGTAACAACTAAGAGAGTTTTTTCACTTAGGGATAGCCCTTAAATTTACAGAGTGAACAAGAAGGTCTTAAAGTTCTAGTAACTGTAGTTTTATTCTAAAATCGAGCCTTCGATGCCAATTCGTACATCATCTTCAGGACCTAGGAGACACAGAAAGAATCCTCATCAGGCAAAGAACCAATTAAAAGAATATATAGTATTTCAGCAAGAAAAGAGGAAAGGGCCCTATCAAAATTTATGATATTTATAAAAACAAAGTTATAGAATTAGAAAGGGTACTTACTGAATAATCATAGTTGGCTCTCTGTTAAAGCAGAAAACAATCTATGCAGTCGAGGGAAAAGAATTGATTAACACATGATTTTAGAAACAATAATTGCCAACGAACTTATTTTTCTACATATCAATTCATAACAATAAACATAGGCTTGTTAATTAAATTATTTTTCAATTAGATTAAAAGTAATAGAATTTTGAAATTTTTTTTTTATTAAAATTTAAAAGTTACACCGTCACTTTTTTAAATTTTAATAAAAAACTTTTAAAATTCTTTTAATTCCCAAGTATGATTTTAATCTAATTAAAAAATAATTCAATTAACACACCTATGTTAATTGTTGTGAACTTATGTGTAGGAAAATAAGTTCGTCGACAATTATTGTTTGTAAAATCATGTGTCAATCAATTCTTTTCTCCGTTGATAGAGAGTCAACTGTGATTATTTAGTAAGTCCCCTTTCTAAGTCAATATCTCTGCTTTTATATGTATTATAAATATCATAAATTATGATAGGGTGCTTTTTCTTGCTGAAATACGATATATTCTTTCAATTGATTCTTTGTCTGATGAGAATTCTTTCTGTGTCCCCTAGGTCCTGAAGATGATGTACGAATTGTCATCGAAACCTCGATTTTAGAATAAAACTACAGTTACTAAGAACTTTAAGATCTTTTTGTTCATTCTGTAATCCTAAGGGCTATCCCTAAGTGAAAAAACCTTCTTATATATATATATATATATATATATATATATATATATATATATATACAGTGTGACAATTTAAGTCCGCATCATATGTGATTTTTTTTTTTTTAATAATCACTTTAGGCCAGATCTTATTATTGCATCCATTTGTGCTTCAAGTAATATCAGAAATAAAGTATAGTAAGTCATTTTTACGCATGACGTCACCGGTAAAAAAAAGACGTTTTCGTAAAAAATTTTGAAAAAAACGTATAATTAGGCCATATTTTAAAAAAAAGTTATTAGGCACAGTGGTTTATTTTGTGATTCTAGATCTGTTTGTCAAATTTCAACGGTCTACTACGATTTTGAATTTTTGGCAGTTTTTTAACATTTCGGCAATTGTTTTTCATCTTGATTTATTGTAACCTTATTTAAATAATTTAATTTGTCAAAAACTAGGCACCTATAATCTATTTAAGAACAAAATGAAGTCGTGTCCATAATTTTTTTATAGAATATTAAAATTCACACATTATCATGAATCATATTTGATGCAAAGTTCGATTAGCTTTTGTTTTTAAATAGAAAAATGTTTCTCGCTTACTTAAACGTTTGTAAATTAACACAAATCTTTTATTTTGATCTTTTTAATATTGCATTTAAATTTTTAACAATGTAATGTTTCTTACTATAAACACCAAATTAACAACTTGCTGCTTTATCCTATTTGTTTTTTTTTATACTTCAGCTAAAACCACTTTTTAGATCAATAATACATTTTAGATTCTAATTAGCAACTCTAATAAAAATATTACACATATTCTAGTTATTAATTTGGCAGTTACGAGTTAATAATACCACCGAAAAATTACATTAAAATGTTTTCGGTGTCATTGTTGACGTAACTGCTAATTTAAAATAAATCCAGCCATATTTTAGTCGTGGCTATCAAAATTAATGTTCGTAAAATTAGAAAGACCCTTTATGGTTGTGCCGATTTCCTCCTGAAAACTTACCTTCTACAGGAAAAAGAGCTAAATAGAGAAATTAACACGCTAAGCAAAACTCGATATTTCTATGCGTTTACCCTGGAAACAATTGAGAACTAGAGATCGCAATATGGTGTCGTAAGCTGTCAAATATTTAGTTAGCAATTCAAACTAGAATAGAAAGAAACAGATGGTGTCACAACATGCTTTCTCTTCAAGAAAAAATTGAAATTGTTTTATTGTGTGGGGAAAATACACCTCATCGCACTGTTGCAAATGTTTTTAAAGCGCCTCATCTTGAAAAAAACTTGTAGCAATCTACTGTGAGCCGAATTATAAAAAAGTTTAAATCGACTAGATCTGTGGGAAATGTTTTCCGAAAAAATCGTGTTGCACGTAAACATACCGAAGATACTGAGTTAGATGTGTGCTTAAGTGTAGTGGAAGAAGGCAAAACCAGTGTTAGAACTATTTCGAAGTCTAAACCGGAAATCGACAAGGAAAGTGTACGTAAAATTTTACACTCTACAGGATAGAGATTTTAATATTCGGTTGTTATTTTCATTCTGGTACCAAGGAAAAATAGAAGAGGACTCCAAATTTCCGTACAATGTTTTATGGACTGATGAACCCACGTTTACTTCTAACGGAGTAGTAAGTTCACAGAATAGTTGATGGTGGGCCCAAGAAAATCCAAACTTCATAATTGAGTGTCGTGACCAATACTCGTTTAAAACTAACGTTTGGTGCGGCATTGTAAATGACTAAATAATAGGGCCATATTTTTTTAGACATAATTTAAACTCACAACGATATTTAGATTTTTTAAGTAACGAAATTTTAGAAGTTCTGGATAACATGGCTGTGGATCTAAGATATGCTCTATGGTATCAATTAGATGGTGCACCAATACACAATACTTTGCAAGTACGAAACACTTTAAATGAACTATTTCATGGCAGGGTCATTGGGCGAGATCAGGATGATTGTTGGCCACCTCGATCGCCCGACATCACCCCATTGGATTTCTATTTATGGGGTTATCTTAAACAAAAAGTATACAAGTTTAGACCATTTAGAGATATCGATCATCTAGAAACTATAATTAGGCAGTGTGTTCAGGATATACCTCCAGAGTTTGTGAAAAAGTCCGTCAAAGAAATTTCTAGAAGAACCATTCGTTGCATTGAACGGAACGGTGGACACACCGAAATGTAGAATATTGCAATATGCATGTATTTGATACAAAGTATTTATTAAATAGGTTAAAATAGCCAGCGAACTTTGCATCAAATATGATTCATCGTAGTGTGAATTTTAATATTCTATAAAAAAATTATGGACAAGACTTCATTTTGTTCTTAAATAGATTATAGGTGCCTAGTTTTTGACAAATTAAATGATTTAAATAATGTTGCAATAAATCAAGATGAAAAACAATTGCCGAAATATTAAAAAACTGCCAAAAATTCAAAATCGTAGTAGGTCGTTGAAATTGGACAAACAGATCTAGAATCACAAAATAAGCCATTTTGTCTAATAACTGAAGCAGCCATTTTAACAGTCGGTTGAGTATTTGATTTATTTTTTATGTCAGAAATTGAGATAAGACTGAATTCAAGTAATAATTGATCTAATAAATCACTGTTCATAAAAACGAATAATATTTCTAGTCACAAATACAGATAGAATATATATAAAACAATATATAATATTTATAAAATAATATACCCATCACTAGAATATTAAAAGAAGTGAAAAATAAAAATGAAAGAAAATTCAGATTTTCCTAGAACCAAAATAAAACATGCAACTTCCTCAAACAGTAGCTTCATATCAGACAGGGACCAGGCAAGAACTCTCTTCTTTTCTTTTTCGGATCTTTAGATAGTCAGTAAAGTATTGAAATACACGCTAACAAACTGATTGCCTCTGACTATTCTGTTCGCAGCGCCAATTAAATATGTAACTTGTTGTAAAAAATCACTTTTTAAAAACAAATTACTTTTTATTTTAAGTTTAAACTTAAATTCTTAGAGTTAGTCTTAATCTAATCTGTTCTGCGTCAATGCTATTTATACAGGGTCCTTGTCTGAAGGACCATGGCGGCGACGTCAGGGCTGGCTCAGCGTCCTTAATTTTAATAATAAACATCTATTTTACATCTTAAACAAAAACATTAAATAAAAAAAAATTGTAGTTCTGATGATGGTTTAAATACAATAAATCGAAACGTAAACCAAAACTAAACTTGTCTTATTAAATTGACCGTAAAATCAAGAACAAGAAATTGTCTTAAATTTACATATATATATATATATATATATATATAATATATATATATATATATATATATATATATATATATATATATATATATATAATAAATAAATGTAGATTTATCGACCGTACTTTGATAGCAAAAAGGGTTTTTTTTAATTTATCGGGTTTGCGGTCTGTGACAATTAACATTCGATTGCTGTTAAACTCTCTATATTTCGTTGTACTTCACAACTTCATCGGGAGAAACTATAATTTTTAGAAAAAATAGTGTGTCAGGAAATTTATTTGTAAATAAATAGTTATTTTAAAAACTTACCAACTAAGAGATGGTCACAACATTTATAAAAATAAAAGAACATCGACTACATTAGACACATAACAGAAACAAGAAAATACTTATGCACAGTGACAAATAACAGTTAACAATGAACTAATCTAGGCTATAAATCCGAAATCGGACCAAAAACGAAAAAACTATCATCAAATACAGTGGTTTAGTTATGCATAAGATTATTGACATACAAAATTTATAAGTTTAAAATATTACAATACATTACACTTAATTTACTGGTATCTGCCCTATAATTAACACAATCCTTATGTTTGTTGATGTGACACATTTCAAGAAACAGCCGATCCTTGTAATTATTTACTCTCTCCAAAACTTCCACATTGGCAAAATCGAACTGATTTCCCGTTTTTAAAACATGGTCAACTAAGGCACATGACCTCTTATTTATTCGACAATCGCTTTTGTGTTTGTGTAATTCTTTGTTTTATCCACTGCGATGTCTGTCCGATATAACATTAAACACAACCCAAACAGGACAACTTGTAAACTACATTGGTGTTATAAAGTAGAGGGCGCCTCTGTTTGAGTTGGGTAAACAAGGTACGGCTACTGAGACTGTTATATTTAACTATTTTAATGTGTGGAAAATCTTTGAAGATGGAAACCATTGAATCTGTTAATCCGCGCACAAACGGTAACTTTTTATATCACAATGTTCTCAGATATAAAAAGTTACCGTTTGTGCACGGATTAACAGATTCAATGGTTTCCATCTTCAAAGATTTTCCACACATTAAAATAGTTAAATATAACAGTCTCAGTAGCCGTACCTTGTTTACCCAACTCAAACAGAGGCCCCCTCTACTTTATAACACCAATGTAGTTTACAAGTTGTCCTGTTTGGGTTGTGTTTCATGTTATATCGGACAGACATCGCAGTGGATAAAACAAAGAATTACACAACACAAAAGCGATTGTCGAATAAATAAGAGGTCATGTGCCTTAGTTGACCATGTTTTAAAAACGGGACATCAGTTCGATTTTGCCAATGTGGAAGTTTTGGAGAGAGTAAAAAATTACAAGGATCGGCTGTTTCTTGAAATGTGTCACATAAACAAACATAAGGATTGTTTTAATTATAGGGCAGATACCAGTAAATTAAGTGTAATGTATTGTAATATTTTAAACTTATAAATTTTGTATGTCAATAATCTTATGCATAACTAAACCACTGTATTTGATGATAGTTTTTTCGTTTTTGGTCCGATTTCCGATTTATAGCCTAGATTAGTTCATTGTTAACTGTTATTTGTCCCTGTGCATAAGTATTTTCTTGTTTCTGTTATGTGTCTAATGTAGTCGATGTTCTTTTATTTTCATAAATGTTGTGACCATCTCTTAGTTGGTAAGTTTTTAAAATAACTATTTATTTACAAATAAATTTCCTGACACACTGTTTTTTCTAAAAATTATAGTTTCTTCCGATGAAGTTGTGAAGTACAACGAAATATAGAGAGTTTAACAGCAATCGAGTGTTAATTGTCACAGACCGCAAACCCGATAAATTAAAAAAACCCTTTTTGCTATATATATATATATATATATATATATATATATATATATATATATATATATATATATGTGGCACTCATTAGACTCGAGTTAAATCGTCCCTTGGACCCCCAGAAACAATTATTCACGGCTAAACACGACGTTTTTAAGAACCTTTTTTTATAGCTCAATATGCAAATTTTTGCGGAAAAAATGGAAAAACTCGTTAAATTGCTTTAAAACGCGTCAAAAATCAATATATAATGTACAGTATTATATATTTATCCATGCGAAATTATTTATCGTGAATCCTGATAACGTTTTCCTCTTTTATATAATGGCCATTTTTGCGAATTTTATATAACTTCCAGGCACACTTCTTCTGTTCTTTGATCTGCTGACTTAGAATTTTTATGTATCTTGTTAATATTCGGATATCGTTTTCAAATTATGGATGGTCAGATTTTAACCACTTTTGGTCAGTAATGGTAGTAAATTAAAAATATACCATTTTTAATTTAGAGAATCTTTAAATACACCATTTTTAATTTACGGCCATTTCTGACAAAAAAGTGGCTATAATCTGACCGTAACTTAGAAACGATATCCGAACATCAATAAGGTATATAAAAATTCGAAGTCAGTAGGTCAAAGAACATAAGAAAAATGTACCTGGACGTTAATTTGACTGAAAGATATAAAATGGGCAAAAATAGTCAAAATGGCCATTATATAAAAGAGAAAAACATTATTAGGATTCACGATGAATAATTTCAATAAATCACATGAATAAACTTATAATACAGTACATTATATATGAATTTTCTACCTTTTTACGGCAATTTTGCGAGTTTTTTTTTTTTTTGGGGGTTTCAAGTTTATGTCCATTTTTTTCCCGCAAAAATTTGCGTATTGAGCTGTAAAAAAAAGGTTCTTAAAAAAGTCGTGTTCAGCCGTGAATAGTTAATTTTAGAGATACAAGAAGTGATTTAAATCGAGTCTAATGAGGGTCACTTTCAAAAAAAATTCTCTATTTTTGAACCGCTAACATACCAACAATTTACGGAAATGCTCATGTATATATAATTCTTAATATCAATTTAACTCTATATCCGAAAACGCGACGATTTGTTTTTTTGATTGTAGTTTTAGAAACATAATATTGTAATAATTAATATGATAAAAATTTTAAAATACTTACGCAAAAAATAATTTAGAAATAAAATTAGCCTTTTTTTTTTGGGATTGTCATGTTTTAGTTTAAATGCACCGTCCATACTTGAGTTGTGTTATAATTAAATTCACGTTGAAACTTACATATAAATATACATATATAATATACTAACAACACAACAAAACTACTGTTTTATAGTAACTTCTAAAGCCTATAAAAAAATTAAACGATAAGTATTACAGGGCAATAGCATGTAATATGAGACAATATGTAAGTTATTCAAACTTTTGATCGAGAATGCAAGAAAGCAGTTGCTTCTAAATATCTACCGACGTCATGAATAGTAACATTTTTATTAACGTCCGGAACTGGGACATGACGAAAC
The DNA here is from genome assembly GCA_019049505.1 of Pachyrhynchus sulphureomaculatus. Lineage (NCBI taxonomy): Eukaryota > Metazoa > Arthropoda > Insecta > Coleoptera > Curculionidae > Pachyrhynchus > Pachyrhynchus sulphureomaculatus. The sequence goes on from CM032447.1 coordinate 26,187,827, forward strand.
CAAAGAGACACATAATCAAAGACTCCCAAACAGGGTTCCTGCCTGTCACAACACTTCTAAGTCTTTTGGTCGGTCGTTAAGGCCATTAGTCGAAATTTCACTAAATCCACCATATCTTGCGCGGTCAAACAATACTATTGCAATAACATCTGTTTAGAAAACCAACTTGTTAGCTCGAATTTTTGCACTACACTTTACTGTTAATTTCCCAGGGAAGATATCATCCACAATTAGCAATGTGCAGTTAAAAATGTCCAATATTATCTCAAAACTTATCTTATTAAAGCTAGACATCAAATAGCTTTTGGCGCCGATGGAATGTGATAGTATCTAAACTAGTTTTTTATAGAGTTTTGAACTTATCCTACAGATAAGGAACATTTTCTTCTTGCTAGAAATGCGCTAGAGTTCAGTTGATACCGAGAAAAGGAACAAGTCAAACAACTACCAACCAGTCATACTGCATTCAGTAATAACGATTTTTTTTTAAAATTATCTACCTAATTATGAACAAAACATATATTCCTATATAATTAGCGTCTACAGTTAATGTAATTCCTGTAAATATATTATCACAACATAATAAACATACAAGAAGACAATTTAAATTGTTTTGTTCCATCAAAAAAAAAGTTATTTTGATTGCTCTCCAAAAGACGATGGGATAGAGGTTTTCAACTCGGCATGTGAGGACAATTCTGGGCCTAATGGATCTTTCTTCAGAAATAAGTTCTAGGACACGAAATTAGGGTTATAGGGGCGTAGCAGACTTGCTGCAGGGAAATCTCTATAGCGGTAGAGGGGCGACACGTGTGCGGAAAAAGAGTATCACGTTGGTCTTGAGTCGCTGTAAATTGCACTCGGTAGGAAACACAGTTCCGGGCAAATCATTTCAAGGAATGAGGTGCTCCATATAAAAGACTACTTGAAAAGGATTATACGAGCAGCAACAAGCTGAACGCGCGGATGTGAAGTTCGACGTGTATTTCTAGCAGGCAAGGCTTTGAGAGAAATTAGGCTGGTTACGTTCATCGAACACGTTCCATGAAAATACTTGTAAAAGAGTCGCCAACCGTTCTTCGATGTTCCAAGAAGGTTGCTGGTAAGTTCTGGGTTATCAATCAGGTGCCAGGACTTCTTAATAGAATCCAATAAATTCTTTTTTTTTTATGGGTCTAGCACACGTGCTGCTGGGAAGTCCCTAAAGCGCTACAGGAGCGACATGTGTGCGAAAAAAACGATTCACGTTGTTCTTGAATCGCTATAAATTGTACTCGGTGGGAAACACAGTCCTGGGTAAGCCATTCCAAAGGGATGATGTTCTTCATATAAAAGACTGCTTGAAAAGCGTTGTACGAGGAGTAACAAGCTGAACCTCATACGGATGTGAAGTATTAGCGCGACGTGTACTTCTAACATGCATCACTCTTTGAGGAATTAAGCGGGCTACATCCTTCGAACACTCTCCATGAAAATACTTGTAGAACAGACTCAAGTCGCCAACCGTTGTTCGATGTTCCAGCGAATCAAGGCCGCCGGTCAGTTCCGGGTCTCCAATCAGACGAACAGCTCATCTCTGAATAGAATCCAACAAATGCAGTGTATGTTTGGGAGCGGAGCTCCAAACATGGGAGCAGTATTCCATAGTTGGTCGAATTTGAGCTTTGTAAAGAATTAACAGTTGTTGCGGAGTGTAAAGCTTTCTGGTTCGAAATAATATTCCCATCTTTTGAGAAGCTTTCCTTGCTATGCCTGCAACATATTCATGCCAGGACATATTTGCTTCCAAATTAACGCCCAAAAATTGAGTGACGATGCTAGGGGAATAGAGTGCCCTGATATAACTATGTTGGGTTCAACAACGTTAACTTTTTTAGAAAAAACTGCCGCCTGGGTTTTTGTAGCGTTAAATTCCACTTGGTTACTGTCACCCCAAGATAGAATTTCTTCCAGGTCTTTGTTAAGTTGAATAACTTCCTACTGTCTGCGGATATTCGCCTGAGCAGCCGATGTCCAAGCGTTCAAAGTAAATGAAGAGATAAGCGTACTGTCATCTGCAAAGCTCTAGATTGGATTCCCGGTCTTTTTCAGCAGATCGTTAATGTAAATGAGAAAGAGAGTAGGAGACAGTATGGAGCCTTGGGGTACACCGGCGTTAACAGTAAAGGTGTTAGAAAGAAATCCGTCGACTGCGACTCGTAAAGAACGCTCTCTGAGGAAACATGAGAACCACAAACAGAACTTTTCAGACATACCATAAAAGCGTAGCTTAGCCAATAGTTCATCGTGCCAAATACGATCGAATGCCTTGGACATGTCAAGAGCAACCGCTCGAGATTCTCCGGAGTGTTCAATTGCGTTGTTCCAAACATGTGTTACATAAGTCAGAAGATCTCCTGTTGATCTATGTTTACGAAAGCCATATTGGTGGCAAACATTCAGTGTATGTTTGGGAGTAGAGCCCCGAACATGGAAGTAGTATTCGATTGTTGGTCAAATTTGAGCTTTCAAAATTAACAGTTATTGTAGAATGTAAAGATTTCTAGTTCCAGCTTTTGATTGACTTTGGTACTGTTACGCCAAGATAGAATTTTTTCCAGATCTTTATGAAGTTGAACAACTTCCCACTAGATCAAGAGGGCGACCCGAAATTTTGACCTGTCGGCTAACCGTCTGCCGTTATTGGGCGAGTCGAATAAAAGACTTTAACGTTGATTTTGCTACCCTCGTGCCCTGGAATGCCCAAAATGCTACATCCAAAAATGGACTATCGTTTAACCACTTGAATCAAATACTATGACATTTGTTGGCACTAAAAAAGTTGAGTGCCCTAAAGGGCAGACGGCGCACTGTGGGCCAGGAATGTGATTTTTCGTACAAAATTGTCTAGAGCCCTCAATTATTAACGAAATCAGAATTTATTTTTAAATACTTATAAGCGAATTCCGGACAAACATAAGGATTTGCAAAATATAACCTCAAAATTTTTTAAAATTGTAAAAATCAGCACGGAACTGGGAGGTGAAATTTCAAAGTTCACGTGCTTTCAAGTTTACGCATTCAAAACTCGTTCATCGCGGGTTCCTGGGTTGCTGAATCTATTTTCAGGGTCATTTTTATCATATGCACCCTTTTGAGGTGCGAAAATGGGGGTTGGAGGGGGAGAAATTACGATATTCTCCTGAATTAGAGTTTCGCGTTCAAAACTGGTTCCTCGGGGGTTTCAGGGGTCGCTGAATCTATTTTCGATTATATGCACCTTTTGAGGGGTGAAAATGAGGGTTGAAAAATAGATTCAGCGACGCTAGAAACCCTTGAGGAACCAGTTTTGAACGTGAAACCTTAATTCAGAAGAATATCGTAATTTCTCCTCCTCCAACCCATATTTTAACCACTCAAAAGGATACATATGATCAAAATGACCCTGAAAATAGATTCAGCTACCCCAGAACCCCCGAGGAACCAGTTTTGAACGCAAAACTCTAATTTAGGTGAATATCGTAATTTCTTCCCCTTCAACCCCCATTTTCACCCCTTAAAAGGGTGCATATAATTAAAATGACCTCGAAAATAGATTCAGTGATCCCAAAACCCCTAATGAACCAGCTTTGAACGCTTAAACTTCAAATTCCGTGAAGTTCGAAATTTCATCTCCCTGTTCCGTGCTGCTTTTTGCAATTTTAGAGAATTTTGAGGTTATATTTTGCAAATCGGCTTCCTTATGTTTGTTCGGAATTCGCTTACGAGTTAGTCGACAGATCGAAATTTTGGGTCGCCCTCTTGGTCTATACTGTTTGCAGATATTTACACGAGTAGCCGATGTTTGACCGTTCAAAGTAAATGAAGAAATAACCGGACTGTCTTCTGCAAAGCGTTGATAGTGAAGGTATCAGAAATAAATCTGTCTACTGTTACTCGTAAAGAACGCTCTTTGAGGAAACACATACCATAAGAGCGTAGCTTAGCCAACAATGCGTCATGCTAAACACGGTTGAATGCCTTAGATATATCAAGTGCAACTACTCGAGATTATCAAAAATGTTCAAATGCGTTGTTCCAAACATGCGTGAAATAAATTAGAAGATCCTCCTGTTGATTTTTGCTTACGAAAGTCATATTGATGATCGCTACTAATATTGAATCCTTCTAAATATTTTAGAAGATGCTGATTGATAGCCTTTTCCATAACTTTCGATATTACTGAAAGTAGTGATACTGGTCGGTAGTTGTTTGGCGCAGTCTTTTTACTTTTTTTTTGGTATTGGCGAATTCCAGCCCATTTTCAGCAGGAAGGAAATATTTATTTTCTTTCGCGTATTCTAGGAACTGGTTAGTCCGCTAACACATTTTTTGAGTAATAAGGCAGCTCCAGAGCATTTCTTGGCTTCTACGAGGCTGGTTTGAAAAGTCCGTGCAAAGTCCGAGAGATGGCACCACCGGCGCGTATCGAGGTCATGTTTAGTTAGTAGCATCTCTTGAATGAACGCACACCAAGTTTCAGCCATATTGGTCTATTTCTTTGTGTTTGGCATTCTTGTGAATCAAGGAAGTCGAGTGATTTTCAAGAAATGGACGAAAAAGAATTTCGTGTGGTGATTAAACATTACTTTATGAAAGGCAAAACGCCTCAGGAGACTAAAGAGAAGCTTGATAAACATTATGGTGACTCTGCACCTTCGATTAGAACAGTTTATAAGTGGTTTCAAAATTTTCGGACTGGCCATATGGGCACAAGTGACGCTGAACGTTCTGGACGGCCTGTGGAGGTTACGACTCCAGAAATCATTGATCAAATCCATGATATGGTGATGGATGACAGCTGTTCCAGAAGAATCCGGAGGACTTCAAGCGTCGTTTCGTCACTGTGGATGAAATATGGATACATTACTATACTCCTGAGACCAAACAACAATCTAAACAATGGGTTACCAAGGGGGAATCTGCACCAAAAAAGGCGAAGACCGTTCCTTCGGCCGGAAAGGTTATGGCGACTGTCTTTTGGGATTCGCAAGGGATAATCCTCATCGACTATCTGGAAAAGGGTAAAACTATTACAGGTGAATATTATTCATCGTTATTGGACCGTTTGAAAACCGAGCTGCAATAAAAACGCCCGCGATTGGCCCACAAGAAAGTCCTTTTCCATCACGACAACGCACCAGCACACACCTCAGCAGTTGTGGTCGCAAAATTAATGGAAATAGGATTCCAACTCGTTTCACATCCCCCCTTTTCTCCAGACTTGGCTCCCTCGGACTACTATTTGTTCCCCAATTTGAAGAAATGGCTGGCGGGACAAAGATTTTATTCAAACGAGGAGGTGATTGCAGACACTAATGGATATTTTGCAGACTTGGACAAATCCTATTATTCGGAAGGGATCAACAAACTAGAACATCGTTGGACGAAGTGTATAAGCCTAAAAGGAGACTATGTCGAAAAATAAAAAAGGTTTACCCCAAACACATAAGTAGTTTTTATTTTTACACGGACTTTTCAAACCAGCCTCGTAGCTCCATTATGATACTCTGTCGAAAGACGCATCGGGCACCTTTGACTATACATTCGGAATTAAAGAATGGGTGGTGTTTTTCCGGGAAATCATTTATTACACAAGTCTATAAAAAAAATATGTTGTTTTGGTGCAGCTCTGTTTTTATCTATAGTTCATAAGGAAGGTAATACGCTATACACAGACAAAATTTATTTTACCCTCTCAGCTTTAGTTCACTACCTAACCTCATTTTTTATTTTTAGCCGTCTTATTCGAAAACAGCAAGTTTTACAATAACACCGATAAAATTAATCTTATTATTTTATAATTGGCTGGTAAGTTAAGACGTTGTGTTAACGATCCTGATAAGTTTTGTTACATTTGTGGTGAATATATATTAAAAGATCAGCGAAAATTGGTAACAGGTACTGTGACCCGTCTGTATTTTGTTTACTTCAGTATAGAAATTCGCAATCGAGATAAAGCATGGGTGCCTCATAGTGTACGTAAAATATACATTGAACATCTGCGACAATGGGAGAAAGGTACACGTAAATCTCTGAAATTTGGAGTACCCATGATTCGGAAAGAACAAAAAATCATCACGACGACTGTTACTTCTGTATGACAAATATAGTGGGCATCAATAAAACTAATCGTCATAAATGGAAATATCCCAATATTTCTTCCGCAAGAAGATCAATACTCCATTCAGAAAACGTTCCAGTACCAGTGTTTTATAAGCTACCACAATTTCAGGATGAAGAAACCAAGAGAAACCAGTGCTTCTTAAGGAAGTGAATATTGTGCAGAAATATCGAATCCTAATTTAAAGAGCTCATCAGAGACTTAGATCTCTTAAATGAGCGTGCCGAATTGCTAGCATCAGATTAAAAGTAAAAAACTGGCTATCCTCTGATGTAAAAATTTCTTCTTATCGCACGAGAGAACAAAGCAATTTTTTTCTTCTAATGAAAATTTAGTATATTGTAGTGATGTGAGCGGCTTACTCACTTTCATGGGCTTGGAGATCTATCAGGCAAGTGATTGGCGTCTCTTTATTGACAGCAGTAAATGAAGTCTAAAAGCAATAAACATGCTTCTATTCCGATTGCCCAGTCTATTCGTATGAAGAATATCAAGTGATTTCAGTACTTTTACAGAAAATAAAATATGTTGAACATAAATGGGTGATATGTGTCAACTTGATGATGGTTAATTTTTTGTTGGGAGAACAAAGTGGCTATACAAAATATCCATGTTTTATTTGTTTGTGGGACAGTCGAGCCAAATCAAGACACTGGATACAAAAAAATTGGCCTGTGAGAGATGCTTTGGTCGTTGGTGAAAGAAATGTGATAAATGAGCTTTTGGTTCCGCATTTTTCCACCCTTGCACATAAAATTAGGGCTAATGAAGCAGTATGTCAAGGCTCTGGACAAAAATGGCCAATGTTTTCAGTTTATTTCTCAAAAATTTCCTGGATTATGTACTGAAAAACTAAAAGCAGGCATTTTTGATGGGCCCCAAATACGTCGATTAATTAAAGGCTCCACTAATTTTGAGACATCTATGACTGAAGTTGAATGACTTGCGTGGAAATCTTTTGTAGCGGTTGTACAAAATTTCCTCGGAAATTGCAAGGCTGAAAACTATGTACAGTTAGTTGATGAAATGCTTCATCACTTTAAAAATTTAGGTAGTCATATGAGAATAAAAATACACTACCTTAATAGTCATATAGATCATTTTCAACATAACCTAGGAGATTTGAGCGAAGAACAAGGAGACGGTATGAAAAATTATTGCTGGGGACTTATGCGAGATTGCTCAAGACAATTTCACTCTAAAAAATCACTTAAAAAACAATTTCTTCATGTAGAATGTTAAAATAAAGCCATATTTTTGTAAAAATGCATTTATTTTCTATCTCATTAACTAGAACTGATACAAAAAAACCAGTAACATTTTTGACAGCGCCTTATCAGACATACGTAAGTTCAGGTCTAAAATCTTAGGCACCAAGATGTGTGTAGGCCAGTGTTATTTTTTGATATTTCAATTTTTTTGTCCTAAATATATATGATTGTTTGTACCTTTCCTATTCTTTCACCTTCTATTAACAGTTCCTGGCTGGTATCTTCACTTTCGTTGTTCAAATATTTGGTTTTGGTGAAGTTTATTTTTAGACCTGCTAATGCTAGTTGTTTTTGAAAAGTAGGATGAAAAATCACAAGATAAGCAAAAATCTCCGGGTGGCAATCCACACCTTCGAAGAAGGGAGCCCCATCGGATACGGGGGAGCAATTCTACTTCAAAGCGAATAGTTAACCCAAGCTTAAAACTCAGCCGAACGAAGAAATCCCGAAACAGAATAGCTGCTCTCGACACCTGGAATATACAGGGATGGAGGACAAAGAACATTGAAGTCATACAAGTGTTTAAGAAGATGAACATAGACATTTTAGTAATAAGCGAGACGAAGAAAAAGGGAAGTGGAATAGAAGAAATAGATGAAGTGATGCATTGTTGGAGTGGAGTAAAGAAGCAAGAAAGAGCAAAGGCCGGAGTTGGAATATTAGTAAAAAAGAAGTGGAAAAAGAAAATAACATCTTGGGAACCCATCAATGAAAGAATCATAAAACTAAATATAACAATGCTAGGAAAAGACATGGTAATATTAGGAGTATATGGCCCAACAGAAGACAACACTATAAGAGAAAAAGATAATTTCATGGAAACACTAGAAGAAAACAAAGGACAATACCGTAGGACCATTCGGAGAAAACATTAATAACGACAACGGAGAGAGAGTAATAAAGCTGTGTGAACTAAACGGCCTCAAAATAACAAATGGATTCTACAAACACAAAGACATCCACAAATATACTTGGATGCAAGAAACACGAAACTTAAAATCAATAATAGACTACATTATAATTAAAAACGATACCACTATCAAAATAAAAGACGTAAGAGTAAAGAGAGGGGCAGAATGTGGAACAGACCATAGACTATTAATAGCAAATATAAAAGTACCGTGGTACAATACAATAAAGCAAAAAGGAACAATAGATAAAGAAAACAGAAATATTAATGAGATAACAGAAAAAGCAGACAAAGAAATAAAATACAAAATACACTTACTGTAAGACGAAACGATATGAGACCTATATAGAAGACGATTAGATCAAAAATTAAATGAACAACTACGACAACCTCCAACAAATGTATGACCACATAAAAGAATGCATCAAACTGGCGGCCCTAGAAGCATTAGAAGGATTTGTCGTTGCCTTCAAAATAGGCCTCAGGTTGAAGAGCGACATCTATGTGTCAGGCCAAAAACTTTTCAGCCTACGTGTTATTTTGATAGTCTCTTAATACACACTTCTATGCTATTAATAAAAAACCGGTCAAGTGCAAGTTAAACTTGCACAATTAGTGTTCCGTACGTTGATTGCTTTTAAAATAAAAATTTTTGTTAGGGTGGTATAAAATGATCAGTGACTTCACAAAACACACCCCAAATGAGTTTTCAACAAAGTTTGTTTCCAATCTTTACTGAAAACTGGTGACCTTGAATTTTTTTTTTTTTTTATATACCAAATAAATTAATAAAGGTAATGCACTCGTGATAATTTTCGTTCAATCTATACCCCATGGAGAATATTCGAGAATTTTTTCAAAATTTTTTGATCAGTACTTTTCGAGATAAGGTAGGGGACAGCGATTTTTTAAAAGTAATACGAAGAAAAGTGTGCGCAAGTATTACATTATATATATATATTTTTTACTCCTATTTTCACAAGCTTTCATTTGACACCACACTCGATGACCTAGTAAAAAAAATTTTTTTTCACTTCCGATTTCACCCCTCAAAACGAACCCCTTAAGTCAAAATTTATGTTACGGTGGTATAAAATGATCAGTGAAATTTTTGTTCTTTTTATATACCATATAAATTATTAAAGGTAATGCACTAGTGATAATTTTCGTTCAATCTACACCCCGTGGAGAATATTCCAGAATTTTTTCGAAATTTTTTGAAAAGTACTTTTCGAGATAAGGCTCGGGACAGCGATTTTTCGCTAATTTTTAAAAATAATACAAAGAAAAGTGCGCGCAAGTATAGTATTATATATATATATTTTACTCGAGTTTTTCATAAGCTTTCATTTGACACCACACTCGATGACCTAGTAAAAAATTTTTTTTTTTCACTTCCGACTTCACCCCCCAAAACTAACCCCTTAAGTCAAAATTTAATTCTCAAAACTACATGGCTCAATTCCTATATTATTACCAAATTTCACCTTTCTATGTCAAACAGTTTCGGAGAAAATCGGGTGTGACAGACAGACAGACAGATACCGAAGTGATCTTATAAGTGTTCCGTACGGAACACTAAAAAAAACATTTTGATTTCCTTTAATAGTATGAACACCTTAAAATTCTTTGAAAGTATGTACATAGTCTTGAAACAGAAACTTCCGGTATTTACATATCATTTCTAAAATTTTTTACCCCATTATCCCCTACAGTATGTGAAATATTATGCAAGATTTTTTTTTTCATTTTAAAAGACTATTTTCTTTGCTGTTAGGTTGAATACACAACACGTATTTTAATGTACGTTATCTGATATATGTCTGGAGATTTGGTGTATATGTATAAGAATCTGCAAGTCATTACCCTTATTGTTAGTACGGAATGATGTATCATTTTAAGTAAAGTTTCATTATAGGCTTTGTGTTCCTAAATAGAAAACACCTCTTTGAAGTTATCCTTTTAATAATATTCTAATTCTACTTACGACAATATCAGTTTAAATTAGAAATAATGAGAAATCTTTAAATTCCTCCACAATACTGAAAATGACACATAACATGATATATTTTAAGCCACCCTTCCAAATTCTAAAAATTTTTGCACTGTCTTAACGAAAAACCAAGAATAATTCTCATAATGAAATTAAAAATATATAATTTCTCGACCCCCGCCTTTTTCACCTTCTTTTTTCGACATAGCTCAAAAACTATAAGCTCCATTCCTATTTCCAGTATTATATGTACCAGATTGAAAATTGATATCTTATTGTGTTTTTTTTTTGCTTCCCTCAATAACAGATAGACAGACAGACCGATAGAAATTAAGGCGTTTGTTTTCCTGATTTAGGGATCATAAAATGTGAATAAATTTAAAAATCTTGGAGAGTTTTTTGGGCAAATAATATTTCCCGTTACCGAAAACAGTTATAATTATATTCAATATTCTTGATACAAAAATATTGGGTAACATATTATTTCCAAAATGATCTCTTTTTAGTGTTCCCTACGGCACACTTAATAAGATCACTTCGGTGTCCGTCCGTCTGTCACACCCGATTTTCTCCGAAACTATTTGATATAGAAAATTGAAATTTGGTACCAATATAGGAATTGATGACCCCATCTGAGTCGTGTAGTTTTAAAAGTTAAATTTTGCCTTTAGGGGTTAGTTTTGGAGCATGAAATCGGAGGGGAAAAATATTTTTTTTACTAGGTCATTGAGTGGGGTGTCAAATGAAAACTCGTCAAAACGCGAGTTCAAAAATATATATAATGTAATACTTTTCTTTGTATTATTTTTAAAAAATCGCGAAAAATAGCGGTTACCCCCTTATCTCGAAAAGTACTGATCAAAAAATGTTGAAAAAATTCTGGAATATTCTTCACGGGGTGTAGATTGAACGAAAATTGTCACAAGTACATTATATATATATATATATATATATATATATATATATATATATATATATACATATATATATATATATATATATATATATATATATATATATATATATATATATATATATATATATATATAGAGTGACCGGATCTCATAGAGGGGGAAAAAAATGTCGGAATCTTGTTCGTCTGGACCCCACAAAACGATTCTCCTTTCCAGATATTGAGATAGCCGAAGTTTGAGCTCGATTAAACGACGTTAACCCGTGCCGCTCGTCGCTCAAAGTTTGAAAAAATCCAAATTTTTGGCCAAAAAGCTGACATATGGAGCCATAACTCCAGAACGGTAAATAATAGAAACACGCTTGATATCTCAAAAGAAAGCTAATGTTGTTCTTCAAAATTTATATTCTATACATAATTGATGATGATGATGATGTTTTGGAGCCGGGGCGCATCAACTATGAGCTTATTTAGCGCCCATAAGGTGATTGATTAAATTGGTTTAGACTTTAAAATGAATTTCTCGGAGATAGTCACATATGTTATTTTTATTTGCGGCAAAGATGGTGATTATGTTGCTTATGATAGAGGGTAGGTTGTATTTTAGTCGAATGTCTTTAAGGTGATTTGCTGTGAATATATGCGAGACTGTAAGGTTGGATCCGCAACTTTGACATTTAGGGTCTTGTGCTCCTTCCAAGAGATGGCGATGAGTTGAGAAAGTGTGTCCAGCAGCCAGTCTTCGCAGAATCACGTTCTCTTTTCTATTAAGGTTGTTATTATGTAGGGGGGGAATACGGAGGATTTGAGTGGCCACAATTTGTTGTTTGGATTTTCTAGATCCCATTGTAATTGAAATAAGGAATTATGGATAGATTTAAGGTAAGAGTTAAAGTCTGAGTAGAAATTCTCGGCCGTGATGGAAATACCGTTATCTATTGCTTGTTTAGCTAGTCTATCCGCTCTGTCATTTCCCTGGTTGCCTATGTGGCTGGGAAGCCAGAAATAGGAGATGGAACGTTGTTTCAGTTTTGCGGAGTAGAGGAGATCTAGGATTTGTCGGATGTAGTTGTAGGATAGATTTCTGGTCTTGATGGATGATAAGGCACTGAGAGAATCGGAGATAATTAGGATGAATTTGGAGCTTGTGGTTAGAGAGAATCTGGTTGCCTCTTTGATAGCTAGGAGTTCAGCTGTAAATATGGAGACATAATGAGGAAGTTTGAACTTTCTGGAGGTGGAGGGCGATGTGAAGGCGGAACCGACTCCCTTGTCTGATTTGGACCCATCCGTATAAAAGAGTGTATGTTTGGGGTATTTTGTGGCGACGATTTGTAAAAAGGATTTATTGAGGAAAGAGTTTGTAAAGTCCACTTTATTATATTGTCGCATGGAAAGATCAATATGTGGAATAGGAGAGAGCCATGGGGGAAAGGTGGTTTGCAAGGGGTAGTCATATTTAGGGGGGGAGAGATTGTGCAGTGACAGTAAGGCCGAGATTCTCTGAGGAATCGAGTTTTGTGGAAGTAGTTGGTTGTGTTTGTGTATGTTTGATAGGTTCAATGTGGTTTTGGAAAGATGTTTATATATGGAGGATGAATAAAATTTTAGGAGAGACAGCTGTCTCACAAGATGTAAGGGAGGGGTAGATGTAAGGCATTGTAATGTAGGGATGGGGGTAGTGCGAAAAGCACCCGTAGAGAGTCGGAGGGATTGATTTTGAATTGGATCGAGGGTCTTGATAGAGCTTTGAGTCGCGGCTCCATATATAAAGTCACCGTAGGTCAGCTTGGAAAGAATGAGAGAGTTATATATTTGTAGTAGGCAAGGAAAGTCAGCCCCCAGGTCATGTGAGACAATAATCGTAATAGGTTTAAGTCGGAGGAGGTTTTTGTTTTTAGAGATTTGATGTGGGCCTTCCATGTGAGTTTGGAGTCAAATGTAAGGCCTAGGATCTTAAGGGATTCGGCAGTAGGGATTTGATTGTTTGCAAGATATAGGGAGTTAAGTCTGGGACATGTTCTGCGTTTGCAAAAGTGCACAACTGTGGATTTTGCTGGGGAGAATGAGAAATAATATTTTTTAGCTCACGTGCCAAGAGAGTGAAGAGCAGTCTGAAGAAGGTCAGAACAGCTTTGAGAGAAGGAGGAAGATTTATATAATATAATGTCGTCCGCAAATATTTTTGTTTTTATGTTTGTTGGTAAATAATTAGAAATGGTGGTGATGGCTATATTAAAAAGGGTAGGACTGAGGACTGATCCTTGAGGGACTCCCAGAGAGGAGGAGAAAGGAGAAGATTTCGTGGAAAGAACTTTTACCTGAAAAGTTCGGGGTTGTGAATGAATTTAGGAAGAGCACCTTTGAGTCCAAATGTCATTAATTGGGAAAGTATTATGTTTTTGTCAGTTTTGTCAAAGACTGAGGATAGGTCTAGGGAGGTTAGCAGAAGGTGGTTTTGATGGTGAAAGGAGCGTCTTATGTCAGTGTCAAGAGATGCCAGGTAGTCGATTGACGATCTAGCCCTGCGAAAGCCGTATTGGAAGGGAAGGAGAAGGTTTTTTGATTCCAGGAACCATGTGAGTCTGTACATTACCATTCTTTCCAATAGTTTGCATAAATGGTTAGTTAAGGATATGGGTCGATAACTATCAGGAGACCTGGGTTTACCTGGTTTGTGTATAGGGATAATGAGGGATTTTAGCCAATCTTGAGGAAAAGTTGCTTGGAGCCAAATGTGATTATATATTTGTAAAAGGGAGTTTAGCATGGATGGGGGTAGATTTTTGATCATCTCAAGGTGAATCGTATCTGGACCAGGGGCAGTGCATTTGGCTAGTTGTAAAGCAGAGAGGAGGTCTTGTATGGAAAATGAAGAGTTGTAGTGAATTTCTTGTTTCGTATCGAAGGAGGATAAGTTAGTGGACAAAGAAGGGATACAGAGAGGTTTGGATTTGTCGTGGTAGTGAAAGGCCAGTTTGTTGGCTATGTCTGTCGGATCGGTAAATTGGGAATTGTTGATAATAAGAGAGGGGATTGAGTTTGTAGGGTGGCCTCTCATCCTTCTGACTGATCTCCACAGAGCTCCAGAAGGAATGGGTTTCTTTATAGCAGAAAACAAATTTAATCCATGAGTCAGTTTTGGCTTGCTTTATGGTTTTACGTGCAATAGCTCTAATTTTTTTAAAAGCAATGAAGTTTTCAGTTGAAGGATGTCTCTTAAATAGTTGTAGCGCCTTTTTGCGATTTTGAATTGCCTTAGAGCAAGCAGGAGACCACCATGGTACTGGGAATTTCTTATGAGTTAAGGAGGAGGCAGGGATAGATTGTTGAGCGGCATTTAAAATGGAGGTAGTAAATTGCTGCAGATGATCATCAATGTCTAGACTGGTGTGGGAGGGAGGGATGACTAGGGAAGAAAATTTGTCCCAATTTGCTCTTGATATGTGCCACTTAAGTTGGTTTTGATTATTAATGGAAGAGGGGAGGGGATGAGGGAAGCGGATGATGATTGGGAAATGATCACTGCCGTAGGTGTCAGGGGAAATGTCCCATTCCAAATCAGCAGCAATGGATGGTGAACTTATGGATAAGTCGATGGAAGAGAAGGATCCGGACGAGGAACTTAGGAAGGTTTTTGCTGGATGATTTAGTAGTGTGAGGTTTTTTAGCGGACAAAAGGTCTGCTATTATGTCACCTCTAGTGGAGTTACTGACAGAGCCCCAAAGTTGATTATGGGCGTTGAAATCACCGACTAGGATGTAAGGTGGGGGAAGTTGGGAGACGAGGTCAGTTAGGAGTTGTAAGGTAATTCGAATTGAGGGAGGAAGATATAGGTTGCATATTGTTATTTGGGTGTGCAGATTTAATCTGGCGGCAACTGCCTCTAGTTGGGTGGATAAAGGAATTTGTGAGTAGTCAAGGGTCCGGTGAAAGTACAGAGCTACCCCCCCCCCCCCCCCCCCCGCCCGAGGCCTTGTTTTGATGTGGTCTATTTGTGTAGACGACATTATAATTTCTTATTTGATGATGAGATGTTGGTTTAAAATTTGTTTCTTGTATAGCTAAAATTGCTGGATTGTACATGTTAATGATTAAGGAGAGATCCTCTTTCCGTGGGTTTATACCATTAGCATTCCACTGGATTAGTGGATAGAATGTGACGGGTAGAGAGGATTACTTTTTCTTGGAGCTGTGATTTGCAGGTGTAACAGGATCTAACTCCATAAAATGCTCAGAGGTGTTTATGTCTAGGATAGATTCACTAAACGAAGTGGGAGTAGTTTTAGTTGAGCGATTTTTATTCTTCTTGGGAGGATCCTTGGAGTAGGATCTTGGGCGAGAGAGAGAGGGTTTAGGGGGAAAGGTCTTGGATATTGAATCTTGTTTGGGGAGAGTTTTAGGATCTGGGAGGGGAGTTTGGGATGAAGTTTTTGAAGATTTTGGTGTGGGAGGGATTTTACTGAGGAGGGATTGGGAGGGAGGGGAGGGTTTTGTGGGGAGAATGTTAAGGGGGGAGGGAGGGGAGGTATTGGAAGGGAGAAGTGGAGGAGATTTGGGGTGTATTGGGTTTTGGAATATGTCACATTGAGTGGCAATATTCACCATTTTTGGTTTGATACCCTGCGTTACGGAGCTGAATGTGGCAGGAAAAGATGGATGTAAAGAGTGATATTTACGCTTTGCCTCAAAATATGTGATTTTTTCTAAGGTTTTTAATTTTTGGATTTCTAACTCCATTTTGAATTTACTACATCCCTTATATCTAGGAGAATGAGGTTCATGGCAATTTATGCACACCGGAGTTTCAGTGCATTGAGTATCCTCATGGTTACTATGTCCACAAGAAGGGCATATCTTTTCTTGAGTGCATTTTACAGCTGTGTGTCCGAACCTCTGACAAGAGAAACATCTCATTGGGGATGGTATGTAGGGACGTACTCTAAGGTGATACCAGCCTGCACATAGAGTTTGTGGGAGTTGGTGAAGCTTAAAGGAAATGACAAATGTGTAGGAGGGATTTGTATTAGTCTTTTTTTGTGGAATTCTATAAATATCGGTGACTCCCTGATCTTTCAAATTTTCAAGTATTTCTTCGTCGGAACAGTGTTGTAAGTCTCTACATGTTATAACTCCCTTCACCGTATTCATAGTTTTGTGGGGTGTAGATTGCACATCAAAGTCGTGTAATTTAATCAATTTGTTAGCAATGTCGGATTGTTTTTCATTGCGGACTTCAATAAGAATTGAACCGTCAGCAAGTTTTCTGGTATCAGCCAGAGAACCGAATTTAGCAGTCAGTGCCTTATGCAACAAAAATGGAGAGGTATTGGCAAAGGATCCATCAACTTTTGTAATTTTAAAGAATCTATCATACGCTAGAGTTTTTGGAGAATTCGTGTCAAAATCAATTCGCGGCCGTTTATGACCGGTAAGAGGAGGAAAATTAAAATTTTGAGCCATAAATTGGTCCCACGAGTCGCCTGGGAAACATTCGGTCCACCCCAGTAGAGCCCGGATACTGGGGTAAGGCTATTTTTAATCAGAGGGCGCCCGGTATCTAATGGACCCGTTAGAGACCCACTTTGAGCGCTGGGCCATGCATCCCCTCCGCACGGAGATCAGTCACGTTGGGATTGCGCTATGACAATTAAGACAAGACAGACAAGTTAAACATACACCGGACAAGACAAACAGGACTCGGGATCCTCGGGGACGTCACTCCCCGTACTAGTGGAGAATCTCCACTAGCCCCTGAGGGGCTATACATAATTGTTGTTATTTTAAGTCAAACCGAGTTACAACAGCCTTTAGCCCCAAAAACGTGACCTGGTACCACTAGGAGCATACTTTGTATATTTTGTTATTAAGTGATAAATTTTGCTTTTTTTTTGGTATATTTTTGAGTTTTAAAGTAGAAATATATAAAAAAACAAGTAATACTGATAAGTCTAATGACATTTTTTATTTTAAAATATAAAAATTAGGTATATAATACATACAAAACAGACACAGAAAAGATACAGACGTAGTACCTACATGAGTTGATAATTTTACATAGTTATCTAATCTATTCTAGAGCTTTTGTTAAAGTAGTTTTTGAAACGTCAGGATATAATGCTCGGCATTTACTTACAACTTGCAGGACATATTGCTTTTGGTCTTCATCTTTTGTCAGAAGGTCGTTAAAGTCGGTTATTAATTTAACCGCGCTCAGCCATATCATTAACTACTTTTAATGTTTTGACAATTTTCAATCCTTCTTGGAAGTCATTATTTTGAGGCCAGGTGTTTGGATGTTGTCTTAGGAAATCTGTTTTTATATTAAATTGGTCAAAGAATGTAAACGTTTCTTTGGTAAGTAAATTTACCAATCCTCCATCAACTACCTCTTTTAAGTTTTCTTTCCTAACTTTTGGATTTACAACCCTAACGTGCTGTGATGGTTCATCTATGCTACTGAGCAATTTATTAGCCATTAACTTTCCATCGTTTGTAATGGTGGGATCAAAAAACGATAATCCCACCAACTTTGCATTCAAATACCACAAATGGTTCGAAAATTTGGTCAGGGCTATTTCTGCAATGTCGTTGTCACATTCTTTATAGTCTAACAGACTATGCAAAATACCTAAATCTTGCTTTGGTGCAAGATGAGCTTTTGGAGCATTGAACCAAGCTTTACAATAAATTTTAACTAGGAAAACAGAAATGGCACGCACAGAACTTTCTTCTTCTTTAGACATCTTAAATTGACGACGAAAAATGAACATTTTTAAGCAGGAAATAGCCTTTGCCATCCACCTAGCGTGATGAATGGCTCCTGGAGTTCTAAAACCCACAACATTGCCGTCTAGTGATCCAACAAATTCGAGAACCAACTGCAATAGCTCCTTGTAGTCATCTCTGGGGTGGCTCTCAGTTAATTTGGTCTCGAATTCAGCAGTAACATTTGCAATTACTTCTGGAGTTAGCTGCTTTTGTATTAGATTGTCACTGATACCTGTGTCGTATTTTCCTTTGTCTATCTTGGGCCACGCAATGAGGAATCTCTTGAAAATGTCTGGATGAGGTCCAGTGGTTGATCCCATTTTTGTGTCGAATACGCCTCTTAACAGAATTTCCAAGATATGGTGACGGCAAGCTAGGTATAACAATTCTCTTCCTAACATTTGCTCCAATATGACGCATGCTCCTTTGAGTCTTCTCGTGTTGGATGCTGTAGTGTCGAAGCACATCGCCTTGACGGCGTTGAGAAGACCCCATTCATGTAGGCATTCATATACGGCTACGGCTTGCTCCTCTCCAGAGCTGTTTGCTGTTACAGGAACTCCCAGCAGCTGTTCCTTTTCGCCATATGAAATAGCTATAGCTATTCGCTCACATTGTAAAAGTTTATCGTCCCAATGGACAACCACGGGCTCTTTTTCAGGAATGTTTACTTTATCAAAAATTTTTTTATTATATTGTTCTCTGAACATTTGCCTTCTATCATGTAATAAAGTTTTCGAGACTTTGTACTCAAGAGGGTCAAGGTTTAGTGCTTCGAGAGTAGCTATTAAAATTATCGTGGCATTTCTGTCGGATACCTTACATCGATCTAATAAAATGGACAATTTCATGTTTAAAATCTCTTTAACGCCCCTTGCAAATGAAACTTTCATCCTCTTGCTCTCAAATGGTCCTGGATCTTCTGCAGCTTCTTCAGGGATGTCCATTTCCTCCAAGCTCTCAAGTTCCTGGTAGATGCTGTCCTCTTCAGTGTCTTAAAATATCTTCACTAGATAATTGTTAGATCTAACCAGCTCAAAGGCACTTTAGAAACTAAACTGAATAAATAAAAGGTCGATTGTACGCTGAAGTAAAATCACCATCCCTAAAATAGAAATTAGATTCACCCTCCTTTTTACCTGTCAAACGGGTCTTTCTTTGGTAAACTAGTCAGGTAATCCCCATATAATAAAAGATTAAATTTGAACAAAAGGCTCTTTATGTTTGAAAATGAGTTCCAAAATACTTTTTAACAAAAAAATGTTAATTCCGAGACACACATTATGTAAAAACCCGTAAAATTCTTAGAATACTCCCAAACTGGCTTCTACTGGTACCAGGTCACGTTTTTGGGGCTAAAGGCTGTAACTCGGTTTGACTTAAAATAACAACAATTATGTATAGAATACAAATTTTGAAGAACAACATTAGCTTTCTTTTGAGATATTAAGCGTGTTTTTATTATTTACCGTTCTGGAGTTATGGTTCCATATGCTTTTTGGCCAAAAATTTGGATTTTTTCAAACTTTGAGCGACGAGCGGTACGGGTTAACGTCGTTTAATCGAGCTCAAATTTCGGCTATCTCAATATCTGGAAAGGGGAATCGTTTTGTGGGGTCCAGACGAACAAAATTCCGACATCGATTTTTTGCGGTCACCCTAATATATATATATATATATATATATATATATATATATATATATATATATATATATATATATATATATATATATATATATATATATGTATATATATATATATATATATATATATATATATATATATATATATATATATATATATATATATATATATATATATATCTCCGGTTTATAGCGTCACTCTGCGCCTTCCGGTTCCTAGCTCCCATTCTCGCCGATCATCCCAGTCACCTGGTCGTAGGTTTCGCTCGGACATTGCTTTTGTTATGCCTATAGACCAGGTTATTTTCGGCCTTCCCTTTTTCTTTCTTTCTGTAGGGGTCCACTGTAGGATTTGTTTTGGGATTCTATGGTGTTGCATCCTTTGGACATGGCCGTACCCCTTTAATTGTCTCTCCTGTACGTCCTCTATCAATGTTCTTTCCATTTTCATTTTTGACCGGACCCTCTCATTTGATATCCTATCGAGCTTGGAAATTCTCGCCGATCTTCTCGAAAAATCCATTTCCACAGCATTTAACCTTCTTTCAAGAGTTTTGTTTAGTTGCCATGTTTCGCACCCATATAGAACTACACTTTTGAAGATGACATTGTAAATCTGTTGCTTTCTGTACCTACTGACATTTTTTGACCACAGAATGGAATTCATGTACAAGTACATTATCTTTAATAATTTCTCTGGTATATAAAAAAATAGGGTCATCAGCTTTCAGTAAAGATCGGAAACAAACTTTGTTGAAAACTCAATTGGGATGTGCTTTGTGAAGTCATTGATCATTTTATACCTCCATAATAAAAATTTTTATTTTAAAAGCAATCAACGTACGGAACACTAATTGCGCAAGTTCAACTTGCACTTGACCGGTTATTTTATTTATCACTACAGATACATTGTTTTTACACAATAATAAAATAAACATTTCAATTTATTTTGTTATGTTTACCTAACAATATCTAGGACATTTACTTTAACATATTGTATTTTAATTCAAACTCGAATATATATTTATTTGTAATTTAAAAATTAACAGTGAAAGGAAAAACCTAAAATAAATATATTAAAGACGCAGTTAAATCTATTACTTAGAACTGTATCTAAATTTTAAACAACAAAAACACTATGCAAACTTACTCGTATAACCTCTTTTTCTTTCAATGACACTAAATACGTGCTTTAGTGTCTCTGACTATTCAAACTGTGCAAGTTCACATCTACAGTACATATACAGTAAAAGGCACGGATACTACATGGGGCGAAAAGTTCCGAGACTTACCGAGAGAAGGCAGCACAAACAAAAAAAAACCATATAAGTTTCAATTAGTGTCAATTCTCAAAAGATTCGTGTCAAATTTTCATGATATTATATCTATTAGTTTGCGAGTTACAGCTGTTTGAATGAGCTAATTTTGATTTTTGCAAAACGATGGCACAAAAAGAGTTTGAGGTGTTGCTCTTTAATAGGAAAAAATACAGTTAGAACCCAAGAATGGCTTGAAAAGGGTTATAAGTAGACACCGGATTATATGCATTTGCATATTTTCATATGCATTTGCATATTTAGACCATTCTCAACGATTATTGCATATTTTACCCAAAATCTAGTAATGATGCATATTTTCCCTATATTTACAATATTTCTCGGTATTACTAGGCAATTGAATTGCTCAGGGTATTGTTAATGTCGCCGCCTGGAACCGATCTTATCGCCGGGACATTACCTGCAATAGTCTAAACATCGATTAGGTTATAGTGCCAAGGGAATACCCAAAATTACGACGGTATTTTATTCCTTTGTTTCTTGGTCGGGATATTAAGTGATAAGTAGTTAGTTTCTAAGAATATTTGTTTGAGCGCGGATCAAATAAACAATTTTCTCGAAGACGAATTTTTATTTTAAAACAAGATATCAGTTTTAACATTATTGTTGACGTGTTTGCATCAGTGTAGTCTTTTTGCAATTTTTAACGTGTTGTGTTAAAGTTTAACGTGTACCATGTCACCCGCAAAAAAAGTGTCTCTTTGTGGGTAGCTGATTATCCTGGAACATTTACATACGACGGAAATGTTTTATATTGTCGAGTTTGCAAGAAAAATATTTCGTGCATAAAAAAGTTTCAAATTGACCAGCATGTCAAGACAAGTCTTCACATCGCAGGATTGCAAAAAAAAGTCCACGACAACAACTTATAACAGCAGCAAGTAGCAGTGATTCGACTTCTATAGGTAAACAAAAAAACCACTTTAGCATGGATTTATGTGAAGCATTGCTTGCAAGTAATATTCCTCTCCACAAACTTACAAATCCTACATTCAAAGATTTTCTGCGAAAATATTGCTTGAATCACAAAATACCAGACGAATCAACACTGCGTAAAAATTACATACCAACAATTTACCAACATGTTCTGGAAGAAATACGTAATGAACTTAAGGATGACATTATTTGGATTTCAGCTGATGAAACTACCGACAGTTGTGGTCGCTATATTGCGAATTTAATTGTGGGTGCATTAAGATTAGAGCCTTCTTCTTCCTATTTGGTGGCCTGCAAAGAACTTGACAAGACAAATCATTTTACGATCGCCAGATTTGTGAATGAGGGTATTAAAAAAATATTTCCTGAATCTTCTGCAGATGAAAGAGTGTTTATATTTCTCTCAGATGCTGCTCCCTATATGATCAAGGCAACCAAAGTCCTCCAAGTATTTTATCCAAACTTAATTCATGTGACGTGTTTTGCTCACGGAGTCCATCGACTCGCTGAAGAAGTACGATCCACGTTTGGAAATGTAAATAAACTGATTTCATCAGCAAAGGAAGTGTTTCTTAAGGCACCTGCTCGCAATAACGCCTATAAAGAAAAACTGCCAAATGTGCCTTTACCTCCCGAACGAGTGGTAACTCGATGGGGAACATGGATTGAAGCTGTACTATTTTACAATGAACATTTCGAGGCCATCAAAGGTGTAGTAAATGACTTCGATAGTGCAGAGGCTATGGCAGTTGGTCAATCCAAGGAAGCATTTAACGATTCTGATATTAAAAAAAACATAGCTTTGATTAGCACTCACTTTTCCCACATACCTGCGGGTATTAAAAAGCTTGAAACTCGAGAATCAGTTCAGTTAATGAATAAAATCCGTCAAATAAACTCCACATTGCCAGATGTATCCCCGCGTAGTGTTAAAGAAAAGTTTGAAAACATTTTGTGCAATAACCTAGGCTTTGAACCTTTGTGTGATGTGTGTTTTATTAATGGGACGGGTGAACTTTTGCCAGAAACAATAAGTGCTAACATAGCACCCAAATTCAAATAATGCCCAGTTACCTCAGTGGATGTGGAACGGTCTTTTTCCACTTATAAAAATATTTTAAGCGATCGAAGACACAATCTTACTACCCAACATTTGGAACAATACCTTATTGTTTACGTGTACAAGAATACAAATGTTAAATCATTTTAAAAAATGTTAAATAATTGTTAATTAAATTTAAACATCGTATATAACTTGTTAATTTTATGCTGATTTTGAAATAAAAAACTAAAAAGGACTACTTTTATTATTATTTAATATTGTATATTTTGACTCTTTTCATGCATATTTAAATCATTTTTCATGCATATTTGCATACATATTTCAAGATTTTTATGTTGCATATAATCCGGTCTCTAGTTATAACATATCTGCTCCGTCAAAAGCGACTTTATGTCGATGGTTTAGTGAACTTAAATGCAGTCAAGTCAAGTCAAGGACCGACGTTCCTGACGTCCAAATGAGATAGTCACTCCAAAAAACACAAAAAAATCCACCATATTATTCTGATTGACTGGAAAGTCATAGTGAGAGAAATAGCTGACATCGTTAAGATATCATTATAACGCGTGAAGCATATTTCGCATGAATATTTGCATATGAAAAAGCTATATGCGCGATGGATGTCGAGCACTCTCACGAATGATCAAAAACAGCAACGTGGAGTTTTTGCGTCGATTCGTACCGATGGACGAAACGTGGATCCATCACTACATGCCTTAGTCCAACACTCAGTCCGCAAAGAGGCTGGAACCGCATGAAAGTCGATCAAGGCTTCAAAAAACACAAACATCAGCCGGAAAGATTTTAGCAAGCATTTTTCGGGATACGCATGGAATAGTACTGATCGATTATTTTAAGTAGGGGCGAACACTGGGAACTATTATGTTGGTTTAATGGACCGTCTGAATGGTGAAGTCAAGAAAAATGGTCGCCTTTAGTGAAGAAAAAAGTGTTGTTTCACCAAGATAATGAACCAGCTCACGAGTTCATAAAATCGATGGGGAAATTGGACAATAATTACAATCATTTGCTTCCTTATCGGCCGTATTCGTCAGATCTGGCCTTCAGCGATTATTACCTGTTTCTAAATTTGAAAAGGTAGTTCCAGGACTAGAGAATTGACTCAAATGAAGAAGTTGAATGGGATAAGTAAGCTTATCTTGCAGAGCTTGATAAATCGTACTGTGTGAAAGCTATCCAAATTTTGGAAGATCGCTGGAATAAATGTATCGCTCTTGAAGGAAACTATGTAGAAGAATTAAATCGATTTTTGGCAAAAAGATTGTTTTTTTTTTAAAAGACTCGGGATTTTTCACTCCATATAGTATATGCTTTAGTATCCCTTTACTATTTAAACTATACTAGTTCATATCTACTGTGCATCTACAGCAAAAGACACGGATAATACCTGGAGTGTGGAATTCTAAATATTACTATTTGACTGCTTACTTAACAAAGTAACTCTTTTCCAGAGTCACTCAATGTAAGTTCAGTCAGTATGGTTCCTACAATTAGACTACGTCTAATTTTAGTGGCTTTCCTACATTTCGTCGACTATTGCATGATAATTCTTTAGGAACTTCTATCTTTTACAGTGAATGCTGCAATTTCGTCAATAAAACATCGAAAAGTCACTAAAATTAAACACGATCTAATCCCTTATGACTTAAGAATTACCCAGTATTTATAATTCCGATGTTTCCATCTAATTTTGATTTTCATCACCAATCGTATTTTTCTCTCTCATAACATCGTGATCAACACTCCTTACACTCATTTATAGGGCATATAGTTAATGTCAGCCAGAGACAAAGTATTATCCTTTAGAGCAGGGGTCAGCAATCTAAGGCACGCGTGCCATCTCTGGCACGCTAAGCAATTTTGAATGGCACGCGTGCCTATTCAAAGTTTACACATTAATTCTGTAATATAGGTCACTAGGTATTATTACCAAAAACTACAAAATATATATTTTGTAATTTATAATTTTACTGAATGTATTGGTTTGGCTTTAATTTCGGCAAGTATTAAAGACGGCAAGCCTCAAAATATAAGCCTAGGCAAAAACACAAATAAACTTCGTCAATTCAGATCAAAAGAGCCGCTATAAGACGGTTTTTGTTTGACTTGACTTCAATCGTTCCGACGCGCGCCGCAACTCTTTTTATATTGCCGAACTTTAGTTTTTGTTAGATTTAACTTCTAGGCGGCCCTTTGATTGCAATGGGCGCGTTGTAGATAATAATTTTTGTTCCAAGAAATTTAATAAACGTAACACATGGGCTGAAAAGTCCCGGGCCTAACACATAGATGGCGCTAGTTTTATTGCAGTCACCTTTTTTTCAGTTAATACTAACCTTCAAAAGACAGCTGTTAAAATTTCATGATATTCTATTCATTAGTTTGTGAGTTATTGTGCTAAGAGTGACGCTACTTTTGTTATTTTCAAAACAATGGATCAAAAACAATTTCGTGTTTTAATTTTACACTGCTTCTTGATGGGAAAAAATACCGTTCAAGCGAAGCAATGGCTTGAAAAGTGTTATGGGGACTCCGCTCCATCAGAAACAACAATAAAACGTTGGTTTGCTGACTTCAAACGTGGTCGTAGAGACACCGATGATGCAGAACGCAGTGGACGTCCAAATGAGGCGGTAACACCAGAAAACATCAAAAAAATCCATAAAATCGTTTTGAATGATCGAAAAGTGAAGTTGCGTGAGTTAGCTGACATCGTAAAGATATCAAAAGAACGTGTTGGCTTTATATTGCATGAGCATTTGACTATGAGTAAGCTCTGTTCAAAGTGGGTGCCGCGTTTGCTCACTGTTGATCAAAAACAAGAACGTGTTGATGATTCTGAGCAGTGTTTGGCCATGTTTAAACGTAACAAACCGGAATTTTTGCGTCGATATGTGACAATGGATGAAACATGGATCCATCACTTCACTCCGGAATCAAAACGATCGTCATCTGAGTGGACAGCAACTGGTGAACCTCGTCCAAAGCGCCCGAAAGCACAACAATCGGCTGGAAAGGTTATGGCCTCGGTATTTTGGAATGTGCGTGGTGTAATATTCATCGACTATCTTGAGAAAGGAAATACCATCAACAGTGAATATTATATAGCGTTATTGGAGCGTTTGAAGGCCGAAATTGCAAAGAAACGACCGCATATGGGAAAGAAAAAAATTTTGTTTTATCAAGACAACGCACCGTGTCACAAGTCAATCAAAACAATGGCAAAACTACATGAATTGAACTTCGAATTGCTCCCACATCCACCGTATTCGCCAGATTTGGCTCCCAGCGACTACTGGCTGTTCGCAGACCTGAAAAAAATGCTCGCCGGTAAGAAATTTCGCACGAATGAAGAGGTTATCGCTGAAACTGAGGCCTATTTTGAGGCAAAAGATAAATCGTTCTACAAAAGTGGTATTGAAATGTTAGAGCGGCGTTGGAATGATTGCGTTGCTCTTGATGGAGATTACGTTGATGAATAAAGCTAATTTTGAACCAAAAAAACCGTGTTTTCTTTGTTAGGCCCGGGACTTTTCAGCCCATGTGTTAATTATTGGAATTTTCTGGAAACATTATTTTTCTATATATAGCAAGCGGCTACACGTTTGGATCATTTAGTATAGAAGTAACATCCGTTCCAGTCCATAGTCGTCGAAAAGTTTAAAAATTAAAATTACGTTGCGTTATGGCCGCGAAGAAACAGAAGGTAGACGTTCGATCATTTCAAACTTCATGGACAACAGATTACGGTTTTGTACAGCAAAACGATCGGGCCATTTGTGTCCTATGTCGGGAAAGCGTAGTTTTCCGGACATCTAGTGTTCAACGACTTCATGGACAACAGATTACGGTTTTGTACAGCAAAACGATCGGGCCATTTGTGTCCTATGTCGGGAAAGCGTAGTTTTCCGGACATCTAGTGTTCAACGACATTTCCAGATAAAACATGAATCGTTATTTAAAGATAACGCTGATAAAAGGGAGGCAATACAAAGAGCAAGTAAACAATACGAGAAACAGTCAACATTCTTTAGCAAAGTTTTCCAAGGAAAAATTAAGGTAACTGAATGCAGTTTCAAAATTGCACAATCGTTGGCACAAAGGGGTAGGCCGTTCACTGACGGAGAATTTATGAAGCAAACGTTTTTGAGTACTGGCGAGATTTTATTCGACGACTTGCCCAATAAGGATACAATATTGGTCAGGATTAGGGATATACCGGCATCAGCGCGGATCATCGAGAGACGAATTACCGAAATTACACAAAATGTCCAAAAACAGCAGAGAGACGCTATCAAACGGAGTTTTGTATTTAGTGTAGCATTGGATGAAAGTGTCGATATTAATGATATTGTCCGTCTGACAATCGTTGCGCGATACTTCGATGATGGCAGTGTGTATGAAGAGCTGATTTGTCTGCTCCCATTGCAGGGAACTACAAGAGGAGAGGATATATTTTCAGAATTTGTTAAACATTTTGAAAAGCGGAACATTGATTTAAATAAAATTTTTTGCGCTCCTGCTATGATTGGGAGATATAAAGGATTTGTTTCCCTTCTTATTGAACGCATGGGTCGATCAGTTTTAAATTTTCATTGCATAATTCACCAAGAGAGTTTTGTGATGGCTAGGGTGGTTAAAATAGTTAACTACATTGTCGGTCGTTCTTCACTGATCCATAGACAATTTAAGGCGTTTCTGCAGGAATTAGAAAGTGCATATTCAGATATACCATTGCACAATAATGTGCGCTGGCTCAGCCGTGGTAAAGTACTCTCTAGATTTGTGCAATGTCTGGGCGAAATTAAATCGTTCTTGTTGGAAAAAAATCAAGTGGATGCTTATCCTGAACTAGAAGATAAGAACTGGATCTGTATGTTAATGTTTCTTTCTGATATTACAAATCATCGCAGTGAACTCAACTTAAAGTTACAAGGTCCAGGCAAAACAGTTCTGGATTTATACGAATCCTGGAAATCATTCAAATTAAAAATAGATTTATTTATCAGCGATATTACTACAAACACATATAAATATTTTCCAAATTTAAAAACTTATATATCCAGTGTGGACGATGGTGCACTAATAGACGAAATTCTTAAATATATGACTAATTTAAAACGAGTTTATCAAGAGGGGTCAGGATTTTGATAAACATGGTCCTATGTTCGCTTTTTTAATCAAACCAGATTTAATGGATTTTTCCAGCAGTTGCTTTGACATATCTCTTTTCTAATGGATGGACATTAATGATTTTGATCTTCAATACATTGAATTTAAAAGCTCCGAGTTATGGAACACGAAATTTGTAGAATTAAAAAGGGTATTAGAAGGTGACTGCCAGAACCATTCAAACGTGATACTCAGTTGTTGGATGAGTTTACCAGAGAAATTTATTTGTCTTAAGAAAGTAGCGTTTGCCATGCTTAGAGCTTTCGGATCATCCTATATCTGTGAACAACTTTTTTCCCATATGAGAGTGATTTTAAACCCGTACCGAAACAGGCTGACAACAGACCACTCGGAAGTATGTGTGACACTGAAAATAACCAGACATGAACCGGATATAAGAAAACTCTCTAAAGAACTTCAAGCACAGGGTTCACACTAGGTCCTAGGACTAGTATAATAAAATTATTTGTTAAATGTTAAAATTTTTTTGTAATTAAACCTTCTAAAAGCAATATTTTAAGTTAATTTAAGTTGATTTTTATTAATTTTAGTTGTAGTAAGCACCTATGTCGGCACGCAAAATGTTGTATGGATGAAAACTGGCACCCCTTAGTTAAAAGGTTGCCGACCCCTGCTTTAGAGTTACTAAAATATTTATAGTTGCGACCTAGTCGCGTTCTAATCCTCGTCATCAATACCGGCTTCGTATCGTCGTTTCCATGCAATATAAGCAGCACTCTTCAACTGTTCGGTCATGGTCGTTCCAGTTTCTGTAACTAGTTTTGTAAAATGACCGTCTGGATTTTCTAAAAGTTTATGTGGATGATCGAATTCTAAAATTTGCCCTGAACCCATAACTAGGACTTTATCTGAGTCCATAATGGTGTTTAGATGGTGAGCTATGATGAGGACGGTGCAATTTTCGAATTTTTTTCTTATAGTAGTTTGGATGAGGTTGTCGGTTCTGTAACAGTACACATTGAAATTAATAACTAAAAACTAATCTTTGAAGTCTAAAGTAGTTCCCCAGAGCTTTTGAGATGTCCCCGGTACCTTGAATTCCGGAATATTTTTTACTCGCAGCAAATTAATCTTAAATCTGTTGGCGTATTCTAAAATGTATGTATTAAGGTTAGCCAATAAGTTTTAAAAGCGGAAATGAAACGAGATGAATTGATGAGTGGAAATATATTTATTCTCCGATATAATCTTCCTTAAGCTCAATACATTTTTTCCAGCGATTTTCTAATTCATTTACCCCATCTCTGAAATGGTTTTCCGGAAGACCTTCAAAATACCCATCTACGGATGATATCACCTTATTATTTGTGAAAAACGCTTCCCACCAGGTTGTGAACGGATGGAAGTCAGGCGGAGCCAGATCTGGCGAATAGGGTAGATGTTCCAACCATTAATACTTTAATCCGACCAGTTTTGCCGTTGCCAAAGCACCTCTGTGAGCAGGTGCATTTTCCTGATGCGAAGATGATTTTTTCTTCTGCAAACCGGGCCTTTTTTTACGAATTTTCTCATCCAGCTGGTCCAAAAGGTTGTAACAATACTCTCCTGAGATTGTTTTACCGGTTTGAAGGTAATCAATTAACAAAATTCTTTTTGTATCCCAGAGAATTGACGCCATAATTTTTTTGAACCATTTTGGCTCCTTTGGAGCTGAACAACCGTGCCCAGTCCACAGTGCGGTTGTCGTTGCGGTTCAGAATCATAATGGTAAACCCAAGTCTCATCCATAGTTACAAATCGACGTACAAAATAAGTTTTATTCTTGGTGAAACGAGCCAAATGTTGTTTAGAAAGTTTTTTAAGAGTGCATTTTAGGTTCGATGTTAGTGAATATGGCACCCATCTTGTGAATATTTTTTTTTATGGGTCTAGCACACGTGCTACAGGGAAGTCCCTAAAGCGCTACAGGAGCGACACGTGTGCGGAGAAAGCGATTCATGTTGTTCTTGTATCCTCTGTAGATTGTACTCGGTGGGAAACACAGTCCTGGGCAAATTATTCCAAAGGGATGATGTTCTCCATATAAAAGACTGCTTGAAAAGCGTTGTACGAGGAGTAACAAGCTGAACCTCATACGGATGTAAAGAATTTGCGCGACGTGTACTTCTAACATGCACCGCTCTGGGAGGAATTAAGCGGGCCACATCCTTCGAACACTTTCCATGAAAGTACTTGTAGAATAGGCTCAAGTCGCCAACCGTTCTTCGATATTCCAGCAAATCAAGGCCGACGGTCAGTGCCGGGTCTCCAATCAGACGAACAGCGCGAATAGAATCCAACAAATGCAGTGTATGTTTGGGAGCGGAGCTCCAAACATGGGAGCAGTATTCCATAGTTGGTCGAATTTGAGCTTTGTAAAGAATTAACAGTTGTTTTGGAGTGTAAAGCTTTCTGGTTCGAAATAATATTCCCAACTTTTGAGAAGCTCCCCTTGCTATGCCTGCAACATGTTCATGCCAGGACATATTTGCTCCCAAATTAACGCCCAACAAATTGAGTGACGATGTTAGAGGAATGGAGTGCCCCGACATAACTATGTCGGGTTCAGCAACGTTAATTTTTTTAGAAAAAACTGCTGCCTGGGTTTTTGTAGCGTTAAATTCCACTTGCTTACTATCACCCCAAGATAGAATTTCTTCCAGGTCTTTGTTAAGTTGAATGACTTCCTGCTGTCTGCGGATATTCGTCTGAGTAGCCGATGTCCGAGCATTCAAAGTGAATGAAGAGATAAGTGTACTGTCATCTGCAAAGCTGTAGATTGGATTCTCGGTCTTTTCCAGCAGATCGTTAATGTAAATGAGAAAGAGAGTAGGGGACACTATGGAGCCTTGGGGTACACCGGCGTTGATAGTGAAGGTGTTAGAAAGAAATTCGTCGACTACCACTCGTAAAGAACGCTCTCTGAGGAAACATGAGAGCCACAAACAGAACTTTTCCGACATACCATAAGAACGTAGCTTAGCTAACAGCCCATCATGCCAAACACGGTCGAATGCCTTGGATATGTCAAGAGCAACCGCTCGAGATTCTCCAAAGTGTTCAATTGCATTGTTCCAAACATGTGTTACATAAGTCAGAAGATCTCCTGTTTATCTATTTTTCCGAAAGCCATATTGGTGATCGCTAATAATGTTGAATCCTTCAAGATATTTTAGAAGATGCTGATTGATAGCCTTTTCCATGACTTTCGATATTATTGAAAGCAGTGCGATTGGTCGGTAGTTATTTGGCAAGGTCTTCTTGCCTTTTTTTGCTATCGGCTGAACTGTAGCACATTTCCAGCAGGAAGGAAATATTCCCTTTCTGTAGGATAGGTTGAAAAGTCTACAGAAAACCGGTGTTAGTTCCCTCGCACAGATTTTAAGAACTATGGCAGGTATTCCGTCAGCGCCAGAAGCCTTTTTGGTGTCTAGCTTCATCAGAATACGCTTTATGATACGCTGTCTGAAGACAACATCGGGCATCCTTGATTGCACTATGGGAATAGTAGGTGGTGTTCTTCCTTGGAAATCGACAGTAGAATGTGAAGCAAAGAGTTCAGCCAACAAGTTCGCTTTCTCAACAGGTGTCGTTGCAATAGAATTATCTGGCCGTGTGAGTGGTGGTATGGTGGATTTTGTGAAATTTTGACTAACTGCCTTAGCGACCGACCAAAAGGACCCTGAATTGCCGGGACAGGCGAGAAGTTTGTTTCTAATCCGTTGATTGTGTACCTCCTTCGTTTCGTCGATAATTTCTTTGCAACTGTTCCTGGCACGAACAAATGTGTTACGATTTATGGTGTTAGGATTTTCACGCCATTGTCGGTATGCAAGATGTTTAGAAGCAACAGCTTCTTTGCATTTTCGGTCAAACCAAGGCTTGCCGTTGGAAGGGCATTTCTTCGAAAAAGGGATTTAAGCCTCCATACCGGCCAAAATAACTTCGGAAACCTCCCTGGCGCAGTCAGATGGGTCTGGAATAGCTTTCTCATACCTAAAATATTAGTTAAGATAATCTTCCATTATCATATCTTGTTCTTGCACAACAGTTTCTTCATTTGTTGCAGTTTTTGAACGTCCGGAACGTGGATCATCATTGACGGTTGTACCACCAAGTTTAAACTCTTTGCGTGGATTTCAGTTGCCAATAAACCTCCCAAAACAAAGAATTTCTTTACTGCATGATATTCGATTTTTTCCATTTTTAAAAAATACTTCTACGCGTCTACTTTAACCAGCTGATAAACAATGAAAGACTTGACAGATCGACTTGAAATTTAGGTTGTGTTCATATGACAGATGAAGCTTCAAAATGGTGATCAATATGTGGTTCAAGTGATGCTCCATAGGAGTCGCTTTTGAAACTTATTGACTAACCTGATTACTTTGTTCTGTGTGGGAAATCTACCAATATATCCAGTAATGGGGACAATATCGCATGCTTATTATTATAAGGGTGTGACTTTTTGTCAAGAATTTATATTTTTATAGACTACATAAAATTATACCTTGCGTCAACATTTGCAGTGGCCTCGTCCAAAACCAAAATCTTATTATTTCTTAGAAGTGCTCTTGCTAAACACAAAAGTTGTCTTTGTCCAACGCTAAAATTGGTACCATCTTTAGATACTTCGAAGTCCAGTGTAGTTACCAAATCTTTCAGTTCAACCTGGATAGGCAATATGTGAAGTTATTTTTTTTTTATGAATTTTTACGAGGCGCTTTTTTTTAAGTAAGTACTGTTTTGAAATACGGTCGCCGCAGCGTTATGGTTGCCATTCCGCGGTTGCGCGCTGAGTACCTATATCTATTAGCCATAGACGCCATTACGGAAACATTCGTCCGATATTAAGTTTGTTTGTGTGTGTGATTAAAATGCCTCAGACCATTGAAAATAATATATAATCATGTACAGACCACATATACACTATAAAACAAACAATGGAAAAAAAAAAAAACTGGCAAAGAATAGAAAAGTTCATCTAGCCTTCATAGACATAAGAAAGGCCTATGACTCAGTACCAAGACAAAGATTATGAAACGCAATGGAAGAAATAGGTATTGACAAAGAACTAATATACGCAGTAAAAGCTCTCTATGAAAACAACACAGTGAACATAAAAATAGGACATAAAGTAGGGAAGAGACTCCAAACATCAAAAGGCCTATTATAAGGATGCTCTACATCCCCAACACTATTCAAAATATACCTCAAACAAACATTAACAAAATGGAAGCAAAAATGTAGTGAAATGGGAGTCCCAGTACGAGAAGATTACTTATATATTCTAAGTTTCGCAGACGACCAAGTAATCATAGCGCAAGATGAGGAAGACCTTAGTTATATGGTAAGAAAACTGAAAGAAGAATACACTAAAGCAGGATTAGCAATAAACTTTGATAAAACGGAATATCTAACAACAAAGGAGGAAAACGTGGAGAATCTAGAAGTAGATAACGAAACAATAATCAAAGGAACCGATAGATTTAAATATTTAGGAACCATCATTTCAAAAAAACGTAACATCTGAAGAAGAGATTAAAGGTAGATTAGGACAAACACGATCATGATTAAGACAATTAAATTCGATCGTGTGGGACAAGCACATTACAAAGAGAAACAAAACACGCATATACAAATCCATAATACAAAGCATAATGACATACGGGTCAGAAACATGGACGATCAACAAAAGAAATAAATCTAAAATTAACGAGTAGAGATGGAGTATTGGAGGAGATGTTGTAGAGTGACACGTATGGAGAGAATAACAAATGAAGAAATAAGAAGCAGAATGAACATCAAAGAGAACGCAATAAACACCATTGAAGAAAAACGATTAAAATGGTATGGACATATAAGACGAAGCGAAGATAATAGGTGGATAAAGAAAATAACGGAGTAGAGCCCTATAGGGAAAAGAAAAAGAGGAAGACCCAGATGATCGTGGAGAGACGATGTGGACGAGGCTATGGAGGACAGGAGTCTAACAGATGGAGACTGGGAAGATAGAAACGGATGGAATGAAAGGCTGAGAGAAGGAAGACAGCATTAGCTGTAGAAAATCCTTGATATATATATATATATATATATATATATATATATATATATATATATGTATATATATATATATATATATATATATATATATATATATATATATATATATATATATATATATATATATATAGTTACCAAATCTTTCAGTTCAACCTGGATAGGCAATATGTGAAGTTATTTTTTTTTATTAATTTTTACGAGGCGCTTTTTTTTAAGTAAGTACTGTTTTGAAATACGGTCGCCGCAGCGTTATGGTTGCCATTCCGCGGTTGCGCGCTGAGTACCTATATCTATTAGCCATAGACGCCATTACGGAAACATTCGTCCGATATTAAGTTTGTTTGTGTGTGTGATTAAAATGCCTCAGACCATTGAAAATAATATATAATCATGTACAGACCACATATACACTATAAAACAAACAATGGAAAAAAAAACTGGCAAAGAATAGAAAAGTTCATCTAGCCTTCATAGACATAAGAAAGGCCTATGACTCAGTACCAAGACAAAGATTATGGAACGCAATGAAAGAAATAGGTATTGACAAAGAACTAATATACGCAGTAAAAGCTCTCTATGAAAACAACACAGTGAACATAAAAATAGGACATAAAGTAGGGAAGAGACTCCAAACATCAAAAGGCCTATTATAAGGATGCTCTACATCCCCAACACTATTCAAAATATACCTCAAACAAACATTAACAAAATGGAAGCAAAAATGTAGTGAAATGGGAGTCCCAGTACGAGAAGATTACTTATATATTCTAAGTTTCGCAGACGACCAAGTAATCATAGCGCAAGATGAGGAAGACCTTAGTTATATGGTAAGAAAACTGAAAGAAGAATACACTAAAGCAGGATTAGCAATAAACTTTGATAAAACGGAATAGCTAACAACAAAGGAGGAAAACGTGGAGAATCTAGAAGTAGATAACGAAACAATAATCAAAGGAACCGATAGATTTAAATATTTAGGAACCATCATTTCAAAAAACGCAACATCTGAAGAAGAGATTAAAGGTAGATTAGGACAAACACGATCATGATTAAGACAATTAAATTCGATCGTGTGGGACAAGCACATTACAAAGAGAAACAAAACACGCATATACAAATCCATAATACAAAGCATAATGACATACGGGTCAGAAACATGGACGATCAACAAAAGAAATAAATCTAAAATTAACGAGTAGAGATGGAGTATTGGAGGAGATGTTGTAGAGTGACACGTATGGAGAGAATAACAAAAGAAGAAATAAGAAGCAGAATGAACATCAAAGAGAACGCAATAAACACCATTGAAGAAAAACGATTAAAATGGTATGGACATATAAGACGAAGCGAAGATAATAGGTGGATAAAGAAAATAACGGAGTAGAGCCCTATAGGGAAAAGAAAAAGAGGAAGACCCAGATGATCGTGGAGAGACGATGTGGACGAGGCTATGGAGGACAGGAGTCTAACAGATGGAGACTGGGAAGATAGAAACGGATGGAATGAAAGGCTGAGAGAAGGAAGACAGCATTAGCTGTAGAAAATCCTTGATATATATATATATATATATATATATATATATATATATGTATATATATATATATATATATATATATATATATATATATATATATATATATATATATATATATATAGGCATTGTAATTCGTTTCTTAAATGCAAGACACGTGAAACTGGCCGAAATTCAGTAGATTAGTGCGGTGTGTAGCGATGGAATGGTAAGAAATGGGTTAAAACATATTAGGATGGCCACACAAACGTGCACGATGAGGGACGAAGTGGGCGACCATCCGTCATTAATGATGACCTGGTGCGGGAAGCTGATGAAAAAGTTCAAGAAAACAGACGCTTTACGATTTCATTTGTTCCTGCACTTAAAGAATTATCTTGGCGGTTAGCACTACGACACCGATGACGACGCCAAGACGGCCGTGCTGCAGTGGTGAGCAAACCAAGCGGCAGACTTCTACGCGCATGGAATACAGAAGCTGGTCTTACGATACGACAGGAGCCTTAATATAGGTGGATATTATGTTGAAAAGTAGATTAGATTGCTAAAAAAAATGGCCTTGTAGTTTTTTTTAATGTCAAAAACGATACTTTCTTTAAAAACGAGCTTTATCTGTTGTACATAAATAAATTAAAATTGAACTTTTTATACAGAAAAATTATGTACAGTCTGTCAAGTAAGAACGTGTCTTTGATAATTCATTTTGGGTAGATGCGAGTCTAACGATTCAACAAAGAATCGGTAGAGGGAACCTTTGTCTATAACGCATTTTAGTAAAAGTATCAATCGATTCCGGACCTTCATCGAAATCACATAAAATCCAAAACGAGTCACTTGTTGGTCCGTCGCTTCGAGGCAGTCTTTCTTTGTTCCTATCCAAAGGAGCGTAAAATTCCGCGGCTGCTAAATATATTAAAAAGTGGGTATCGTTTGTGAAGAAGTGGGTAAATCATTTTAAAGAGACGAAAAAATATTCGCGACTTACCAAAACGTGACTCGGTAGGCCAAAACATCAATCCTAAAATCGAGAAACGAATAATGATTTTGTTTTCACGTGACCCTGCGTCAAGGTGAGACAAAATTAAGAAAATCGGGTTTGAATGTGTCCCATGAGACCGTTTGACCACATCTTCGTACTCATGATGTCAAATTCTGAAGCACATTGAAGAAACCTTTGATGGGCAAAAATCACGTCGCGAAGCGGCTCGCTTGGGTCCACGATAAGATACTAGAATGGCCGGACGCCAATCCTATTAAAAACGTTTGGTCCCTTGTAAAGAGAAAGCTCAGAGGAAAGGCTCTGAGGACTTTAACTCAGTTGTCTAGCGAAATTTGAAAAATTTGCAGAGTGTGCAGAAAATCTCGTCGACAGCATGTCTCGAAAATGCCAAATGGTGATTATTGATGCAGCTGGCGATTTGCCAATTTACTAAAATATTTGCGCCTATGTTAGCACACCAAAGAATACACTGATGGCAAATAATATTCTCGAAACACATTTATTCAAGATAGCGATAGGTCCCGTTCTTACTTGACAAACTGTATTTGATCATTGTTTTAACTTAAATTCTAATAAAATTTTAAAATGATTGCAGTCAAGCCAGGTAATTTAACCTTACCTCTTCTAGAACTGTCCACAATTTATTGTCTTCAAATTCACCGAAAGGGTCCAAATTATATCTAAGTGTAGCACTGAACAACACTGGTTCTTGTGGAATAATAGATATATTTTTTCTTAGGTCAGTTAGGCCTAATGTTTTAATGTTAACATCGTCTATAAGAATCTGTCCTTCTATGGGTGCCAGTCTAAACAAGGCAGTAATAAGAGAGGATTTTCCAGCTCCTGTACGTCCCACGATACCAACCTAAAAATTAAAACTAAATCATTTGATATTCAAATTCAACAGCCAGTATAGCATTAGATAGATAGATAGATATTTATTCATGCTAAATAACAAAAAAATGTCTTACACACGTCAATAAACAATACAATAAAAAATGTAGTCACTATACTGATCAAAGCAATATCTTTAGAAAAACATAATAGTACTCAAAACACTTTTCAACGTTTTGGATGGTTGTAGCTTCTACTTGATGGAAATTCATTATAAATATATAATAAAAGACTGTTTTTAGTCAATTTCCACTGGTTTATTTAAATTGCGATGACACGTTTCGCTGTCGATGCAGCTTCTTCAGATCTACATTTTACACTGTCAGGTTAGGTTTAATGTTACCAATTTTATATAATCTCTTAATTATAATATTACATCTAATTAAATTACATTGATAGTATTGGAAAACCCACACAGATTTGGAATTAGGAGAATAAATTCAATAATGGTGAATTGCTTAAATCTACTTGGTCGTTGAGTAAAGTACCTGTAGTCCTTAATCGATTTATTTGGATTGTCTCTAAAAGGTTTGGTTTTAAACCTTTTTGTTGGGTGTGTAAAATTTTGAAATCCTTTTTAAATGTGTGATTTTCTGTTAAAAGATGATTAGCATATGTTGAATTAGATTTTCTATGGATGAAACTCTTTTCGTGTTCTGTAATTCTTTATAAAAATGTACGTCCAGTTTGTCCTATGTATGTTTTAGGACATGACCCACATGTTAATTGATAAACCCCTGATTTATTGTCTTTATTGATTTGTGGTTTGTAGTTTTTAAGAAATTTCCCTATAGTATTGTTAATCTTGTAAGCTATGTTGATATTTTTTTGATTTAAAAATTTCCCCAGTTTTTCCGTTGGTTTTCCGAAATAGGTTAAGCATTTAAATGTGGTATTTCTGTCCTTAAAACGTGGGTATATTTGTGAGATTGCCCCGTTTCTAAGTTTTTTTCCTAACGATATTATTGATTAAAGTAACCTAATAACCGTTGTTATCGGCTACTTGTTTTATGTAGTTTAATTCTTTAGTAAAATTTTCCTCTCATAAGGGGATATTAGTTAGTCTATGTATAAAACTATGATAAGCTGCGAGTTTATGTTAGTTAGGGTGGTGAGAACTATTATGAATTGTGGTATCTGTACTTTTCAACGTTAAAATTTGTCCGATAATTTACAGTACTAACATCTAAACACCTCTTAACAAAAATACATGTCCCATCCCCAGAGGGCCGCACCCTAGCTGAGAAGGCTGCAAGCTTATATCCTTCGATATGAGTAGTCATTATTTCATCTTCTGTCAGCCAGTGTTCCGTTAGACAAATAACATCGACCTGTCTTTCAGCCATGATAGCTTCCAGACAGGGTCTGGGAATGCATATTCACCCTCCCTCGGCTCTGTAGATTCAAAAATGGTTCACTGTAACTCTCTGAGGCCACAGATCAGCACACAGATATTTTAGCTTGCTGATCCATAGGGACCGCCAGCTTGAAAGAACCACAATATTTTTCTAGCTTAGTTCTTATTTTCCCACATTTGCAGCCAGTATCAAGGTTGCAACTCTGTAGATATTCCAATACCATCTGTGCAGTTGTTTCAGCCGCGAGTCCTGAAACAAACAAGAAAGCCATTCTTTTTGCAGCCTTGAGCAGGCTATTATCGTTCTGATTGTTGCTCATCAATGGCTTCGGTCGTCCACAAGCTGGATTTTTGGCTCGGTTGTTACTGTTTGGTAGCGCATTTTGAAGGTTGTCCTGACCGGGCTTTATCCTTGGGTCTATTTTTCTCCTGTTTGTTTTTTTTAACTAATTTCCATTTATTATCCTCATCCTGTTCTTTCCCCGTTTGTAATATTTGCCTTTGTTCTCGTTTATTATCATTAGGACGGTCTAGTAGGTTAGGATCTCCATCATCTTCTCCATTGTCCAGTAGTCGGTTTGACTCCGATGTTTGTTGCTCGTCATTTGCACCAGCACCTGGACTATTTTCAGAGCATTCTTCTCTGTTGCAATATTGTTTAGATGTAACAACCCTTAGACTAACTTCTAGCTTTTTATCATCAGCTTCAGGCTTCTTTCGGCTTGAAACTATCTTCTCATTGATGAGTTGATTTTCATTTGTATTTTTCGCGCCATATTTGACAGATTGGAGGTTAGATTTTTTTTCCAAAAAACCAACTTTTTCCCTTAAAAGACTATATTATTTTCTTCTAATACCTTATTCTTGTCTCGCAATTCATCTACCAAGGTCTTCAAATAGCTAATTTCGACGTCTTTTTCGGGACATACAAAAACGTCAACATCGGCATGCTCCCGACACTTTAAACGAGTTTTATCTAGAATGTTCACTTCTTCTGCCCAATCTCTTGTTAAACAAGATAGATGGAACACTTTTACGCACACGACCCATGTGATCGCACTATTAATTTTATTTTTATAACAGAAATATCTCACTTTATCGGTCCTCACAGAATCCGACACATCATCTGGCGGCGCCATCTTACTTCATTGCAAAGATATATTTAATAATAATAGTAACAGATAGCTTGTCGAAATAGTGCGATTAATATCTTAGTGTATCATAGTTGATTTAACGAATTATCAACTTTATAGTAGAAAGAGCTATGCCTTATGGTGTCAAAAGCGTTTGAAAAATATAAGCATTACTTGGCCTAAGATATCTGGAATAACCACATAAATATTTTATCAGTTCTTATCGTAAATAACTACCTTTTCCCTTGACCTTATCAAGAAGTTAAGATTTTTCAGTGTTGGTGCTTGCCCAATAACGTAGGTTAGGCTTAGATTCTTGAATTCTATTTTAGCCAAACTAGGCCAGGTCAGTATTGGCAATAAACCTAAAATGAAGAAAAAATAAGTTAAAATGTAGAAAATACAAAAAATTTAAATATCATACTGACAACTCAAAACAATCTATTATTACATACGATCTATACTACTAAGTATATATCATCACTACACCAAACACTTTATTTTTGCACTCGACGCGCGTTTCGCTAACAATGTTAGCTTCATCAGGAGCGATGATTGACTAAAGCTAAACTACAAATCGACCCTATTTATACCTAGCCTAACCCTTGAATTACTCAAGCGGAACGAATCACATAGGCAAGGCCATCAGTTCCCGTCAAGTAACCAGTAGAGGGGACTATCAGGAATAGGCCCTCTGTCTTTATTTAAACTACTTTTACATTTTATGATTTCCATACTTTCGTATGCTTTCAACAATCTCCTATCAGATACATTTTTTATTAATCTTAGATTATCTAATGTTACAATATGATCAGCTTCAAGGGCATGTTCGGCAATG
Organism: Pachyrhynchus sulphureomaculatus; assembly: GCA_019049505.1. Taxonomy (NCBI): domain Eukaryota; kingdom Metazoa; phylum Arthropoda; class Insecta; order Coleoptera; family Curculionidae; genus Pachyrhynchus; species Pachyrhynchus sulphureomaculatus. The sequence goes on from CM032447.1 coordinate 26,228,817, forward strand.
CTAGACTTTTCTGTTCTACTGTATTTTAAGTGTGCTAAATGTTCTTTACATCGTGTTTTAATTGACCTTTTAGTTTGCCCAACATACTTTTTGTCACAATCATTACAACTAATTTCATAAATTCCACTTTTCTCATAATTAGGAATCTTATCTTTGGGATTTCCTAAGATATTCTTCATATTGTCTGATGACTTATAGACTAAGGTGAGGCCTATCTTATTAAATACCTTATTGAGTCCCTTGCTATATTTCGGATTATATGGTATGGAGACATACTTGGTGTTATTTCTTCACGTGTAAAAAAGGTGGAATTCTGAATATTAAATCTAAACTTATGTCTATTTATTAGCTTATTTACTAAGTCATTGTCATAACCATTAACTCTAGTTATATTTCTAATACGATTCCTTTCTTTATTAAAGTTTACTCTATTCAGAGGGAAAGTGACCAAACGATGAACTAAAAAATGTAATGAGGCTAATTTATGTTGTTTGCAATGAAATGAATCATTAGGACTATATCTATCTGTTACTGTGTCCTTCCTATATATATATATATATATATATATATATATATATATATATATATATATATATATATATATACATATATATATATATATATATATATATATATATATATATATATATATATATATATATATATATATATATATCTAATTCTAATCTATTATTATCTTTAATAATTAAAATATCTAGAAAAGACAATTGTCCTTTGTTCTCAACTTTGTAAGTGAATTTAATGGAATCATACCGGCTATTTAATTTAGAAACAAAATCATCAACATTTGCTTTCTTTGTATCAAAAATCGCGAAAATATCATCCACATACCTATACCATACCCTTGGGAAATATTCGAATTCTTGACTGGCTTCGATTTCAAACTTACTCATAAATAAATTGGCCATGAAAGCTGATAAGCAATTACCCATAGCTGTTTCTTCTTTCTGAACATAAAATTGATTGTTATATTGGAAATAATTTTGTTCCATACAAAGTTTAGATAATATTAAGTATTCACGAATAATTTCATCTTCAAAGTCTTCTAAGTAATTCTTCGAGATATTGTAAAGTTTGTGGAATTGGCACACTTGGGAACAAAGAACTAACATCAAAAGAAATTAAGACTTCACCATCATTAAGAACTAGATTTTATGTTTTATTAATGAATTCTAGCGAATTGTTCACTGCGAAAGTATTTAATGGTAAATTCTCAAGTTCTTTTGATAACCATTTGGATATTAAATATATGGGTGATCCGATCGATGAAACAATGGGTCGCATTGCTTTTCCAGGTTTGTGAATTTTGGGTAAGCAATGCAATTTTGGTATGGTTGGATTACTCACATTTAATTTAAATTTTAGCGAATCGGAGACAAGGTTCTTACATTTTTTTAAAGAATTTTTAACCTCTGATATAATTCTCGGTAATGGAATTCTTATTACCTTTTCATAAGGGCCAGATTCGATAAGATTATCTACGCGTTCAAAGTAATCTTTCTTATCCAATATAACAACCTTATTTCCTTTATCCGCTTTTAAGTAGAAGACTTTCTTTTTCAATCCTTTAACTACTTTTATGTTTTTTCGTGAATTAGAATTTGTGTTGTTAACCATGTTTTTCGATATTTGATTGCGATATGCTTCCCTATTTTCTGGAAGTGTACTATAGCCAATTTATTCATGAGTAAGTTTGAAATCGAAGTCAGTCAAGAATTCGAATATTTCCCAAGGGTATGGTATAGGTATGTGGATGATATTTTCGCGATTTTTGATACAAAGAAAGCAAATGTTGATGATTTTGTTTCTAAATTAAATAGCAGGTATGATTCCATTAAATTTACTTACGAAGTTGAGCACAAAGGACAATTGCCTTTTCTAGATACTTTAATTATTAAAAATAATAATAGATTAGAATTTGAGATATATAGGAAGGACACAGTAACAGATAGATATATTCCTAACGATTCATTTCATTGCAAACAACATAAATTAGCCTCATTACATTTTTTAGTTCATCGTTTGGTCACTTTCCCTCTGAATAGAGTAAACTTTAGTAAAGAAAGGAATCGTATTAGAAATATAACTAGAGTTAATGGTTATGACGATAACTTAGTAAATAAGCTAATAAATTCATTCATATTCAGAATTCCACCTTTTTTACACGTGAAGAAAATAACACCAAGTATGTCTCCATACCATATAATCCGAAATATAGCAAAGGAATTCAATAAGGTATTTAATAAGGTAGGCCTCATCTTAGTCTATAAGTCATCAGACAATCTGAGGAATATCTTAGGAAAGATAAGATTCCTAATTGTGAGAAAAGTGGAATTTATGAAATTAGTTGTAATGATTGTGACAAAAAGTATGTTGGGCAAACTAAAAGGTCAATTAAAACACGATTTAAAGAACATTTAGCACACTTAAAATACAGTAGAACAGAAAAGTCTAGCATTGCCGAACATGCCCTTGAAGCTGATCATACTGTAACATTAGATAATCTAAGATTAATAAAAAATATATCTGATAGGAGATTGTTGAACGCATACGAAAGTATGGAAATCATAAAATGTAAAAGTAGTTTAAATAAAGACAGAGGGCCTATTCCTTATAGTCCCCTGTACTGGTTTCTTGACGGGAACTGATGGCCTTGCCTATGTGATTAGTTCCGCTTGAGTAATTCAAGGGTTAGGCTAAGTATAAATAGGGTAGATTTGTAGTTTAGCTTTAGGCAATCATCGCTCCTGATGAAGCTAACATGGTTAGCGAAACGCGCGTCGAGTGCAAAAATAAAGTGTTTGGTGTAGTGGTGATATATACTGAGTAGTATTATTGTGCCAAAGATTCCACATTCCCAACTTAGATACGATCTATGATAAAATAAGATCAAAATAATAATGAGATAGGCATAGTTTAGATACAGCAATATTATGATTTTATCCTCTCTGGAGTATCACCAGGAGTATTGTCCTGAGTTATGGACCTCGGAAAAATCCTTTTGTTTATAAACAATTTAAATTTTCAAAACGCGTTTTTTGAGCTTAAAATGTGAATAACTCCGGTTATATAAGTCGGATCGAGACCAAAAAATATCAAACTCTTTGTAATGAAATTTCCAACAAATCCTCGTTGGTTTTAAGTCGCTCAAATGCAAATGCAAATGTACATAACCTACAAAATTGAAAAAACAGGCAAAAAACTGTTTTTTTTTTTTAAATTTTATTGTACAGATCGACTAAGTGAACTGATCGACTTGAAACTTTCAGAAAGTATACGTTTTATTATAGTAAAAATACCCTGAAATTTTGGTATGAAAATATTGAACCCAGTGGGCACACTTGAATTTGTTATTTGAAATTTCAATTGCCCGGAATTTTATGCCGTTCAGTCCAAAATGGATCTTTTTTTTTCAAAATTTAGGTCTCGACGCCAGTTTTCCGATGCTATTAAATTTTTTTAGAGTCATTTTAACTGTATAACAACAAAGGCGTTTTTTCGATTATTCTGAAAAAAAATAATTGAAAATTTTTCATCACATCTGGTAGAGAATCGCCAGACCTTTATTTAAAGCATAAATTCCAATCACAACGTGAAAATGACCGAAAAAACACATTTGTTGTTATTTGATTAATAAACAAATGTAAAAAAGGGTTAGAATGACTCCAAAAAAAATTTTTAGTGGCATCGGAAAGCTGGCGTTGAGACCTAAATTTTGAAAAAAAGATCCATTTTGGACCAAATGGTATAAAATGGCGGGCAATTCAAATTTTAAATAACAAATTCAATTGTGTCCACTGGGTTCAATATTTTTCTACCAAAATTTCAGAGTAATTTTGTTATAACAAAAGGCACATTCTCTGAAAGTTTCAAGCCGATCGGTTCACTTAGTCGACCTGTACAATAAAATGAAAAAACAAAACAGTTTTTGCCTGTTTTTTCAATTTTGTAGTTTATATAAGCACTTAAACCAATGAGAATTTGTTGGAAATTTCATTATGAAGATTTTAATTTTTTTTTTGTCTCGATACGACTTATATAACCGGAGTTATTTACACTCAAAAAACGCATTTTGAAAACTTAAATTGCTTATAAACAAAAGGGGTTCTGAGGTTCAAAACTCAGAACAATATTCCTAGTGATACTCCAGAGAGGATAAAATCATAATATTGCTGTATCTACACTGTGCAATTTCAAATGCTTTTTTTACTGCACTATGAATAGAGATTGACGGAAGAAGAAATGATTTTTTAATGTCACGATAATTGGCATATCTGCCAGTAGTAATATTAACGTGGATCTGGGACACTTTGGCCATCAAATATATTCTGCCGGCAGAGCTAATTTTCGACATGTAATTCAGGAGGAAGGTGCGATTTGCCAACAGTAGCGTGGAAGTTGGTGTAAAATTTTTAGCATCCGCATAAAGATGTCCCGATTGATTTTGGAAAAAGTTGTCATATTTTTTGATCTTGATGGCATTTGTTTATCAAAAAGTACACGGAGTGATCAACAGTAACGTCATCAACTGGTAGTTGTTGACCAAAAGGTTATTAATTGACTTACTGTCGGTAAAAAATGTGTCGTATATAACTTAGTAGTCGGTAAAAGAAATTCCTTTTTCTTTTAAGATGTTATTGTTGGCACCCCTGCAAACAATGCTTTGTGGAAAGAGATTCATTTCTAACTTTATTTATGGTTAAATAGTACATTATCGAACATAAGCACTGCATACGCTTCGCGTTTCGAGGCTGTGTTCCTATGCAATCATCGAAAGGTCCAAAAACGACGCCTACAGTGGCGACTAAATATATGGACAAGTCCAGGTCATTCGTTAGCCAGTAGGTGAAAGGATACTCTCAGTTAAAAAATGTTGATGATCTATCCGAACGTGGTTTAAGAGGAAAAGTGTCTGACAAGGACGAGAATATGATTATTGACATGTTTTTCCGAAATCCTTAATTAACCTTGCACGAATGGGAGCAGTAACTAAAGTAGAAAGGTTTCGATATATGGTATAAAACAATTCACTATAATATCCGAGCTAACTATTTTAAGCAGCGAAAAACACAGAGAGAAACGACTCGCGAGGGTTTTTTTTTTCCGATGAAGCTTTATTTTGGAGTTATGTTATCACCCCCACGAGCCTGATTAATTTCCGCCAACCGATTGATTCAACGCATCGTAAAACACCCTGTGAAGATCCATGCTCGGGGATATCTTTCGGAAAAGGGTTTTTGGGAGACTCTTTATATCTACCTGTAATTTGAACGCTGAAGGAATTTTGCTGATTTACAAGAAGGTATTAGTACCGACTGCCAAACGGTGGTTTGTCTATAAAAATGAAGAGTGGAAAGTATGCCCTAGTAATGGTAGACGATTATCTACACTGATTTGGACTGAAGGGAACTACGGAATCATTAGCATTTTAATGGCAATCCTTTACTGTCCAATGATGTAAAAAACTTTTAAATAATTACATTTTTAATAAACAATGCTCAACACGTTCTTACTTGACCGACTATACCTGTGTAAATCTGGTTTAAAAAATGAAGTTATAGGTTTTTTTAATAGGTGAATACCTGTAGTTTTTGCTAGTAATAAGCAGGTAAAGAAGTTCTGGTCAAATGATAAAATCGGCCTGTAGTTGTTAGTCAAAAGGGCGTTCTTCTTCTTCTGGTGCCTATCTGGTCCGGACGTTGGCGATCATCCTGGCTATTGTAATTTTATTTACGGCTGCTCTGAAAAGCGCGGTGGTTGTTATCGAAAACCATGTTCTAAGATTTTTCAACCACGAGATCCTCCTGCGGCCCGGGCCACGTTTACCCGGAATTTTCCCCTGCAGTATTTCTTGTAGTAATCCATATATCTTCTTATTACGCATTATATGGCCCAGGTACTCTAACTTCCGTGTTTTTATCTCCGTGGGTTTTTTCATTCTTCTAAAAACTTCCTCGTTGGTCACGTGGTCCACCCATGAAATTCTCAGGATTCTGCGGTATAGCCACATTTCAAACGCCGTCAGCCTCTTCATGGTGGCTTCAGTTACAGTTCAGGATTCTGCTCCATAAAGCAACTACTCAGTATATATCACCACTACACCAAACACTTTATTTCTGCACTCGACGCGCGTTTCGCTAACCATGTTAGCTTCATCAGGAGCGATGATTGACTAAAGCTAAACTACAAATCTACCCTATTTATACTTAGCCTAACCCTTGAATTACTCAAGCGGAACTAATGACATAGGCAAGGCCATCAGTTCCGGTCAAGTAACCAGTAGAGGGGACTATAAGGAATAGGCCCTCTGTCTTTATTTAAACTACTTTTACATTTTATGATTTCCATACTTTCGTATGCGTTCAACAATCTCCTATCAGATACATTTTTTATTAATCTTAGATTATCTAATGTTACAGTATGATCAGCTTCAAGAGCATGTTCGGCAATGCTAGACTTTTCTGTTCTATTGTATCTTAAGTGTGCTAAATGTTCTTTAAATCGTATTTTAATTGACCTTCTAGTTTGCCCAACATACTTTTTGTCACAATCATTACAACTAATTTCATAAATTCCACTTTTCTCACAATTAGGAATCTTATCTTTGGGATTTCCTAAGATATTCCTCAGATTGTCTGATGACTTATAGACTAAGGTGAGGCCTACCTTATTAAATACCTTATTGAGTTCCTTGCTATATTTCGGATTATATGGTATGGAGACATACTTGGTGTTATTTTCTTCGCGTGTAAAAAAGGTGGAATTCTGAATATTAAACCTAAATTTATGTCTATTTATTAGCTTATTTACTAAGTCATCGTCATAACCATTAACTCTAGTTATATTTCTAATACGATTCCTTTCTTTATTAAAGTTTACTCTATTCAGAGGGAAAGTGACCAAACGATGAACTAAAAAATGTAATGAGGCTAATTTATGTTGTTTGCAATGAAATGAATCATTAGGAATATATCTATCTGTTATTGTGTCCTTTCTATAGATATCAAATTCTAATCTATTATTATTTTTAATAAGTAAAATATCTAGAAAAGGCAATTGTCCTTTGTTCTCAACTTCGTAAGTGAATTTAATGGAATCATACCGGCTATTTAATTTAGAAACAAAATCATCAATATTTGCTTTTTTTTGTATCAAAAATCGCGAAAATATCATCCACATACCTATACCATACCCTTGGGAAATATTCGAATTCTTGACTGGCTTCGATTTCAAACTTACTCATGAATAAATTGGCTATGAAAGGTGACAAGCAATTTCATAGCCAATTTATTCATGAGTAAGTTTGAAATCGAAGCCAGTCAAGAATTCGAATATTTCCCAAGGGTATGGTATAGATATGTGGATGATATTTTCGCGATTTTTGATACAAAAAAAGCAAATATTGATGATTTTGTTTCTAAATTAAATAGCCGGTATGATTCCATTAAATTCACTTACGAAGTTGAGAACAAAGGACAATTGCCTTTTCTAGATATTTTAATTATTAAAAATAATAATAGATTAGAATTTGATATCTATAGAAAGGACACAATAACAGATAGATATATTCCTAATGATTCATTTCATTGCAAACAACATAAATTAGCCTCATTACATTTTTTAGTTCATCGTTTGGTCACTTTCCCTCTGAATAGAGTAAACTTTAATAAAGAAAGGAATCGTATTAGAAATATAACTAGAGTTAATGGTTATGACGATGACTTAGTAAATAAGCTAATAAATAGACATAAATTTAGGTTTAATATTCAGAATTCCACCTTTTTTACACGCGAAGAAAATAACACCAAGTATGTCTCCATACCATATAATCCGAAATATAGCAAGGGACTCAATAAGGTATTTAATAAGGTAGGCCTCACCTTAGTCTATAAGTCATCAGACAATCTGAGGAATATCTTAGGAAATCCCAAAGATAAGATTCCTAATTGTGAGAAAAGTGGAATTTATGAAATTAGTTGTAATGATTGTGACAAAAAGTATGTTGGGCAAACTAAAAGGTCAATTAAAATACGATTTAAAGAACATTTAGCACACTTAAGATACAATAGAACAGAAAAGTCTAGCATTGCCGAACATGCTCTTGAAGCTGATCATACTGTAACATTAGATAATCTAAGATTAATAAAAAATGTATCTGATAGGAGATTGTTGAACGCATAAGTATGGAAATCATAAAATGTAAAAGTAGTTTAAATAAAGACAGAGGGCCTATTCCTTATAGTCCCCTCTACTGGTTACTTGACCGGAACTGATGGCCTTGCCTATGTCATTAGTTCCGCTTGGGTAATTCAAGGGTTAGGCTAAGTATAAATAGGGTAGATTTGTAGTTTAGCTTTAGTCAATCATCGCTCCTGATGAAGCTAACATGGTTAGCGAAACGCGCGTCGAGTGCAAAAATAAAGTGTTTGGTGTAGTGGTGATATATACTGAGTAGTATCATTGTGCCAAAGATTCCACATTCCCAACTTAGTCCATAAAGCAAGATGGAGAAGACATAACAGCGGAGAAGTCGTACCTTAGTCGTTATTGTCAAGAAGCGGTTTTTGAAAACTGATGCCATTTTAACAAACACCACTCTCGCCTTTTCTATACGACACCTTATTTCCTGTGAGTAATCCCATTGGTCATTCAGTACAGATCCCAGGTATATATACTTATTGACTCGTTTAATATGTTGATTATTGGAAACTATCAGATCCTCATGCGGGATATTATTTTTGCTGATCACCATATATTTGGTTTTATTTATATTTATATCGAGCCCGTACTCCCGACTAACCTCTACCATTCTTGTCATAGTTTCCTGTAGGTCTGCCAGACTATCTGCGATAATTACAATGTCGTTCGCATTTAAGTTATTTAAACGTTTTCCATTTACAAGTATTCCTGCGTTATTTGTTTCGAGAGCTTTATTAAATATATGTTCGGAGTAAATATTAAATAATAGTGGCGATAGAACGCACCCCTGTCTAACTCCTCGTAATATGTTTATTGCTTCAGATTTGTCTCCATCCACGTTTATGCAGGCAGTCTGATTCCAATATAGATGTGCAATTATCCTTAGGTCACGATCGTCAATCCCCACCTGCTGCAGTATCTCCATGAGTCTATGGTGTTGCACTAGTCCACGAAACAAGCATACACGTCACAGTTAACGTCACGACATCTCTGAAATAGCATCTGGATACTGAATATGGTTTCTCTTGTTCCACCGCATCACGAAATTCAAACTGTGTTTCTGATATGTGCTCTTCACAAACTTTGTAGATCCTTCTATGTATGGTTTTTAAAAATGCCTTTAATAGATGACTCATGAGACTAATCATTCTGAAGTCTTCGCATTTCTTTGCTCCTTTTTTCTTTGGTAGTGTTATAAATTCTGATTTTAACCACTCCTTCGGGATGTTCACGGTTTCATAAATACGAATAAATATGTATGTTATCTGTTTGATGCTACTATCGTCCAAGAATTCTGAATGGAAGTTATCAGGACCAGGGGCTTTTCGTTCTTTCATTTGTCTGATCGTAGCTCGAACTTCTTCCGCCGTTATGGGAGGACCTGATTTATTTGTCATCGGTAGAAGATGTGGGCGTGCATCATCAAATAGCAGCTTGATGTAGTTTTTCCAAACATCTATCTTTTCTTGTTTCTCCCCAATAACATTATTTAAGTTGTTCATTATTCCGTTTGGTGACCTGTATTTAAATATACCCGCTGCTTCTTTAACTTTCTTATGTACATTAAAACTATGACGTTTTTCTTGTAGGGCTTCTATTTCTTTGCAGTCTTCCTCCAACTTTGAGTTTTTAACTTCTTTTATCCTTTTTAGTGTTCCGTACGGAACGCTTATAAGATCACTTCGGTGTCTGTCCGTCTGTCTGTCCGTCTGTCCGTCTGTCACACCCGATTTTCTCCGAAACTATTTGTCGTAGAAAGTTGAAATTTGGTAGTAATATAGGAATTGATGGCCTCATCAGAGCCATGTAGTTTTGAAAGTTAAATTTTGACTTAAGGGGTTAGTTTTGGGGGGTGAAATCGGAAGTGAAAAAAAAATTTTTTTACTAGGTAATCGAGTGTGGTGTCAAATGAAAGCTTGTGAAAACACGAGTAAAAAATATATATATAATGTAATACTTGCGCGCACTTTTCTTTGTATTACTTTTAAAAAATCGCAAAAAATCGCTGTCCACCCGCCTTATCTCGGAAAGTACTTATCAAAAAATTTTGAAAAAATTGTGGAATATTCTCCACGGGGTGTAGATTGAACGAAAATTATCACGTGTGCATTACCTGTAATAATTTATCTGGTATATAAAAAAAACAGAAATTTCAAGGTCATCAATTTTCAGTAAATATTGGAAATAAACTTTGTTGAAACTTATTTGGGGTGTATTTTGTGAAGTCACTGATCATTTTATATCACCGTAACATAAATTTTGACTTAAGGGATTCGTTTTGAGGGGTGAAATCGGAAGTGAAAAAAAAATTTTTTTACTAGATCATCGAGTGTGGTGTCAAATGAAAGCTTGTGAAAACACGAGTAAAAAATATATATATAATGTAATACTTGCGCACACTTTTCTTCGTATTACTTTTAAAAAATCGTGAAAAATCGCTGTCCCCTACCTTATCTCGAAAAGTACTGATCAAAAAATTTTGAAAAAATCCTGGAATATTCTCCACGGGGTATAGATTGAACGAAAATTATCATTACCTTTAATAATTTATCTGGTATAGAAAAAAAAACAAAATTTCAAGGTCACCAGTTTTCAGTAAAGATTGGAAATAAACTTTGTTGGAAACTTATTTGGGGTGTGTTTTGTGAAGTCACTGATCATTTTATATTACTGTAACATAAATTTTGACTCAAGGGATTCGTTTTGAGGGGTGAAATCGGAAGTGAAAAAAATTTTTTTATACTAATTCATCGAGTGTGGTGTCAAATGAAAGCTTGTGAAAACACGAGTAAAAATATATATATATAATGTAATACTTGCGCACACTTTTCTTCGTATTACTTTTAAAAAATCGTGAAAAATCGCTGTCTCCTATATTATCTCGAAAAGTACTGACCAAAAAATTTTGAAAAAATCCTGGAATATTCTCCACGGGGTATAGATTGAACGAAAATTATCATTACCTTTAATAATTTATCCGTTATAGAAAAAAAAACAAAATTTCCAGGTCACCAGTTTTCATTAAAGATTGGAAACAAACTTTGTTGAAAACTCATTTGGGGTGTGTTTTGTGATGTCACTGATCGATCATTTTATACCACCCTAACAAAATTTTTTATTTTAAAAACAATCAACGTACGGAACACTAATTGTGCAAGTTCAACTTGTACTTGACCGGTTTTTTGTATTAGTTTATGTACTTGTAGGTATTCGGCCGTACTTTTGGGGGCGTCATTTATGTTAAATTAGCTCTGCCGCACAGTGCGAAATTTAGGAAGTTTAGCGGAAGTTTATTCAATTTTTGAAATACGTAAAATGCATAAGATTATTCATTATTTTGGTAGGTTAATGTCCCACCTCTAAAACCTCATACTCAGTTTGGGGATTAACCCTGTGAAACAATTGCAAAATGCACCTGAAAGTTGCATTACTTATTCAATCATACTTTTTGCCTACAGAAAGCTATTCGATTTGTTTAAGTTAAAAGAGTGGTACATACAAACGGCAAGTCAGTAGGCCATGATTTTTTCTTCATTTATTTTATAAGAGAATTGTCAATTATTGGCATTTAAATAATTGCAAAATCTTTTCTTACTCGGGTGTGATTTGTTCGTGAAAAAAGTGATTTTTAAGAAGTAAGTAAAATTTACATTTTTAACTTCAGTGGAGACTTCAAAAAGTGATACTACATAATACCAGCTTGAAACGCACAAAATTTGAAAGGTTTTTTTTCCTCTGTTGGAAACACAAAAGATCTTCTGCGATATTTTGCGATCTTCTTTTAAATTAAACATTTTCCAGAATGACTTTGCAAATTTCATATAACTGCATATTCCAAAAGTGGAAGGAAGAACCGACATCGGACGCCATCATTGGTTTTGTTTTGGAAAAAATAGGCTCACCAATGCTAACATCTGACGCTCTTTGCAGTTTAAAGGCAACTCTTCGTGCGCTGGTTTGTAAAATACAAAAAAGGTGGAGGGAATCCAGTCGAAATTTAGCATCATTTCTGAATAAAAATGCTAGCTGGCTTGAAAATAATGTAAAATTTTCAAATGCTGTAAGGGATGCACTGCCTAGTGGATCGAGGACCAATGCAGGCAGACCTAAAAAGGAATTTAGGGATTGTCATCCTAAAGTGCAAAACAGAAAAGTGCATCATCTTTTGAAGTCCGGTAGTCAAGACGAGTTAGCCAAAGCAACTGCAACAAAGCTATACCAATCTGGAAAACGAAACTCTGCAGCGATTGTCAAGGAACTGGCATCTGGTTCTCCAGAAAGGGGTAGCAAAATCAAGAAGGCTCGCATGTCTTCTTCAAACAGCCCACGAAAATTAACTCCAGACCAGGCTCTGGCGCTACTTATTGATGCAAACTTATCGTCAAATCAGTACAACATTGTTCGAAATCAAGCAAAAAATCACCGTTGCATTTTGTATCCACCTTATTATGTTGTAAAAGAGGCAAAGAGGTTGTGCTATCCAAAGGACATAGTAATAACTGAAGTTTCAGCTGAAGTATCAGTGCAGTCGCTTATAAATCATACCGTAGCAAGACTTTGTACAGGGCTAGAAGGGATTCTTAGAACTTTATCAAACGTTAAAGCACTAAATATTATCGTAAAGTGGGGTTGTGATGGGGCGGAACAAGTTAATTATCGACAAAATTATATGGACAAACATACCTCTGATGATAGTATGTTTAGTGTATCAATGGTACCAATCTAAATGTGCTCCGTAAATGATAATGGTGATAATCAGTCAGTAATTTGGAAAAAAAACCCTGCTTCTTCTTCCACACGGTACTGTCGCCCCATTAAGTTCGTTTTTGCCAAAGAAACAGTCAGTGTAATTACCTCAGAAGTAAACAAAGTGAAAGAACAAATATCTCAACTTACTCCAACCACTATACTTGTAGATGGCAAGCAATTTCAGGTTACAGCAAATATGATCTTTTGTATGATTGACGGTATGCAAAGTATGCAATGCTGTATCATCCTGTCCATCATCACAAACATGCTACTTATGTGGGGCTAAACCTAGTGAAATGAACAACATCTGTGATATACCTCAGAAAAATATAAATGAATCCTTTTTATCCCTTGGACTATCACCCCTCCATGCATGGATAAGGTTTTTGGAATGTATTTTACATACATCGTACAAACTGGATATTAAGGCATGGCAAGCTCGTGGAGCAGAAAATAAAAAAAAAGTTGCAGAGAAGAAAAAATACATTCAACAAAAATTCAAAGAGGAGCTTGGCTTGCTTATAGATATGCCAAAACAGCAGACCGGAAACACAAACGATGGTAACACCGCGAGGAAATTCTTTAGAAATGCCGAAAAGTCTTCTGAAATAACTGGCGTTAATTTAGATTTGATCAAGCGTTTTCATGTGCTGTTAGAGTGCCTAAATTGTGGTCTTAAAATTGATTCAGAAAAGTTCGGCGAATATGCAAGAGAAACATTGGAATTGTATTTGAAAGAATATTTCTGGTACTCAATGCCCGTAAGTGTGCATAAAGTCCTTTGTCATGGAAAGGATATTATAGCCTCTTGCATTCTTCCGATCGGACAATTTTCTGAAGAAGCACAGGAGGCAAGAAACAAAGACTGCAGAAAATATCGCGAACTTTTTACTAGAAAAACATCCCGAATTGACACAAATACGGATTTATTTAATCGACTGCTTATTCCATCGGATCCGTACATCGCTAGTCTTCGTAAAGCACCCAAAACTAAGCATAGTGAAGTTACGCCAGAAGTTTTAGAGTTGTTAGAAAGATTTGCAGACCCATGTAATGATTGCGAGTCTTCAGACGATTGCAATGAGTCTCGTTCTGAATAGATGTTCAAAATGTTGTTACAAAATGTATGTTTTTTTTTTTTAATTGTTCTATAATAAAAAACACAAATAAACTGAAAAACTTTAATTAAAACACCTTAATTTTCATTAAAAATTTTAAAAAACCAACAAATAGAACTGTTTTACTGGTTTAAATAATTAAGTTCCGGTAAACTCAAGAAATTTCCGACTGTGTGCCGGTAAGATAAATTTCAAAGTTAAAGTTTCATGATCCACATTAGTTAACTACTGCCGCTACACATTTCTATTTATTCAAAAAGTTTCTTCGACTTATGTTTAGTTATCATCATCATCTTACTATATTTCCACGTTATATACATCCCTACATCTGCAATTATAAATGTTAGTGTTGTTTTTGTAAAAAGTTGAAACGTAGCTCTCGTAAATATTTTTGTGAGCAAGTTTTTTTTTACCTTTTGATGTTTCAAATGGACCTTCATTCTCTAACTTGATATACTGCAAAACTCTTTCTACACTTGTTAACTGACTGATAACTTCTGCAGTTTGCGTCATACCATACTGCAACATTAGCGTCAAAATAAGTGACTGCGATATAGCAAGTCCGACGAAGCTACTACTGTGTGTGATACCAACTGAAATAATAGTAGAAATGTATCAACCAAAATGTTGTTTGACAAGTACTCTGTAGATTTATTTCCAAATAAAATAAACATAAATTATGATGATGAATGAGTCTTTTTACAGTTTTTACTTCCTCGGCTCTGTAAAGTACTGTGTTTGAAAAAAAAATCCCTCTGTAATGTTTGAATTCAAGAGCAAAAGGCATCGGTAAAGTAAGATTTAGTACCTTTGTTATTAAAATTATATAAAAACAACACTATGTTTTAATTTCTAATATATTTAAAGTCACTTGACAATTGTTTCACCATACAATGGCTTCTTCAGAAGTAAATCAGAAAGAAAAATATTTGGTAGTAATCCTGGTTAAATAGTGCTTAAAACTATCCTTAATTACCTCAGATTATGTTAATCATTTTATTATATTATTTACAAACAGAATTATTTTAAGAATGCAAATCTGTGGTACTATTTCCCGAAACCGTCAATTGCATAGAGACCTCGGTGTGCCAACAATCAAGGCACACATGAGGTCCACCAACATTAAGTTCTTCGCAAAGGCGCTACAACACCCAAACGCCACCATAAGGAGCGCATTTCACGTACCCGCCAACGCCCGCCATCACTATCCAAGACCTTCTGACCCCATATCCGACGAAGACGATGGCCCTCCCCCACCCCCATGAAGATTGTAACCTAGATTAAGTTTAGAATTAAGTTCTAGATTAGTTTAGAATTAAGCTCTAGTTAAGTTAGATTAGTCAACCAATGTAATTAAAACCCAATGTCCTAGGTTAAGTTAATTAGGATTACTGTATAGAACCTAGGTTAAGTAGTATAGGAATATAAGCTATCATAAATGTAAGTAAGAGGCATAGCCTAACTTAAATTCAATAAAGACAATGACAAAAGGTACTATTTCCGAGAACTAATAAAGATTAAGTAAGGGTGAATGGTTTAGGTCTACCTGTTCGTTTAATAATTGATTGGAGTTTTTCCGTTTGTTAATTTCAAGACATTCAAGCAAATTTAATTTTTTAGATTTATTTTCAACATGTAGAATTTTTAACGTATCATCAAAATTATGGAATTCGTTTATTACATGGGTTGCGTAATGTGAATTGTTCTTATTTTTTAAATAACTATGTTCATGCTCTTTAATGCGAGTTTCAAAAGATCTACCAGTTTGTCCTATGTAGGTTTTAGTACAAGATCCACAATTTAATAAATAAACTCCTGATTTTAAAGAATTCTTAGATTTGGTTTTGTTATTCAAAATTATACTCCCTAAGGAATTACTAGTTTTGAATGCTATTTTATTGTTCTTTTTTATTAAATGTTTGGAAATTGTTCTAGTTATTTTCCCTGTGTATGTGAGTGTATTAAATTTTCCTTTTTTGTCATTAATTGTGGGATAAATTAGAGAGATTGCTTGTTTAATGGATTTTTTATTCAAGATATTATCTATAATGTTGGGGACATATCCATTATTAATTGCTATTTGTTTGATTATGTTGAATTCTTTGTTAAAATTAGTTTTAGTCATAGGGATATGTAAAAATCTATGTATGAAAGAGTTAAAAGCTGCCATTTTGTGAGGATAAGGGTGGGATGAACTATTGTAAATCGTGTTTATTGTTCACTTTTGATATAGATATGTCTAAGAAATTTATAGAGTTATTGGTTTCTAATTCTATGGTAAATTTAATATTAGGATGCAAATTATTTAGGAAGTTAAGGAGGATTGTTAGTTGTCTATCTGTTCCCGTGAAACAGGAAATGATATCGTCAGCATATCTATACCAGTAAACAATATTTTTGCTTACCGCGTTACCTTTGTTATTATCAGTGAATAGGGTAATAATATTTCTATCAAATAAATAAGACTCCTGGTAAAATTAGAGCACTAATACCATCACTGGATATTTAGCGGGAACTCTAAAGAATAGAGATCAATATAAATGGGTGGTGCTCGTGACATGTCGTATTAGTACTCTATTTTTACAGTTACTGCTGTTCGTCTCATAGTGATTTAGCATTAGCATCCTATTCGTTTATAATAACAAAGATACTAAATTTTACTTTACCTATGCGTTTTGCTCTGGAATTAAAAGTTTTGGCGATTTTACACCAGTGGTTGTCTATTCATATCGTTAGTTGTATGCCTTTTAAATCTCTTCTGCTAATTCGGGATTTTTGCGATGTCCTCCTTAACCTAGACTGGCTGATTTATAGATGACACGCCCTGATAATCCATAGATTTAGACGGCCGTACTTTTAATGCAAGAGCAAAAAGCACACGTCGATTAGTGTTACTTTGACTTGGTAGTCGCAGACGTGTCGACAAATTAGCACCGTGACCGACGAAAACGTAGTCCCTGATATAAAATTATATATATATATATATATATATATATATATATATATATATATATATATATATATATATATATATGTTATATATATATATATATATATATATATATATATATATATATATATATATATATATATATATATATATATACACTCCTGGACAAAATTAACGCAACAATATATTAAATCATACAAATCTCTATAATGAATTAATTTTAATAATTTTTTATGAACATTGGTTACACTAAAAGTTAGAAAAAACTTATTCGAATAGTTTAAAAGTGAATTAGCTACCAAATTTCTCTATAAGATTCGAATTAAAATTATTCTTAAGACCTAATAACAAAATCGTTGAAATTATGTAATAATGAAAAAAATAAATTGGACCACTAATAGCAAAATTAATGGTGTAACTGGGACACTAGTAGCGTGTGTTGCCTCCTCTACTTCGGATGACAGCGTTTATGCGCCTAGGCATGCTTCTTATTAAATTTTGGATAAAATCTTGAGGAATTTGCTCCCATTCTGTGATAACTGAATTTTCAAGTTCCCTCAGGTTTCTAGGTGCAGGTATATGACGTTTCACATTTTTCTTAAGGTGACCCCATACATGTTCTATCGGATTCAGATCCGGGCTTTTTGGTGGCCATTGCATAATCGGTATATCAACTTGATTAAGATAATCGAGTACCTCCCTAGCCACGTGAGGTCGAGCGTTGTCTTGCATAAACAGGAAATTGGGCCCCACAAAATGACCGAAAGGCATCACATGTTCTATTACAATATTCTCAAGATAGTAGTCAGCATTCATGGATCTAGTACGGACAGGAACTAACTCTGTGCGAGCATCAAAGCAGATGCCACCCCAGAACATAACAGAGCCACCGCCGAATGGAATCCTTGGAGAGATATTGCAAGGAGCAAACCTCTCTCCTAGTATTCGCCATACTCGCTCACGACCATCTGGATGTTTTAGACTAACCCTAGTTTCATCTGTGAAAAAAAACTTGTTTCCAATCATCCACAGACCAGTTTTCGTGATTTCGAGCAAAACGTAACCTGGCATCTCTGTTCTCTCTAGTAAGCAAGGGCGCAGTGGCTGGTCTCCTACTGAGCAATCCAGCTTCATTTATCCGTCTTCTAACTGTTTTAGAAGAAATTGTGACATTGCGAGCAGCTTCGAATTCGTTTCTTATTATAGAACTAGTGACAGTCCTGTTTCTTAAAGCATATTGTCTTATAAAACGTTGCCCTAGCCTTCTAGAATAAGTTCCTACTTCATTCAAGCGTCTTACCATATGACTTATTGTGGAACGATGTTTGCCTAACAAATTGGCAACATAACTCTGACAAGATCCCTCGTCCAATAAAACTGAGGCTCGCACTACCTCGTGTTCAGTTAAATTCCTTGTTCGATTCATTTTTCTAATTCTTCGGGGTCAAAAATAAACCAGTCTACCACAAAAACGTATTACTTTGAAAAAGGGAACAATTTATAAGCTTACTTTTAAAGAAAATCTATCGCATTATTACAGAAAATTGTTTATCTTCTAAAAAAATTCTTTAAGACTATAAATCTAAACGAACTGTTTTGATTTCTGTCATGAACAACGAAACAAAATATGCATAGCCTACTATTCAAATACTCGATAAACTTTAAAACTGACATAAGAAAAAGATAAATTAATTTTCAGATTGTTGCGTTAATTTTGTCCACGAGTTTATATTTATATTTATATATATATATATATATATATATATATATATATATATATATATATATATATATATATATATATACAGTTGACACTCTATATAGTGCAAGACAAAAATGTTGACCGAAATTGCACTATAAAGAGTTTTTCACTATATAGAGTTTCACTATAAACAGTGTCGACTCTATATATATATATATATATATATATATATATATATATATATATATATATATATATGGGATGTTTCGCGCCAACAGGGCTACCCCAATACCCAAAAATAGAACTAACAAAAAAAGAAATCATAGAGTATCAAATTCTTCATCGAAACCCTTTCAAATGAAACTTGGCCGCTTTGAAAAAAACAAGATGACGGCTCAATATGGCGGCTAGAAACAAAAAAATCGTAATTTCTAAGCGGAGTTAACTGAACTTCAAAACTGAGACAAAATGCAATATTGATGTAATAGTTAGAGTAACCAACATAATTTTATGTACCCACATGGCGGATCCAACATGGCGCCTAAAACCGCAAATTACTCCCCATCAGAAAAAAAAGGGCTATCTAACTGCGAAATCTTCATAATTGTTCATTTTTCGTCTAATTTTCGGTTTTAGGCGCCATATTGGATCCGCCATATTGGTATTACATAGAATTATATTGGTTACTATATATATTACTAACTATTACATCAATATACATCAATATTGCATTTTGTCTCAGTTTTGAAGTTCAGTTAACTCCGGTTAGAAATCACGATTTTTTGTTTCTAACCGCCATCTTGTTTTTTTTCAAAAGGGCCAAGTTGCATTTGAAAGCAAACGTCCCATGTATATACATGTATATATATATATATATGTATATATATAAATATATATATATATATATATATATATATATATATATATATATATATATATATATATATATATATATATATATATATATATATATATATATATATATATATATATATATATATATATATATATATATAAATAAATATATATATATATATATATATATATATATATATATATATATATATATATATATATAATATATATATATATATATATATATATATATATATATATATATATATATATATATATATATATATATACTCGTATATATATGTACCCTCATTACCGAGCTACAGAGCCCAAAAGGGGCACCTGGAAAATGGTCGTTATTCATTATTTGCGAAATCGTTGACTGATACTCGAAATTTATTTACTGTCCGAAACTGCATGCACTGGTTCGACCGTAGTACTAAAATTCTCGACATTTAAATAGGTAGTTCAAAAGTAGGAAAGAAAGGGGTAAAAACAGATCTAACTTTTTTGGACATTGAAATTTATATTTTTCACGTTCAGGGCCTCTATTGATATCCTCCTCTGCACAAGCAGCTTCGCGTTATTTTCTCTGTATCTATATGCCCCGGTTCCTTTAACCTTGCTAGGTTACTATATATATTTGAGAGAATGAACCAATAACTCAGTTATCTTGAAATATAGTTGACTTACAATCCGTAGAAATGACAAATCCAAAAATAACGCTGGTAATAAAGATTACACACACAATATCCAGCCAAAGACCAAACGCACAACTACATACAACTGTTAAAAACCAGGCGGAAGTGTGGACATTCTGCAAAATAAAAATAATAAGGTCAAGTTAATAATTAGGGAGATTTTGCAATAGTTATTTTTCACATGCCTTTTTCCTTATTGTTATCTCAAGCATGCACAGTATTAACGCGAAGGAATTGCAAGGTTAGGTTAGTGTTCATCTAAAATATATATAAAATGCAACGTCTCTCTGTCTATCTGTCAGTTAGTGCGCTTATCACTGGAAAACCACTTATCCGATTTACGTACTTTTTTTTTAAAACATACTTATGTTCTCTGGCCAGGTTATAGGCTATATTTTATTACGATAGGTAGCATAAGGAATGAGCAGTGACATAAAATAGTGAGTGAAGTCGGAAAAAAGTTTACCGCTAGCGCGTTCTTTTGTAATACACAGCCTAAACCATTAATTATGGAACAATATTATCTAGCAGAGAATATCTGTAATCTATAATCTACAACATATATAAAATGCGATGTCTCTCTGTTTGTCTGTCAGTCCATTAGTGCGTTTATCACGCGAGAACCACTTATCCGATTTAGGTGTCTTTTTTTAAATTCACACATATATTCTTTGGCCACGTTGTATAATAATAATAATAATAATCTATATCTATACTATATATAAAATGCAACGTTTCTCTGTCTGTCTGTCTGTCCGTTTGTGCGCTTATCCCTCGAGAACCACTTATCAGATTTACATGATTTTTTTAAAATTCATTCATATGTTCTATGACCAGGTTATAGTTATACATTTTATTACATCTATAATATATATAAAATGCAACGTATTTCTGTCTGTCTGTCTGTCCGTTAGTGCGCTTATCACTGGAGAACCACTCATTCGATTTTCGTACTTTTTTTTTTAAAAACATACATATGTTCTCCGGCCAGGTTATAGGCTATACTTTATTACGATATGTATCATAAGGAATGAGCAGTGACGATAATAGTGAAAGAAGTCGGAAAAAAGTTTGCCGCTAGTGCGTTCTCTTGCAATACACAATCTAAACCAACAAATATGGAACAATATTATGTAGCAGAGAATATCTATAATCTATAATATATATGAAATGCAATGTCTCTCTGTCTGTCTGTCTGTCAATTAGTGCGTTTATTACGCGAGAACCACTTATCCGATTTACGTGTCTTTTTTTAAATTCATACATATATTCTTTGGCCAGGTTATATAATAATAATAATAATCTATCTATGATATATATATATATATATATATATATATATATATATATATATATATATATATATATAAAATGAAACGTCTCTCCGTCTGTCTGTCTGTTCGTCCGTTAGTGCGCTTATGACTGGAGAACCACTTATCCGATTTACGTGCTTTTTTTTTAAATATACATATGTTCTCTGGCCAGGTTATAGACTATATTTTATTACGTTAGGTAACATGAGGAATAAGCAGTGACGATAATAGTGAATCAAATCGGAAAACAGTTTGCCGCTAGCGCGTTCTCTTACGATAGACTGCGTAAACCACTAAATATGGTACAATATCATGTAGCAAAGGATATCTATAATATATATAAAATGCAACGTCTCTCTGTCTGTTGTTTGTCCGTTTGTGCGCTTATCACTGGAGAACCACTTATTCGATTTATGTGCTTTTTTTTTAAACATACGTATGTTCTCTGGCCAGGTTATAGGATATACTTTCTTACGTTAGGTGACATAAGGAATAAGCAGCGACGATAATAGTGAATCAAGTCGGAGAATAGTTTGCCGCTAACGCGTTCTCTTGCAATACACTGCCTAAAGCATTAAATATGGAACAATATCATGTAGCAAAGAATATAATATATATATATAAAATGCAACGTCTCTCTGTCTGTCTGTCTGTCCGTTAGTGCGCTTATCACTCGAGAACCACTTATCCTATTTACGTGTTTTTATAAATTTATACATATGTTCTATATAATTCGATATAAGCCTAGATAATGGGAGGTAAGGTGAGATAATGGGAGATAAGGTGAGATAATGGGAGATAAAGAAAAAAAAAAATGGAAGATACGTCGAGATAAGCCTCGATAATGGGAGATAAGGTGAGTTATGGGAGATAAGTATAAATAATAGGAGATAAGCAGAGATAAGTCTAGATAATGGGAGTTATGGTGAGATAATGGGAGATAAGGAGAAATAATGGTAGATAAGGAGAAATATTGGGAATAAGTCGAGATAAGCCTAGATAATAGGAAATAAGGTGAGATAATGGGAGATAAGGAGAAATAATGGGAGATAAGGAGAAATAATGAGAGATGAACAGAGATAAACCTAGATAATGGAAATTATGTAGTGATAATGGGATATAAGGAGAAATATTGGGAGATAAGTTGAAATAATGGGAGATATTTTATTACGTTGGGTAACATAAGGAATAAGCAGTGACGATAGTAGTGATTCAAGTCCACGCGAGCGGAGCCGCGGGCCCGGCTAGTCTATATTTATAATATATAAAATGCAACGTCTCTCTGTCTGTCTGTCTGTCAGTTAGTGCGCTTATCCCTCGAGAATCACTTATCCGATTTACGTGATTTTTTAAATTCATACATATGTTCTCTGACCAGGTTATAGGTATATATTTTATCACATCTATAATATGTATAAAATGCAACATATCTCTGTCTGTCTGTCTGTCTGTCCGTTAGTGCGCTTATCACTGGAGAACCACTTATCCGATTTTCGTACTTTTTTTTTTAAACATAGATATGTTCTCTGGCCAGGTTATAGGCTATATTTTATTACTATAGGTAGCATAAGGAATGAGCAGTGACGATAATAGTGAATGAAATCGAAAAAAAGTTTGCCGCTAGCGCGTTCTCTTGCAATACACAGTCTAAACCATTAAATACGGAACAATATTATGTAGCAGAGAATTTCTATAATCTATAATATATATAAAATGCAATGTGTCTCTGTCTGTCAGTCTTTCCATTAGTGCGTTTATCACGCGAGAACCACTTATTCGATTTACATGTGTTTTTTTAAATTCATATATATATATATATATATAATATATATATATATATATATATATATATATATATATATATATATATATACTTTGGCCAGGTTATATAATAATAATAATCTATATCTATAATATATAAAATGTCTATCTGTCTCTCTATCAGTCTGTGTGTCCGTTAGTGCGCTTATCACTGGAGAAACACTTATCCGATTTACGTGCTTTTTTTTAAACATACATATGTTCTCTGGCCAGGTTATAAGATATATTTTATTACGTTAGGTGCCATAAGGAATAAGCAGTGACGATAATAGTGAATCAAGTCGGAGTTTGCCGCTAGCGCGTTCTCTTGCAAGACACTGCTAATTGGAGATAAGGTGAGATAAGGGGAGATAAGGAGAAATAATGGGAGATAAGTCGAGATAAGCCTCGATAATGGGAGATAAGGTGAGGTAATGGGAACTATGTATAAATAATGGGAGAAAAGGAGAAATAATGGGAGATAAGCAGATATAAGTCTAGATAATGGGAGTTATGGTGAGATAATGGGAGATAAGGAGAAATAATGGGAGGTAAGGAGAAATAATGGGAGATGAGCAGAGATAAGCCTAGATATTGGAAACTATGTAGAGATAAGGGGAGATAAGGAGAAATATTGCGAGATAAGAGGAAATAATGGGAGATATTTTATTACGTTGAGTAACATAAGGAATAAGCAGTGACGATAGTAGCGAGTCAAGTTCACGCGAGCGGAGCCGCCGGCTCGGCTAGTCTGCTATAAACTTTTTTTCATTCATTTCATGGTTAAACACGCCGGTTATTAGAATTTGATGGGTTACCACAAGTTTTTAAATTAAAATTTTGTCTACCAGGTTCAATAATAAGAATAAGGAACGTGAAATCATTATCCTTAATAAAGGATTTTCTTATTTTGTTTCAATACTGCGCAAGCTCCGAATGTTGGGCGCATGCTTCAAAAAACGCTGAGTCCTTATATTTAATCTCTTCGCTCTACTACTGCGCAAGCTTCAAACGGTGGGCACATGCTTCAAATAGAGAAAAAGACGGTGGCCTACCAAAATAAGCGTTGCAAAATCTGTCTAATAACTAATATATTATGTCTTATTTACCTGATGCTCATCAAATTCTTTGATCAGGATTTTTTCTGCTCGCGCAGCTCTTATAGTTGTGAGTCCAGTAAGTGTAGAATTAACATAAGAGAAAACCGGTGACTTCACTAAAAAATAAAGACCAAAATAATTTCTCTAACAAACGTACACTGTAATAACAAGTTTGGAATACTATTTAAGGTCATGATCACTGTCTCTTCAGCATTTGCAAGTGAACAGTTTCAATGTTCTTACAAACGAAATTAAACTTTGTTGTCCAAAGATCCCAATTTAAAAATGTAAAAAACTTCAAAGGGTCCTGTCTACTTTATCGTACAACTTTGACGTAGGCTGCACTTGGCGAAACGACTTATTTTAGCGAGTAATATAACCCGTCAAATAATCTGCTCCAACTTCAAAAGTACCTTGTATATACTAAAAATATCAATCACGCCCAGACTAATAAGTAAAAATTAACAACATGCCATTCCGACTACTTTTCTTTTATCCTGTTTAAATAACACTTCAAAATTTTTGGCGAGACAAAAGGATCTTTGCCAATAAAAACCTGAAGAAAAGCGTCACCGCAAACATTTTAAAATTATCATTTTTGAAAAACAAAAAACTACGAGAGCAAACTTTTTGGCGATATTTACCACATTAAATATGACAGTGTCAAATACTAAGTCAACTGAACTACGAAAAATTTGAACTCACTTTCTTGTCATACGTTTACAGGGGTTTTCCTTAAAAGAGTAATTCATTCTGTTATTGGCAAATCTTGATAAACAGATTTTTTTTAGTAGTTTTAACTCTTTTTTGCCATTTTTGTTGCACACTCTCTCTTTTTTCATTGTCTGCATTTTTGCTGAATATATTACCTAATATCATCAATTCAATCAATTATTTGGAAAGTAGTACTGAGAGAATGGAACGTGAAGTTTATTACCCAGTACCTTCTTTGCAAACACGTAGTTCTAAAATAGATACCAAATTTGAACTTCTTACTATAAAGAATAATCCAAACTACAAAACTTTGGTTCTGACACCAAAGTTAGTAGAAAATTGTTCACCAGAGAGCAATTGAAAGGAAAATTCTAGGTATATCACTTAGGGACTGCAAAACAAAAGATTGGATCAGGAAAAAAAGTAGGGGGCCGATAATTGAAGTTATATCTTCCCTCAAGTGAAACTAGGCTGGCCATGCGGCCAGAAGTACTGATAACAAGAGCGGAAAATTGACCAGAGAGAGACCATGGAGGAAAAAGAATTACTGGCAGACCTCGACAACGTTGGTATGACGATATTAAAAAATCAGCAGAGCTTAGTTGGTATCAAATTGCTCAAAATAGGGACATATGGAAGCACGTGAGAGCGACCTACCTCCAAAGGATAGAAAATGGTTAGAGGAAGGAATCCCCAAAGCTACGTTTTCTCCATTATAGTACTTGTAGAAGAAACTCAAGTCGCCAACCGTTCTTGGATGAATTAAGGTTGCTGGTGAGTTCTCGATCTTCAATCAGGCGAACAGCTCTACTCTGAATAGAACCCAACAAATTCAACGTCTGTTTGAGAGCAGAGCCACAAACATGGAAGCAATATTCCATCGTTGGTCAAATTTGCGTTTTGTAGAGAAGTAAAAGTTGTAGAGTTTAAAGCCTCCTATTGAAATAATGTTCCTAGATTTTGAGAAGCTCCTTTGCTATGTATGCGACGTGTTAATGCCAAGATATATTTGCTTCCTGATATATATCGTTGTAATGTAATGTAATGTAATAAAGGTGGGGTCTGGCCCATGACGGCCCTTTGCACTGCGACCATCGTTGATCTATTGTGCCTCCCCTTGTCTTTCACGGGTTTAATATGTCAAGAAACCGGACCAGTTCCTTCAATGGGAGTGTTAGCAAGTCCTGTTCACCCAGCGTATAGGCATGTAGTAGCCTGTATCTCCTGTGTCCCAGTGCCACACAGTTAGTGATCAAGTGTTCCATTGACTCCTCTTCTTCACCGCAGAATCTGCAAGTGCTTGTATTTGAAATGCACATTCTGTATAGGTGCTTATTATAGGCATAGTGACCTGTGAGTGCCTCCGGCTTTTCCTATCCAGTTTCAGAGCAATGTCCGCCCTCTTAGCATCGAAGCTCAGAAACTTTTTGGAATGTTCGAGGCCATTAATATCGTTCCAGTGTTTCCCCACGATGGATGTTGTCCATTTGTTCATCTCCCCTTTAAGGAGACTCTTGTTGAAGCCAAAGGATGGAGTGGGTCCAGTGAAAGTCCCCTCAGCCCCCCTTTTGGCGTAGATGTCTGCCATCTCATTTCCTCTGTGTCCCTCATGTCCTGGCACCCAGACCAGAGTAATCTGATTCTGAATCGCCAGATTGTTGAGCATGTTGTGACACTCCAGTACTGCCCTGGACGTAAATGTACCACTGCCTAGGGCCTTGAGGACTAATGGACTGTCCGAGAGTATTTTAATCGTTACTCCCATGTGTCCCCTTTCGGATAGGATTCCTACAGTTTCCGATATTGCGTATAGTTCCGTTTGGAAAATTGTGGTGTCCTTGCTCAAGGTTATTGATCTGCGTGCTCTAGGCCCCACTATTCCTGCTCCCACTCCTTGGGGCGTTTTAGATATATATATATATATATATATATATATATATATATATATATATATATATATATATATATATATAGTTACGTAAAGGAACAATAGAGTAGAAGTTTTGGGGTACATCAGTGTTGATAGTGACGGTATTAGAAAAAAAGTCGCCAATTACCACTCATAAAGAACGCTCTCAGGAAACACGAGATCCATAAAGCAAACTGTACAGACATACCCTAAGAGCGTAGCTTATCCAACAATCCGTCATAACAAACAGGGTCAAATGCCTTGGCTAAATCCAGTGCAACCGGCCGAGATTATCCAGAATCTTCAATTGCGTTGTTTCAAACATGTGTGACATAAATTAGAAGATTTCCTGTTGATCTTTGGTTGTGAAAGTCTTACTAATGGTCGCTAATAATATTGAATCCTAGATATTTTAGAAGATGTTTAGTGACAGCTTTTTCCACATCTTTGGGTATTATTGACGGCAGGGCGACTGGTTGGTAGTTGTTTGGCCTTGCCTTTTTTCGGTTATCTGCTGAACTGTAGCGCATTTCCAAGAGGAAGGCAATATTCCCTTTCTGTCGGATAATTTGAAAAGTCTACAGAAAACTGGTGTTAGTAGGGTCGCGTATTTTTTTGAGTACTATTGCAAGTAGTCCATGAATGCCAAAAGCTTGGTACCTAGCTTCATTAAAATAAGCTTTATGATACGTTGTCTGAAGACAATATCGGGCATCCTTAACTCCACATTGGGAGTAGCGGGTTGTGTTTTCCCTTGGAAGCTTACAGTCTATGAAATAAAGAGATCAGCTAACCAACTGGCTGCAACGGTATCATTTGGTCGTGTGAATGGTGGTATAGTGGGTTTAGTGAAATTTTGACCAATGGCCTTAGCGACCGACGAAGAACTGTTGAGACAGGTTTGTTTCTAATACATTGTCATTGACACTACACAACTGTTCGCACTACTACCCCAAACACTTTATTCTTGTACGCGCGTTTCTCTAGATTAACTACTCATCGCTCCTGATGATGCTAACACGGTTAGCGAAACGCGCATCGAGTGCAAAAATAAAGTGTCTGGTGTAACGGTGTCATTGTGCCAAAGATTCCAAAGTCTCAATGTCATTAAGTTACTGAAGTTATTAAAAATATAAAATTATTATTATTTTTTGTTTCTTACCAGTTCCTTCTATTTGTTTAATCCTTTTAGCAATGGTAACGTACCAATGTTGAATTTGTAAAAATATAGTTCCTAAAATAACTGCGGCAATAATCATGAAGTAATTTGATATAATGACGTTGACCAACACGCCAGACATTGATAGAATTACCTAAAAAAAAGATGTAAATATATAGCATAATACCGAGCATATATATATATATATATATATATATATATATATATATATATATATATATATATATATATATATATATATATATATATATATATAGATATACATATGTATATATATATATATATATATATATATATATATATATATATATATATATATATATATATATATGCTCGATATTATGCTTAGGCCTCTATAGCATAATATCGAGTATGGGACGTTTGTATAGAAAAATTATTAAAAATATCATGAAGGAAAATATAAAAGGAAAAATTGGAGAAGACCAAGCAGGATTTACGGCAGGAAAATCCATGCATAGACCACATATACACTATAAAACAAACAATGGAAAAAAAACTGGCAGAGAATAGATAAGTTCATCTAGCCATCAATAGGCCTTTTGATGTTTGGAGTCTCTTCCCTATTTTATGTCCTATTTTTATGTTCACTGTGTTGTTTTCGTAGAGAGCTTTTACTGCGTATATTAGTTCTTTGTCAATGCCTATTTCTTTCATTGCGTTCCATAATCTTTGTCTTGGTACTGAGTCATAGGCCTTTCTTATGTTTATAAGAAAGGCCTATGACTCAGTACCAAGACAAAGATTATGGAACGCAATGAAAGAAATAGGCATTGACAAAGAACTAATATACGCAGTAAAAGCTCTCTACGAAAACAACACAGTGAACATAAAAATAGGACATAAAATAGGGAAGAGACTCCAAACATCAAAAGGCCTATTACAAGGATGCTCTACATCCCCAACACTATTCAAAATATTCCTCGAACAAACATTAAAAAAAATGGAAGCAAAAATGTAGTGGAATGGGAGTCCCAATACGAGAAGATTACTTATATACTCTAAGTAATCATAGCGCAAGATGAGGAAGACCTCAGTTATATGGTAAGAAAACTGAAAGAAGAATACACTAAAGCAGGATTAGCAATAAACTTTGATAAAACGGAATATCTAACAACAAAGGAGGGAAACGTGGAGAATCTAGAAGTAGATAACGAAACAATAATCAAAGGAACCGATAGATTTAAATATCTAGGAACCATCATTTCAAAAAACGCAACATCAGAAGAAGAGATTAAAGCTAGATTAGGACAAACGCGAACATGCATAAGACAATTAAATTCGATCCTGTGGGACAAGCACATTACAAAGAGAAACAAAACACGCATATACAAATCAATAATACAAAGCATAATGACATACGGGTCAGAAACATGGACGATCAACAAAAGAAATAAATCTAAAATTAACGCGGTAGAGATGGAGTATTGGAGAAGATGTTGTAGAGTGACACGTATGGAGAGAATAACCAATGAAGAAATAAGAAGCAGAATAAACATCAAAGAGAACGCAATAAATACCATTGAAGAAAAACGATTAGAATGGTATGGACACATAAGACGAAGCGAAGATAATAGGTGGATAAAGAAAATAACGGAGTGGAGCCCTATAGGGAGAAGAAAAAGAGGAAGACCAGACGATCGTGGAGAGACGATGTGGACGAGGCTATGGAGGACAGGGGTCTAACAGATGGAGACTGGGAAGATAGAAACGGATGGAATCAAAGGCTGAGAGAAGGAAGACAGCGTCAGCTGTAGAAAATCCTTGTTATATATATATATATATATATATATATATATATATATATATATATATATATAAATATATATAAATATATATATATATATATATATATATATATATATATATATATATATATATATATATATATATATATATATATATATGTATGTATGTATACATATATATATATATATATATATATATATATATATATATATATATATATATATATTTATATATATATATATATATATATATATATATATATATATATATATATATATATATATGTATATATATAAGAATGTGTCCGCTATAATTTATTTTTGGTAGATGCGATTCTAGTGATTCAAAAAAATCGGTAGAGGGAATCTTTGTCTACGACCCAGTTTAGTAAAAGTATCAGTCGATTCTGAGGTTTCGCCGAAATCATATAAAATCCGAAATGAGTCACTTGTATCGGTTCGAAGTAGTCTTTCTTTGTTCCTATCCACCTTTGGATTCTTAGCCTAAAATGACATATTCTGCAGCCGCTAAATATAATAAGAAGTCGGTATCGTTTGTGAAGAAATGGATAAATCGTTTTAACAAGACGAAAAATTTCGACGACCTGCCAAAACGTGGCGCGGTAGGCAAAGTCACTCCGAAAGTCGAAAAACGAATAGTGTCTTTGTTTTCACAGGGCCGAAATTGATGCTGTACCAAGGAGAGGTTAAATTTAAAAAATGTGTCCATGAAACCATTGGACAACATGCTCATCATGTCAATTTCCGAAGCATTTTGAAGAAACTTTTGCGGCTCACTTGGGCCTACGATAAGATACTATGGTGGCCCTCGCAATCACCGGATGCCAACATGTTTAAAAATGTTTGATTTCTTGTAAAGAGAAACCTCAGCGGAAAGACTCACAGGACTTTGACTCAGGTGTCTCGCGAGATTATAAAAATTTAGAGATCATTGCCGTAGAATGCAGAAAATCTCGTCGACAGCATGTCTCAGTTGTTTCGTACCATATATGACAAAATTGAGTAAAAGAATTTTATATTCCTTAAACGTGTTTTTTGTCCATATTTTCTCACGGTTTCTCAATAAGTATGTGCAGTAAAGGGTCTTTTGGTTGAATGGAATTATTCAAAACACACTACTTTTTTTTTTTTTTATGGGTCTAGCACACGTGCTACAGGGAAGTCCCTAAAGCGCTACAGGAGCGACACGTGTGCGGAGAAAGCGATTCACATTGTTCTTGAATCACTGTAGATTGTACTCGATGGGAAACACAGTCCTGGGCAAACCATTCTAAAGGTATGATGTTCTCCACATAAAAGACTGCTTGAAAAGCGTTGTACGAGGAGTAACAAGCTGAACCTCATACGGATGTGAAGTATTAGCGCGACGTGTACTTCTAATATGCACCGCTCTGGGAGGAATTAAACGGGCCACATCCTTCGAACACTTTCCATGAAAGTACTTGTAGAATAGGCTCAAGTCGCCAACCGTTCTTCGATGTTTCAGCGAATCAAGGCCGTCGGTCAGTTCCGGGTGTCCAGTCAGACGAACAGCTCTTCTCTGGATAGAATCCAACAAATGCAGTGTATGTTTGGGAGCGGAGCTCCAAACATGGGAGCAGTATTCCATAGTTGATCGAATTTGAGCTTTGTAAAGAATTAACAGTTGTTGTGGAGTGTAAAGCTTTCTGGTTCGAAACAATATTCCCAACATTTGAGAAGCTCTTCTTGCTATGCCTGCAACATGTTCATGCCAGGACATATTTGCTCCCAAGTTAATGCCTAACAGATTGAGTGACGATGTTAGAGGGAAGGAGTGCCCCGACATAACTATGTCGGGTTCTGCAACGTTAACTTTTTTAGAAAAAACTGCCGCCTGGGTTTTTGTAGCGTTAAATTCCACTTGGTTACTGTCACCTCAAGATAGAATTTCTTCCAGGTCTTTGTTAAGTTGAATGACTTCCTGCTGTCTGCGGATATTCGTCTGAGTAGTCGATGTCCGAGCGTTCAAAGTGAATGAAGAGATAAGTGTACTGTCATCTGCAAAGCTGTAGATTGGATTCTCGGTCTTTTCCAGCAGATCGTTAATATAAATGAGGAAGAGAGTAGGAGACAGTATGGAACCTTGGGGCACACCGGCGTTGATAGTGAAGGTGTTAGAAAGAAATCCGTCGACTGCCACTCGTAAAGAACGCTCTCTAAGGAAACATGAGAGCCACAAACAGAACTTTTCAGACATACCATAAGAACGTAGCTTAGCCAACAGCCCATCGTGCCAAACATGGTCGAATGCCTTGGATATGTCAAGAGCAACCGCTCGAGATTCTCCAAAGTGTTCAATTGCGTTGTTCCAAACATGTGTTACATAAGTCAGGAGATCTCCTGTTGATCTATTTTTACGAAAGCCATATTGGTGATCGCTAATAATGTTGAATCCTTCAAGATATTTTAGAAGATGCTGATTGATAGCCTTTTCCATGACTTTCGATATTATTGAAAGCAGTGCGATTGATCGGTAGTTATTTGGCAAGGTCTTCTTGCCTTTTTTAGGTATCGGCTGAACTGTGGCACATTTCCAGCGGGAAGGAAATATTCCCTTTCTGTAAGATAGGTTGAAAAGTCTACAGAAAACTGGAGTTAGTTCCCTCGCACAGTTTTTGAGAACTATGACAGGTATTCCGTCAGTGCCAGAAGCCTTTTTGGTGTCTAGCTTCATCAAAATACGTTTTATGGTACGCTGCCTGAAGACAATATCGGGCATCCTTGACTGCACTATGGGAACATTAGGTGGTGTTTTTCCTTGGAAATCGACAGTAGAATGTGAAACAAAGAGTTCAGTCAACAAGTTCGCTTTCTCAACAGGTGTCGTTGCAATAGAATTATCTGGCCGTGTGAATGGTGGTATGGTGCCTTAGCGACTGACCAAAGGACCTGGAATTTTTGGGACAAGCGAGAAGTTTGTTTCTAATCCGTTGATTGTGTGCCTCCTTGGTTTTGTCGATAATTTCTTTGCATCTGTTCCTGGTACGGACAAAGATGTTATGATTTATGGTGTTAGGATTTTCACGCCAATGTCGGTATGCAAGATGTTTAGAAGCAACAGCTTCTTTGCATTTTTGGTCAAACCAAGGCTTGCCGTTGGAAGGGTATTTCTTCGAAAAAGGGATGTAAGCCTCTATACCGGCCAAAATAACATCGGAAACCTCCTTGGCGCAGTCAGATGGGTCATCGGATCGAAAACAAACGTCTAACCAAGGGAAAGTTCGAAAATATTCCATGAGATCTTCCTATTTAGCAGATTTGTAGTGCCAAATCTTGCGCGGTTTAGGCGCGTCTCTGTCACTGATTGGTAGGATACTCGATGTCGATAATAGTTTATGGTCGGAAGAACCTAATGGCGGATTTACGCTGACCTTGTAAATCTCCGGATTGGTGGTTAAAAACAGATCAAGAAGACTGGCGAACTCCCCGTCTCGATCAGGGATCCGTGTTGGTTCGTCAATAAGCTGAGTTAAGCCACAACTGATTGAAAATGATTCGGCTTCACGATCTTGTTCGTCGGTAGTATTTGAATATTTAAGCCTCAACTGGCTGTTGTGGACATCAAAGTCGCCCAGGATGGCAATTTCGGCATTTGGATAGTTAATTTGTAAATGTCACTGCTTCAATTTCTTAAATTATGGTCTAATTTTAATCAAATATAGTAAAAATCTTGGTAGATGACGTACCTATACGTAAAAGAAATCATTCACACACCTGTAATCGAAAGATTCCGCCACTTTATTGTTACATTACCTGTATAGCATCCATTAAAACCTTAGGTAAGATTTCATCAATCGCGCCTATATCTTTACTAAATCTGTTCAAAATTCTTCCACTTGGATTAATGTCAAAAAACCTCATGGGTGTTTGAAGCAGATGACAAAAACTTCTTTTGTGTAAGTTGTCCGATGCCTTCATAGCGGTCTTGAAGAAAACCAATGATCTAACTATAGTCAAAACAATAGTCAATATTATTAAGCTAGTGTAAATATATAAAGCTACATTCACTTTAAACAGCGTGTGAGTTTCGTTATTAATTTGTATTTTATCAAAAATGTTATCTAAGGTTACGTTGGGGAAATGTTTGTATTGTTTTTCACTGTATTTGTAATAATTGGGAGTGTAATTTGTGATTGGTTCGTCTAAATCTGTAGAGTTTGGTAACAGATGAACTTCAGTGTGTTCCATTTCATATTCATTTTGAAGTATTTTAGTGTTGTTTAGATGACGAAGTTCTTCTTGGCCTGTCCTGAAATACGTAAGATGAACAATATTATTACTATTTAAAAAGTTGTAATTTTACGAGGCTGGTTTGAAAAGTCCGTGCAAACATAAAAACTACTTATGTGTTTAGGGTAAACCTTTTTTATTTTTCGACCTAGTCTCCTTTTAGGCTTATACACTTCGTCCAACGATGTTCTAGTTTATTGATCCCTTCCGAATAATAGGATTTGTCCAAGTCTGCAAAATATCCATTAGTGTCTGCAATCACCTCCTCGTTTGCATAAAAACAGCTGAAAACCATCCTTGCAACACTTCACACGATTCCGTTTTTGGTCAACCGTGAGCAATCGCGGCACCCATCTTGCGGATAGCTTTCTCATGTCCAAATGTTTATGCAAAATATTATGTACCCATTCAGTCGAGATGCGCACAGCACTAGCAATCTCACACACCTTAACTCTTCTGTCATCCATCACCATATCATGGATTTGATCAATGATTTCTGGTGTCGTAACCTCCACAGGCCGTCCAGAACGTTCAGCGTCACTTGTGCCCATATGGCCAGTCCGAAAATTTTGAAACCACTTATAAACTGTTCTAATCGAAGGTGCAGAGTCACCATAATGTTTATCAAGCTTCTCTTTAGTCTCCTGAGGCGTTTTGCCTTTTATAAAGTAATGTTTAATCACCACACGAAATTCTTTTTCGTCCATTTCTTGAAAATCACTCGACTTCCTTGATTCACACGAATGCCAAACACAAAGAAATAGACCAATATGGCTGAAACTTGGTGTGCGTTCATTCAAGAGATGCTACTAACTAAACATGACCTCGATACGCGCCGGTGGTGACATCTCTCGGACTTTGCACGGACTTTTCAAACCAGCCTCGTATAATAAATCTTTTCTGCATTTACGAGGGCAGCCTTTAAGTTTTTACAAACAACCATAAAATCGCTCTATTAAGATGCGATATTACTATTGTTGTAAAGTTTGACGTTTGTTATTGTTAAAACAATGTCAACTCATAAATTGGCCGAGTAGTTTGTTTACAGTAAGCGTTAAAAAATACAGTTATGTGAACAAATGGAAATTTCAAGTGAAGGTCTTCGTTGGATGATTTCTTACGATTTTAGTAAAGGCCTAACTCAACAACACTGCCTTGAATGGCTTCGTTCAACTTTTAGTCATCACCATCAGAAAAGACTGTTTACAATTGGTTTGCGTCATGGCCGTGCTTCCCTCAACGAAGAATTTCGTGAAAGTCGAACAAAATCGGTTGTTGTTCCAAAAAACATCGATCCTGTGCTGAAAATGATTGAAGGGGATAAGCATGTGACTTACTGTGAGATATAGGCATCCTTAGGCATATCGAGGACTACAGTAGGTACATTCGATTTTACATGAACATTTAGCTGTGAACAAGATCCGTTCCCGATTGATTCCGCATAATTTGATCCAAAACTCAAAAACCGACTCCTGTCAGTTGGTGTAACGAAATGCTCGAAAAATTCGACCTAGGACATGCAAAATCTGTATACAACATCGTAATAGGAGATGAAATTTGAAAATATTCTTACCAGCCGAAACTAGGCAACAATCTACTGTTTGGTTGTTCCAAGATGAACCGAATCCAACAAAAGTGGTAAGTACGCGAAGCACTTCCAAGAAAAAGAACGATATTTTCTTTGGTTATACTGGACATGTTGCAACCATTGCTTTAGAGGATCGAGGAACAGTTAATGCTGAATGGTATACAACAATTTGTTTGCCAGAAATCATCGATGAAATCACGAAAAACGTCGCATCATTCTTCATCGCGACAATGCCAGCTCTTACACAACATGTCAAACAATTGATTATTTGATGGAGTTAAACATCGAATGAATGTCTCATTGCCCGTATTCACTTGATTTATCGCCTAACGACTTCTTTTTGTTTCCAAATGTCAGAAAAAAATATGTGAACAGCGATATTCACCACCTACAGAAGCTGTTGAATCCTTCCAAAATTTTCGAGAATTGGTTTGCATGCATCTTAAAAGCGCATGTTTTGAGAAACAATGAAATAATTTGTCTTTGATTGTGTGTGTGGAAATTCATAATAAAATTATATAAAAACAACACTATGTTTTAATTTCCAATATATTTAAAGTAACTTGACAATTGTTTCACCGTACAATGGCTTCTTCAGAAGTAAATAAGCTTATTTACTTCTGAAGAAGCCATTGTACGGTGAAACAATTGTCAAGTTACTTTAAATATATTGAAAATTAAAACATAGTGTTGTTTTTATATAATTTTGAAATGATTTGTACCAAATTTTTTTTTCCATTCATTGTTTTTGTAATAATTTAATTAGGTAGCCCTCGTACTTCATTTAAGTGTGCTTTACGTCTGTTTCTTAACATATATTCTAAAGATCCACTAATGAATTTTTTACTGGTTATATATGACAATACACGTACCAATGCTAGAATTGAAAATTGGTAGTGCAGGCGATGAAACAGCTCTCCAACTAGCAGATATTAGTACATTGGTGCTGATGCATCGTTGTTAAAGCACGCTAGAGCATACACTGAAATCGTGAGTTCGATCCTCACATTAGACTTACCATATTGTAACCCACAAGTCCGTAAAAGTACACGATATTTGTGAAAGTAATAGCATTAATATGAGTGTGACAACCAGACGAGAATTACCAACAGACTTTATGTACTCCCAAAATAGAGAACCGTTTATAAATTCACTTGTCTCTTCTTCAGGATGTTGTGTTTTCTCAGCCATGTCACTAATGGTACTCTAAAAAGACAAAGAAAACAAATGTTTGCTATCTCAGCAAAAGTTTACACACACGTAGGCAGAAAAGTTTTTGGTCTAGCTACTTAAAACATATGTTTTTGCAAAAATCGAATTTATTCATGAACATAGTCTCCTTCAAGAGCAATACAATCACTCCAACGCTTTTCTAATATCTAGGAATAAAAATTTATACAAATGTTTAAGATCACCACTTATGTCTATTATTGCTGATAATTGTTTTGACACACTGTGTCTTCTTCTGGAGCACGATGTAAATTAACTAACAAAGTATGTTTCAGAATATATAGTTTACCTTATTACAAGTACTAAATTCATTAACAATATTTACCTTAATATCTAGAACAAGTTCAATAAAGGAGACCCTCCCCCATCTAATTGATCGTTGAGTAATAGACCTGAGGATTTTTTCTGAATAATTTCTACCTGTTCTAAACAATTCAGTAATTTTCCTTTCTTTCCGTTATGCAAAATTTTTAAATCTTCATTGAATGTATGATTTTCCTCTGTTAAATGATTAGCGTAATGAGATTTGTTATTTTTCATTTTAAAGCTTTGTTTATGTTCGTTTATTCTTTTATAAAAAGGTCTGCCTGTTTGTCCTATATACGTTTTATTGCAAGTGTCACAGCATAATTCGTAAACCCTCGATTTATTTTCTTTTTTGTTTTACTTTTATTATTTTTAATATGTCGAGATAATGTATTATTTGTACGGAAAGCAATATTTACATGATTTTTATGGAAAAAATTTTGAATTTTATTAGTTAATTTTCCGGTATAAGTGAGTGCATGAAATTTTTCTTTGTTTAGTTGTTTGTACGGGTACACCAGTCCTATTGCTTTTTTAAATTGTTTTTTCATTAAAATATTATCTACGAAATCGCTCCTGTATCCATTGTTTATACTAATTTGTTTTATAATATTTAATTCTTTCTGAAAATTTTCTTCCGTTAATGGTGTATTTATTAGTCTATGGATGAAACTATTGTAAGCCGAGAGGTTAGAATTAGCGTGTATAGTTATATCTATATGTTGGTTTATGGAAGATTTCAAAATCGTGTTTGTTCATTTTGTTTGATATTTTTAAATCTAGGAAGTTAATCGATTTATTTGTTTCTATTTCTGTTGTAAAAGTTATATTATTATGAAGTTAGTTAATATAATCTAGAAAAAGATTTAATTGTCGATCTGTGCCTGTAAAGCAAGTCAATATATCATCTACATACCGGTAAAAATAAAAGAAATTTTTAAAAAGATGAGAATTACTGATTTGTTCTTCTAAATCAGTGATTCCCAAAGTGGTTCAGGTGGACCCCCAGGGGTCCACGGGAGACTCGACGACGGTTCTCATGCAATCCTAACAGATAGGGCGAAAAAATAATATTGCAAATATTTTGCTTTTTTTTTGGTCCACGGGCTTGAAAAAAATTTTTTCAGTTAGTCCGGCATATGGATCAGATAGTCTGTTTATTTAGCATTAATTTCCTTGTTTTAAAACCTCCCTTAATTTTTTTGAGTAGTGTATTTTAAGAAGGTCAGCGACTGTTGTAAAAACTTGCATATTCGATATTCAGTACAACGCGCAGTGCAAAGCGCCGCCCGCCCGCTCGCAACGCAACCCGTTCAGACGTGCAAGGGGACGAAATACAAATTGTGCTGTGCTTGCAATCTTGCATGAACTTGTTTGATTCTTCACCACTATAAATACGAATGCCAAGGACAAACGTTACTCATTTGTTTCCGGAATTTTGAAAAGAAAAGTGTGAGTGAATCGATGTCAGTGTTTGCCAGTGCCGGAAAAAGTAAGTACCTGCCTATTTGTTATTCATACTTTTATTTTATATTGTAATAATATTATATTTGTTATGTTTGCGTGTAGTAGGTACGTAATAAAAATTAAATACTGAACAGGGCCATTATTCGATACTTCTATAAAAGAACAGAAAGCCGAGAAAGATTGAAATTTTAGTACTTTTTATTATAAAATTATTTATTTACCCGACTGTGGTGATTCACTAAAGGAGAGATATATGATTGACCTGCATGTTTGTACATATTTCAGTGCCCTCGTAGTTGCTAACGCTAAATGACTAAAAATATTTTCATAAATTGTACGTGTCTTTATGTACTACTCGTAATGTACATCAAAGTAATAAATAAATCATTAAAATCGCGGAGTTTTGATGTCAAAATATTCTTTAAAAGTATTTTCTCTCGAATTTACAGAAATGTATCAAAATATAATTAATCAAAAAATATTTTATATTACATTAAAATAGGTTCAGCCGTTTTGTGAAAACCTCTATGTGGGTCTTAGCAGTTTATTGCTTTTAATAATTAAAATCAGTTTTGCCGCCGGCATTCTGGTTTTTTTCATTGCAATAATTAATTAATACTATTTTATTCTGTTAAAATAGCCATATCCTGTTAAAGTCGCCTTATGATTATTAAAACAAACATTTTTTTCTTTACAGGTAGGTAACTGATACGAAACATGGCTGAATCTAAGAAGAAATGTCGACAGTACAGTGTTGATTATTTGAAATTTGGTTTTCTTCCATGAACGATTGCCCATATGCCTTTTACGCAAGTTTTGAGCAATGACTATGAAACCATCGAAGCTCGAAGATCATCTAAGAAGGTGTCATCCTGATAAAATAGGTAAAGATTTAAAATATTTTCATAGATTGAAGGAAAAATATGAAAAGAGACCCACCGTGCACAGAATGTTCGCTTCAACGTCTCAAAGTAAAGATGATGGCTTGCGGGCCATATCTCATTGCTTATAGCGAAATCTGGAAAACCGCACACCATCGGAGAACAGTTAATTTTACCCGCTGTTGAAGAGGTTTTACACAAACCTCCATTTGTTGTACTCAAAAGAATTGCTTTGAGTAACACCACTGTACAAAGACGTATTGATGAAATGAGCTCTGATATTGAAAGCTTCTTGTGTAATTATCTGCAAACAACTAATTTTTCTATTCAACTGGACGAGTCCACTTTACCTGGTAATGAAGCATTATTATTGGCATTTGTTCGATTTGTTATGGACGAAGAAATCCATGAAGAGCTGCTATTCGCGAAAACTTTGGAGACGGACACTAAAGGCGAATCAATATTTAATGTCCTAAGTGATTTTTTTGAGCAAAAATCGATTCCATTTACAAACATTATTTCGGTGGCAGCAGATGGAGCTCCTGCCATCTTCGGGCAATATCGTGGGTTTATAAGCCATCTTAAAAGAATTATACCAGGAGTAACTGCAATTCACTGTGTCATCCACCGACAACACCTGGTACTGAAAAATTTGAGTGATAGATTGCACCAATCGCTTCAATTTGTGATTAAAGCAATTAACAAAATAAGAAGCAATGCGTTGAATACCCGTTTATTTGCACAATTGTGCGACGAAAATGATGAAGACTTCCAACGATTGCTCTTACATACTGAAGTACGCTGGTTGTCGAAATGTGTGTCGAATGTTTAAGAAGATTTTACTCACTTTTTGAATCAGTTTTAGAGTTTCTGGAAAGTAAAGATCCAGATTTAAAAGAAAACCTGCTCAAATTGAAAGCAGACATCGCGTATTTGACAGATTTGTTCAACAAATTTAGTGACATTAACTTGCACAAATAGACTAAATTTAATAAAAACAAAGGGTGTAATTTCGGCTTTTCTTGGAAAATTGAAATTTATGAAGCAGAA
This sequence comes from Pachyrhynchus sulphureomaculatus, assembly GCA_019049505.1. Taxonomy (NCBI): domain Eukaryota; kingdom Metazoa; phylum Arthropoda; class Insecta; order Coleoptera; family Curculionidae; genus Pachyrhynchus; species Pachyrhynchus sulphureomaculatus. The sequence goes on from CM032447.1 coordinate 26,269,688, forward strand.
TATTAGTCGGCGCGAATTCTCCCAGTTTCCAAACTTGTCACAGGTAGAATGTCTTGATGAGAATATTCAGCAATACGTTCAACATTTAAATGCATGATGACTTCAAAAATAGATTTGAAGATATTCTGACGATGGAAATACCACCATGGATCATAAATCCATTTGATGAAACGGAAGTGGCGAATGTGGTATTACAAGAGGAGCTAGTCGAGCTTAGCACCAATGAGGAGCTGAAGGTGAAATTTAAAAAAGGCTATCAAACATTTTGGCTGCAGGCAGAAATACCTGAAAAATATCCTGCTCTGTGGGAAATTGCGAGAAAACTTTTGATAGCATTTCCCTCGTCATACCTTGTCGAAAAAAGTTTTAGTGTCTTCACAAACCTATTAACAAAAAAACAGGTCAAGTGCAAGTTGAACTTGCACAATTAGTGTTCCGTACGTTGATTGTTTTTAAAATAAAAATTTTTGTTAGGGTGGTCTAAAATGATCAGTGACTTCACAAAACACACCCCAAATGAGTTTTCAACAAAGTTTGTTTCCAATCTTTACTGAAAACTGGTGACCTTGAAATTATTTTTTTTTTGTACCAAATAAATTATTATAGGTAATGCACTCGTGATAATTTTCGTTCAATCTATACCCCGTGGAGAATATTCCAGAACTTTTTCAAAATTTTTTGATCAGTACTTTTCGAGATAAGGCAGGGGACAGCGATTTTTTAAAAGTAATACGAAGAAAAGTGTGCGCAAGTATTACATTACATATATATTTTTTACTCGTGTTTTCACAAGCTTTCATTTGACACCACACTCGATGACCTAGTAAAAAAATTTTTTTTCATTTCCGATTTCACCCCTCAAAACGAACCCCTTAAGTCAAAATTTACATTACGGTGGTATAAAATGATCAGTGACTTCACAAAACACACCCCCAAATGAGTTTTTCAACAAAGTTTGTTTCCAATCTTTACTGAAATCTGATGACCTTGAAATTTTTGTTTTTTTTTATATACCATATAAATTATTAAAGTTAATGCACTCGTGATAATTTTCGTTCAATCTACACCCCGTGGAGAATATTCCAGAATTTTTTCGAAATTTTTTGATAAGTACTTTTCGAGATAAGGCCCGGGACAGCGATTTTTCGTGAATTTTTAAAAATAATACGAAGAAAAGTGCGCGCAAGTATAATATTATATTTATATTTTTTTACTCGTGTTTTCACAAGCTTTCATTTGACACCAGACTCGATGACCTAGTAACAATTTTTTTTTTTCACTTCCGACTTCACACTCCAAAACTAACCCCTTAAGTCAAAATTTAATTCTCAAAACTACATGGCTCTGATGAGGCCATCAGTTCCTATATTATTACCAAATTTCACCTTTCTGTGTCAAATAGTTTCGGAGAAAATCGGGTGTGACAGAGAGACAGACAGACAGACAGACAGACAGACACCGAAGTGATCTTATAAGTGTTCCGTACGGAACACTAAAAAGGAGCAGATTGAACATCACAGAACGGGGAGATTTGCGGTTATTCCTTACAAAACTGAAGTCAAATATTGATAATTTGCTGTCAATACATCAAGTACATCTCTCCCATTAAAATTATGACTATTTTTTTTTAACTGTTAATTTGCATTGTTGAAGTTACGGTTCGTTATTAATGTTTAATTCTAATTCTATTAGGTCTGTAATCATATTATTTTAATAAATAGAACACAAGAAAATATATTATTTTTCTTTTTATTTTTTCCACTCCGAATTTAGGGTTGGAACTCAGCCACGACGCAAATTTCCATCGTTAGATCTAATCTTCACATTTTTTGACGAGTTTTGGGAATATGGTAGAAATGTAGCAGCAGGGGGTCCACCGAAACCAGTAAAATTTTGAAAGTGGTCGACGAGAAAAAAAAGTTTGGGAACCTCTATTCTAAATGGTCCATGAAAATTTCAGATAGCATTGTACTAAGAGGGTTTCCCATTATTAAACCTTTCTTACTTATATAAATGTTATCGTTAAATTCGAAATAATTCTGGTCTAAGCACAATGTTAAGATATCTAATATTTCTTGTTTAATTATTGGGTTATCATTATTTTTATTGAGTAATCTTTGGACCAAATTTATAGCGTCTGATGGTGGCATACTAGGAAAAAGATTTTTAAATCTTCCATAAACCAACGTACTCAGATATAACTATACACGCTAATTCTAACCACCCGTTCACACATAAAATCTCGGCTTATAATAGTTTCATCCATAGACTAATAAATACACCATTAACGGAAGAAAATTTTCAGAAAGAATTAAATATTATAAAAGAAATTAATATAAACAGTGGATACAGGAGCGATTTCGTAGATAATATTTTAATAAAAAAACAATTTAAAAAAGCAATAGGACTGGTATACCCGGACAAACAACTAAACAAAGAAAAATTTCATACACTCACTTATACCGGAAAATTAACTAATAAAATTCAAAATTTTTTCCATAGAAATCATGCAAACATCGCTTTCCGTACAAATAACACATTATCTCGACATATTAAAAACAATAAAAGTAAAACAAAAAAATAAAATAAATCGGGGGTTTACGAATTATGCTTGCGATAAAACGTATATAGGACAAAACATGCAGACCTTTTTATAAAAGAATAAATGAACATAAACAAAGCTTTAGAATGAAAAATAACAAATCTCATTACGCTAAACATTTAGTAGAGGAAAATCATACATTCAATGAGGATTTCAAAATTTTGTATGGCGGAAAGAAAGGAAAATTACTGAATTGTTTAGAACAAGTAGAAATTAATCAGAAAAAATCCTCAGGTCTATTACTCAACGATCAATTAGATGGGGGAGGGTCTCCTTTATTGAACTTGTTCTAGGTATTAAGGTAAACATTGTTAATGAATTTAGTACTTGTAATTAGGTAAACTATATATTCTGAAACATACTTTGTTAGTTAATTTACATCTTGCTCCAGAAGAAGACACAGTGTGTCGAAACGATTGTCAGCAATAATAAACATAAGTGGTGATCTTAAGCATTTGTTTAAATTTTTATTCCGAGTTATAATGGATCTTCATCAAGTAACGGCTAAGTCAGTGCAGTACTTTTCTAATATTCCTATACCTTTCTTGTAGAAGGAAGAATTTGTCTTTGCCTTCAAAGTGGGCCTCAGTTTCTTCTTCACTGGAGCCAAATCTCTTTCCCACGAGCATTTTTTTAAGGTCTGCTAATAGATAATAGTCACTGGGGGCCAAATCCTGAGAATAAGGTGGATGAGGAAGCAATTCGAACTTCAATTCATACAATTTTGCCCTCGTAACCATTGACTTGTGACACGGTGCATTGTCTTGACGAAATAGCACTTTTTTCTTGTTCATTTGGGGCCGTTTCTCTGCGATTTATATAACTTTATATAATATCCGTTATTGATGGTTTTTCCATTCTCAGCATAGTCGATGAAAATTACTCCATGCGCATCCCAAAATACAGAGATCAAAACCTTTCCAGCCGATTGTTGTGCCTTTGGTTGCTTCGAGCAGCTTTCACCGACTGCTGTCCACTCAACTGACTGCCGATTTGATTCCGGTGTGTTGTGGGGTATCCATGTTTCATCCATTGTCACAACCAACACGTTCTTTTGATATATTTAAGGTGTCAGCTATCTCCCGCAATTTCACTTTACGGTGATCCAAAACAATTTTGTGGATTTTTTTTTTAGGTTTTCCGGTGTATTTGGGGTGTATTTGGACGTCCAGAGCGTTCAGGATCAGTAAATGATGAGTGATTTTCCAGGAGCAGAATCCCCGTAACACTTATCAAGCCATTGCCTAGCTTGAGTGGTATTTTTTCCCATTAAAAAACAGTGTTTAATCAACACACGAAATTCGATTTTTTCCATTGTTTTGGAAATATTAAAAGTAGCGTCACTAAAACCACTGTAACATTTGACGCGTATCGTTTGAAGATTGACACTTCCTAAAAATCATATTGATTTTTTTTAAAAGGGCGACATCTCTATGTCAGACCAAAAACTATACAGCCCACTTGTTAAACTGATTTTGACCACTTTATTGTTTTGTTAAGGGATTTATAATGTCAAATTATTGAACAAAACGTGTAACTAATCCCTTTTCTTAATAACTTTCGCTGCTTATTATTTTTGTTTTTTTCACCCATGATTTATAATTCCCTTCTTAAATATTTTTTATTCACCTACCAACACAGAGAATCTTCTTTTATTGACGTGTGCATTTTCTATTGATTTTTTTCCCTTTTTCTTCATTTTCCTTATTTTTTTTAACTGTTTCGTCGGCAGTTCCATTAGCCGAAGATAATATATTTTTGAGAAATCTAATTCGCTGTTCGAAAGTTCTTGAAATGTTCCTTTGGCCTCAATCCTACCCTAAAATGTTTTTACTAAAATTTTCCTTTAAAAAACTAGGCAAGTGAGAATTCGCACAAAGAGTGTCCCATACTTTGAGCTTCTGACACCACAAAACACTAAAAACATCCCAAACAACAGTAGACCAATAAAAGAAGCATCGGGCGAACGACGTAACGGTCGAGGACGTCGCGGGAAATGGCAGCTCGACCAAAACGATGAAGACCGGGCAACTGACAATGGACCTGCCAAAAGTGTTGTGCCGGCGAGTAAGCCGACACCCACCAAGGCGGGAAAATCAAGGCAACGCATGAGTTATACTACAGGAACAAACGAACACACCATGCGTTGCTTTGATAAAAGCACAAGTCCTGACAAAGAAACCACTGAGAAGGGAATCACTCGCCGCCTAAACCCACCACCATCAATCCTAAATGCAACCGACGAAGTATTTAATCAAAAACTCCCGCAACGACAAAGAAATCCCAACAGCACAAAACCAAAATTCAAACGGCAAATAAGAATAGAAAACCAAATCAACAACATCAGGAGATATCTAGGACACCTTACCCAGTTTATCAACGGGAACGTGTCCAAACGAGTCACACAGAGTATAAACAAGATCAAGTCCGGGTCTCCCGACAGAACGCCGCCAGAAATCCTGGATACTCTGAAACAAAAATTATCCGTATATGCCGCAAGACTTCGTAGATACAAAGAACCAAACGAGAGGAAAGATACCAACAACCTCTTCCGAAGAAGCCAAACACAGTTCTACCGGAAAACTATGCACAGCAAACAGACAGCAGTGACCGAACCACCAAACAAACAAGAACTCACAGATCATTGGAAAAGTATCTGGTCAGAACCCAAACTACCCAATAATAACACCCCCTGGATCAAAGCCAAAGAAGGCAAAGATAAACATGTGACAGAACAGGAAAATTCCACATTAACTACTGTGGGATCAAAGAACATGATGAGGCGCCTGGATGCAAGAAGTTCCGGAGGTACAATGGCCCCCTGTTCGGATCTCCGAGTGGGGGCTGGTTCGGAGGCGTCGACTTGCAGACATCATAATTTTAAGATAGATTTTTGCAACATACGAGGTATAAACTCGAACATAAATTCAGTGCATCAACACCTGCAATCAGATAAAGCTCATGTACTCGCTCTATGTGAAACCAAGGTCAGTCCATCGACCAGCACGGTCAACTATCTTTATCCTGGGTACGACTTCTATTCCCGATTTAGGCGTAACTTTGGAATCTGTCTTTTTGTCAGAAGCGACCTCTCTTGTCAACGAGAAGAAGCTCTGGAGCCCCCAAACTTTGATGTTATGTTACTACTCAGTATATATCACCACTACACCAAACACTTTATTTTTGCACTCGACGCGCGTTTCGCTAACCATGTTAGCTTCATCAGGAGCGATGATTGACTATCATCGCTCCTGATGAAGCTAACATGGTTAGCGAAACGCGCGTCGAGTGCAAAAATAAAGTGTTTGGTGTAGTGGTGATATATACTGAGTAGTATTATTGTGCCAAAGATTCCACATTCCCAACTTATTTGATGTTATGTGGTTAAAAATAACGACTCAACAAACCACAAGGTTTATCTGTATCCTGTATCGACCACCAAGTGATACCAATTTTCGAACACTTTTAGCTTCTCTTGCAGACACCATCGATCATTTACAAAGTAACTATCCAAGTGCCGAAATTGCCATCCTGGGCGACTTTAATGTCCACAATATCAACTGGCTCAAATATTCAAATACTACCGACGAACAAGGTCGTGAAGCTGAATCATTCTCAATCAGTTGTGGCTTAACTCAGCTTATTGACGAACCAACACGGATCCCTGATCGAGACGGGGAGTTCGCCAGTCTTCTTGATCTGTTTTTAACGACCAATCCGGAGATTTACACGGTCACCGTAAATCCGCCGTTAGGTTCTTCCGACCATAAACTGCTTTCGACATCGAGTATCCTGCCAATCAGTGACAGAGAGGCGCCTAGGCCGCGCAAGATTTGGCACTAAAAATCTGCTAAATGGGAAGATCTCATGGAATACTTTCGAACTTTCCCTTGGATGGACGTTTGTTTTCGATCCGATAACCCATCTAACTGCGCCAGGGAGGTCTCCGATGTTATTTTGGCTGGTATGAAAGCTTACATCCCTTTTTCGAAGAAATGCTCCTCCAACGGCAAGCCTTGGTTCGACCGAAAATGCAAAGAAGCTGTTGCTTCTAAACATATTGCCTACCGACAAAGGCGTGAAAATCCTAACACCGTAAATCGAAACATCTTTGTTCATGCCCGGAACAGATGCAAGGGAATTATCGACGAAAGCAAGGAGGCACACAATCAACGAATTAGAAACAAACTTCTCGCTTGTCCCAACAATTCCAGGTCCTTTTGGACAGTCGCTAAGGCAGTTAGTCAAAATTTTACCAAATCCACCATACCACCACGCACACGGCCAGATAATTCCATTGCAACCACATCTGTCGAGAGAGCGAACTTGTTGGCTGAACTCTTTGCTTCACATTCTACTGTCGATTTCCAAGGAAAAACACCACCTACTATTCCCATATTGCAGTCAAGGATGCCCGATGTTGTCTTTAGACAGCGCATCATAAAGCGTATTTTAATGAAGCTAGACACCAAGAAGGGTTCTGGCGCTGACGGAATACCTGCCATAGTTCTCAAAAACTGTTCAAGAGAACTAACACCAGTTTTCTGTAGACTTTTTAACCTATCCTACAGAAAGGGAATATTTCCGTCCTGCTGGAAATGTGCCACGGTTCAGCCGATACCTAAAAAAAGGTAAGAAGACCTTGCCAAATAACTACCGACCAGTTGCATTGCTTTCAATAATATCGAAAGTCATGGAAAAGGTTATCAATGAGCATCTTCTAAAATATCTTGAACGATTCAATATTATTAGCGATCACCAATATGGTTTTTCGTAAACATAGATCAACAGGAGATCTTCTGACTTATATAACACATGTTTGGAACAACGCAATTGAACACTTTGGAGAATCTCGAGCGGTTGCTCTTGACATATCCAAGGCATTCGACCGTGTTTGGCACGATGGACTGTTGGCTAAGTTGCGCTCTTATGGTATGTCTGAAAGGTTCTGTTTGTGGCTCTCATGTTTCCTCAGAGAGCGTTCTTTACGAGTGGCGGTCGACGGATTTCTTTCTAACACCCTCACTATCAACGCTGGTGTGCCCCAGGGCTCCATACTGTATCCTACTCTCTTTCTCATTTACATTAACGATCTGCTGGAAAAGACCGGGAATCCAATCTATAGCTTTGCAGATGACAGTACGCTTGTCTCTTCATTCACCTTGAACGCTCGGACATCGGCTGCTCAGGCGAATATCCGCAGACAGCAGGAGGTCGTTCAACTTAACAAAGACCTGGAAGAAATTCTATCTTGGGGTGACAGTAACCAAGTGGAATTTAACGCTACAAAAACCCAAGCGGCAGTTTTTTCTAAAAAAGTTAACGTTGCTGAACCTGACATAGTTATGTCGGGGCACTCCATTCCCCTAGCATCGTCGCTCAATTTATTGGGCATTAGTTTGGGAGCAAATATGTCTTGGCATGAACATGTTGCAGGCATAGCAAGGAGAGCTTCTCAAAAGTTGGGAATATTATTTAGAACCAGAAAGCTTTACACCCCACAACAACTGTTAATTCTTTACAAAGCCCAAATTCGACCAACTATGGAATACTGCTCCCACGTTTGGGGCTCCGCTCCCAAACATACACTGCATTTGTTGGATTCTGTTCAGAGAAGTGCAGTCCGTCTGATTGGGGACCCGGAATTGACCGGCGGCCTTGATTCGCTGGAACATCGAAGAACGGTTGGCGACTTGAGTCTGTTCTACAAGTATTTTCATGGAAAGTGTTCGAAGGATGTAGCCCGCTTAATTCCTCCCAAAGCGGTGCATGTTAGAAATACACGTCGCGCTGGTGCTTTGCATCCGTATGAGGTTCAGCTTGTTACTCTGCGTACAACGCTTTTCAAGCAATCTTTTATATGGAGAACGTCATCCCTTTGGAATAATTTGCCCAGCGCTGTGTTTCCCACCGAGTACAATTTACAGCGATTCAAGAACAACGTGAATCGCTTTTTCCGCACTCGTGCCGCTCCTGGAGCGCTTTAGGGACTTCCCTGCAGCACGTGTGCTAGACTAATAAAAAAAAAAAAAAAAAAAAACTACTTATTTAACTGATTATTTACAGCGTCGTTTCTCAACATTTTTAGTGTCGCGAACCCCTAAATAGCCATAAAATTAAATAGATACCTTGCGACCTTCTCGATATAATATTTTTATTGCGCAGCTCTTTCTTCTGGTACGCTTTGATACTCTAGAACAGGTTCGTACGCAAGTTATCCCACTCTAGTTATAGAAACAGAAGAACGAGAAGAACAGTTTCATTGTTAATTACGTTTTTACGGAAAGAAGTAGAACGATTTCTTCTCTCATACTCTCAGTGTTAAATATATCAATAACAGTGTGGTGTATGTGGCGTAACATCGAATTGGGCAATAATATCGAAAAAAGAAATTAAAATCGACAAATTTGTGAAAAAACGAAATGCACCGTCTACATCTAGAAGAAGTAAAGAAAAACACCAGGTTATACAACGATACATATTTAAAATAAGGATTTATTGCATTGGATGACAAGTCCCAATGTGTTGTTTGTTAAAAAGTTCTGTCGACGGAAAGTATGAAGCCTTCAAAATTAATCCGTCATCTGGAAAAATCAGCAAATTTATATCAGTAGGTCAAGCGGCAGTGAGACCCCAATACTTCAGGCATCCTATTTAGTAGCATTAAGAGTTGCCAGAGAGTCTAAGCCCCACACGATTGCTGAAAATCTTATTTTACCCGCTCTCATTGATATGATCAATGTAATGATAGGCCGGGAAGAAGCAAAAAAAATTGAAAACTATAACACTTTCAAATGACACAATATCGAGACTTATTAATGAAATGCCCATCGATGCCTAGAATCAAATAATTGAAAAAGTAAAATTAAGTGAATTTTTGGCCATTGAGTTCGACGAGTCAATAGACGTGACACATTTGGCTTAATTTTTATGTTTCGTCGGATACGAATGCGAGGGGTCAATTTCGCTATGCTATTTTGCAAGTCAATACCTGGTCATGCCACTGGCAAAGGACTTATTAAAGTTTTTACTGATGCAACACAAAACGAAAACTTGGACTGGAATAAATGCATTGCGACATGTACTGATGGTGCGAAAACAATAACGGGTAAGAACAGCATGATAGTCGAATTAAGAGACATGATGCTACAGGTAGAATGTCTTTCTTCACAGATATGCGCTTACCACAAAAAAGATGCCAGATAATTTAGGAAATGTTCTGTCTGAAGCTATAAAAATTGTTAATTTTATTGAAAGCCGACCGTTGCAGACTAGATTGCTTACCATACAGTGCGAAGAAATGGGTACCAAGAACAATTAACTGCTTTTCCATACAGATAAAAATAACTCTTTTTCAGAGTTTTTGCAAGATAAAGAATCTTTATTATTGTTGGTTTATTTGAGTGATATATTTTCACATTTGAATGACTTGAATACGAGCTTACAAGACCATAACAAAAATATTTTACTAATGACTAGCACTGATTATGTGCATTTGTATATTTTCATATGCATTTGCATATTTAGACCATTCTCACCGATTATTGCATATTTTACCCAAAATCTAGTAATGATGCATATTTTCCCTATTTTTACAATATTTCTAGGTATTACTAGGCAATTGAATTTCTCAGGGTATTGTTAATGTCGCCCTCTGGAACCGATTTTATAGCCGGTACATTACCTGCAATAGTCTAAACATCGATTAGGTTATAGTGCCAAGGGAATACTCAAAATTACGACGGTATTTTATTCCTTTGTTTCTTGGTCGGGATATTAAGTGATAAGTAGTTAGTTTCTAAGAATATTGGTTTGAGCGCGGATCAAATAAACAATTTTCTCGAAGACGAATTTTTATTTTAAAAGAAGATATCAGTTTTAACATTATTGTTGACGCGCTTGCATCAGTGTAGTCTTTTTGCAATTTTTAACGTGTTGTGTTAAAGTTTAACGTGTACCATGCCACCCACAAAAAAAAGTATCTCTTCGTGGGTAGCTGATTATCCTGGAACATTTACATACGACGGAAATGTTTTATATTGTCGAGTTTGCGAGAAAAATGTTTCGTGCACAAAAAAATGCAGCATGTCAAGACAAGTCTTCATATCGCAGGATTGCAAAAAAAAAGTCCACGACAACAACTTATAACAGCAGCAAGTAGCAGTGATTCCATTTCTATAGGCAAACAAAAAAGACACTGTAGCATGGATTTATGTGAAGCATTGCTTGCAAGTAATATTCCTTTCCACAAACTTACAAATAATACATTCAAAGATTTTCTGCGAAAATCTTACTTGAATCAAAAAATGCCAGACGAATCAACACTGCGTAAAAATTACATACCAACAATTTACCAACATGTTCTGGAAGAAATACGTAATGAACTTAAGGATGCCATTATTTGGATTTCAGCTGATGAAACTACCGACAGTTGTGGTCGCTATATTGCGAATTTAATTGTGGGTGCATTAAGATTAGAGCCTTCGTCTTCCTATTTGGTGGCCTGCAAAGAACTTGACAAGACAAATCATTCTACGATCGCCAGATTTGTGAATGAGGGTATTAAAAAAATATTTCCTGAATCTTTTGCAGATGAAAGAGTGTTTATATTTCTCTCAGATGCGGCTCCCTATATGCTCAAGGCAGCCAAAGTCCTCCAAGTATTTTATCCATACTTAATTCATGTGACGTGCTTTGCTCACGGAGTCCATCGACTCGTTGAAGAAGTACGATCCACGTTTGCAAATGTAAATAAACTGATTTCATCAGCAAAGAAAGTGTTTTTTAAGGCACCTGCTCACAATAACGCCTATAAAGAAAAACTGCCAAATGTGCCTTTACCTCCCGAACCAGTGGTAACTCGATGGGGAATATGGATTGAAGCTGTACTATTTTACAGTGAACATTTCGAGGCCATCAAAGGTGTAGTAAATGACTTCGATAGTGCAAAGGCTATCGCAATTGGTCAGTCAATCCAAGGAAGCATTTAACGATCCTGATATTAAGAAAAACATAGCTTTGATTAGCATTCACTTTTCCCACATACCTGCGGGTATTAAAAAGCTTGAAACTCGAGGTTTGGCGTTGACCGAATCAATTCAGTTAATGTATAAAATCCGTCAAATAAACTCCACATTGCCAGATGTATTCCCAGGCTTTGAACCTTTGTGTGATGTGTGATAGTTTTATTAATGGGACGGGTGAACTTTTGTCAGAAACAATAAGTGCTAACATAGCACCCAAATTCAAATACTGCCCAGTTACTTCAGTGGATGTGGAACGGTTTTTTTTCCACTTATAAAAATATTTTAAGTGATCAAAGACACAATCTTACTACCCAACATTTGGAACAATACCTTATTGTTTACGTGTACAAGAATACAAATGTTAAATAATTTTAAAAAATGTTAAATAACACAGAGCAACAAAAAAATATTTTTGTTTTGGTGCCTGGGATTTTAGAGCTGATTTTAACTATATTTGCGACGCTAAATCTATACATGCAATCCGTTTTTCTCTATCAGCTCTACTTTTTTAGATACATCAACTTATCTACCAAGGTGGTTTTTATTCAGTATATTCATTTATGAGAGTTTTAAAATTATTATATATTCATTAATGTAGGTACAATGGTTTTATTGTCAGTCTGTAATTGAGTAAATTCCAGGTAAATCTATAAATAGTGCAACCATTGCCTATCAGGTACCTGAACTGATCCTTTTAATCACCTAACTCGGGTAAGTCTCGTCAGTTTGTACGTTCTTACTAATGAGAGTAGATCGAATTCGGCGTGTTATTTTATGTTAAGAAAAGAGTGTTTTTGTGTTATTGAACAGAATTAAAATGAGTTCAGGTTCTAGTTCAAGAAGAAGTTGTGTAAATCAACCTGATGTGTTTTGCTATATATGCGGAGAATACATGTTTCAACAAAACAGACAAACTATTACTGACTTTGTAAAGCGAGCGTATCTTGGATACTTTGGAGTTAAGCTTGGTGATCAGGACAAAACGTGGGCCCCGCATCTCGTATGTAAAACTTGTACAGAGCATTTACGGCAGTGGACTACCGGGAAAAGAAAATGTCTAAAATTCGGCGTACCAATGGTTTGGAGAGAACCAAAAAACCACTTCAATGATTGTTATTTCTGTTTAGTAAATACTAATGGAATCAATCGAAATAACCGCAGTAAGTGGACTTATCCCAATTTAGACTCGGCAATACGCCCTATCCTGCACTCAGATGAAATACCGATTCCAACATTTCATCAGCTACCACATATCTCTGATGACGAATATTTTCCCTCTGATCGCTCTTCTGATGCTAATAAAAGTTCTGATGCTAATGAAACTAACAGTGACTATGAGGGGACGTCATCAGTTCCTCAACGCTTCAATCAAAATGAATTAAATGATCTCACCAGGGATCTCAATTTATCGAAAAAAGCTTCTGAAGTACTGGCTTCTAGGTTGAACGACAAAAATTTACTGGAACAACGAACCAAAATTACCTTTTACCGAACAAGAGAAAAAGATCTGCTACCATTCTTTTCTCAAGAAGACAATCTTGTATTTTGTCACGAAATTAGGGGACTCATGAAAGAAATGGGACTTTCTGAATATATTCCAGATGATTGGCGCCTATTTATTGACAGTTCAAAGCGAAGTTTAAAATGTGTCCTTCTACATAATGGGAATAAATATGGTTCAATACCACTAGCTCACTCAACGAAACTGAAAGAAGAATATAATACCATAGCTTTGGTCTTGCAGAAGATAAAGTATTACGAACATCAATGGATGATTTGTGTAGACTTAAAAATGGTAAACTTTCTTCTTGGGCAGCAAAGTGGTTACACGAAATATCCGTGTTTCTTGTGCCTCTGGGATAGTAGGGACAAAACACACCACTGGGTTAGAAAAGATTGGCCTCAGAGAGAAAAACATGGACGTTGGGGAAAAGAATGTCATTAACGACGCTTTGGTTGAAAGAGAAAAAATCATACTTCCTCCGTTAAGTTGGGCTTAATGAAGCAATTTGTAAAGGCTCTTGATAAGAATGGGTCTTGTTTTGCATATATAGGGGTAAAAATGCATCAGTTGAGCACAGAAAAACTCAAAGCAGGGATATTTGACGGCCCACAAATAAGACAATTAATTAAGGATCCTGCTTCATAAATTCAATGAATCAAGTTGAACGAGAAGCTTGGACATCATTTGTTGCAGTTGTAGAAAATTTTCTAGGCAAACATAAAGCTCAAAACTATGTTGAAATGGTTAACAAGATGCTTAATAGTTTGAAATCCTTAGGGTGCAATATGAGTATTAAAATACACTATTTACACAGCCACTTAGACCGTTTTCCAGAAAATTTAGGAGACATGAGTGAGGAACAAGGTGAAAGATTTCACCCAGATATTAAAGTTATAGAGGACCGCTACCAAGGAAGATGGGACATGCACATGATGGCAGATTACTGCTGGAGTTTAAAAAGGGACTGTTTAAAAAAACATTCAAGAATGTCGCGGAAAAGAAGCTTTCCAAGTGTTGAGTGACTATTTCATTTCTTCAATGTTTTTTTTTTGTTTGTAAGTACGACATAATATTGTATTTTGTATAACTAAAATAAAAATTTCGTATCTACTTTTGTTTACTACACTTACGGATTTGAGTTACAATAATGTAACTTATATTTCTCTAAAATTGTATATCTTAAAAATTTGAGCTGCTAGGTACAAATGAATACGTTATTTGAATTCAGTACATCAAATTGATATAGAATCAGCTCAAAAAACCTCGACACCAAAACAGCTGTTCCCCTGTGTAATTGTTAATTAAATTTAAACATCGTCGATGACTTGTTAATTTTATGCTGATTTTGAAATAAAAAACTAAAAATTACTACTTTTATTATTATTTAATATTGCATATTTTGACCCTTTTCATGCATATTTTAAAGCATTTTTCATGCATATTTCAAGATTTTTATGTTGCATATAATCCGGTCACTACTAATGACAGACAAAGTCAATGCTTTTATTAAGAAGCTTGGTATTGTGATTATTCGCCTTGGAAAATGCAATTTTGGCTTTACAACTTCTAATTATATTGATAAAAATATGAATGATGAAATATGAAATTTTTGTTATTGATCGCGTGTTGGAGAGTATGAAAACGCATTTACGCTAATTGAAAATTCAGTTACTGGAATGTTTTCCAGATGACGATGATTTCTCAAAAAGATGGATTTTCAATCTGTTTGATGAAAATGTTGTTTTAGCTGCCGAATTACCTGTTGAGATTCACAACCAACTAAATGAAATATCGTCCGACGAAACGTTACAACTAAAATTTTTATCTCAAGATTTAGGTAAGTTTTGGTTTGCACGAAGATGTAAATACGGAAGTCTAGTAACGGAAGCTTTGAAAACATTGATCCCTTTTGCTACTTCTTATTTATGCGAAAAATGATTTTCGTCTATAGTGGCTTTAAAAACTAATTACAGAAATCGTCTATTATCACTTGAAAATAATTTAGTTATGTGTGTTTCGTATAGAAAAACTTTTAAGTGAAAAATAAAGCCAACCGTCGAATTAATGATTAGTAATTAAATATTTCAAGCAACTTTAGCTATTAGTTTATTTTGTTAGGTTGTGATTACCTGGTAAGGTAATATTTAATCTTGTAATACTTGATTATAATTTAAAATACCTCATACTTTATTGAATAAAAGGATGTTTCGTATAGGGGTCTTATTTTTTTGGACAGATTGCGACCCCCTTTATACTTAAACGCGACCTTCCGGGGGGTCGCGACCCCCAGGTTAAGAAACGATGATTTACAGTTTAACTACTTAAAAATATCCTGTAAAAAAGTTCAATCCTAATAATCTTAAACCAACCCCTATATTTTTGTTTTAACGATGTTTATAATTAACAAAAAAATCGGTCAAGTGTAAGTGGGACTTGCGCAATTAGTGTTCTGTGCATGATTGTTTTTAACCCCTTACCGCATACTGTCCCAAATTTGTCACACATCAAATATATTTTTTTTCTAAGTCCTTGAGTAGCTTAAGGATCTTATTTCAAATTGTTCCATATCCGGCACGTTCGCTGCTCTGACGTAAAACGCGCAGACTCCACCGCAGTCAAATCTCGACGCCAGGAAAAGCCATTAGTCCAGTGGCGGCTTGTGACACGCTATATCCTGTTTTGTGGTTTTTTAGATCAACAGTTTTCATACTCTCTTGTGAATAATTTGTTGTGAAAAAAATATTCTTATAAAGGTAGGTGTCTAATTTTGCTACTAAGATAATATCATAATTATAATTTGACGTATTGAAGACAAAATATGAGTTTGTTTACCTGTGCCATATTTGGAACAGTTTTATATAAAAGAAATTCTCAATATCTCCAGTGCTATGACATGCAACAGATTTGAAGAAATCAAACGATTTCTGCATTTCAACGACAACACACTGCAGGTTCCTCAGGGTCAACCTGACTATGATAAACTTTTTAAAATACGTCCTTTTCTGAACAAGATTCGTGACAGATTTCTACTTGTTCCTAAAGAAGAACATATGGCCGTCGATGAACAAATCATCCCAACGAAAGCACGCTCAACTCTAAAACAATATAATCCCAAAAAGCCCCATAAATGGGGATATAAAGTTTTCGTTCTAAGCGGCGTGTCTGATTTTTCTTACGACATTGATTTTTACTGTGGAACTACGGTGCTTGAGAATAATCAGCCTGATCTAGGAGCCAGTAGCAACGTTGTAGTAAAACTTTCAGAATCTATTCCGAAAAATCTAAACTACAAACTCTTTTTTGATAACTGGTTTACAAGCATTCCCCTGCTAACATATCTCACCAAAAATGGCATTTTACCATTAGGTACAGTAAGAGCTAATCGTGTACCATGCTTGCAGTTTCCTAAGGAATCGGAAATGAAAAAAAAGGTAGAGGTACATTTCTGGAAAAAGTGGCAACTGTCGATGGTGTGCAAATATCTGCAGTGTCCTGGTATGATAATAAAGTTGTGAATACCGTATCAACCTATGTTGGCAGTCAGCCTACATCAGAAGCAACGAGGTTCTACAAAAAATCAAATACCCATATAAAAATCCCCCGTCCCCAAAGCGTTGCTGTATATAATGCTTATATGGGAGGAGTAGATCTCCTAGATAGCATGCTAGGATACTATAGAATTCAAATTAGATCAAAAAAGTGGTATATGAGGGTATTTTTCCATTTTCTTGATATGACTTGCGCTAACAGTTGGATACTGTGGAGACGAAGTTTGCAAAATGATAACTTATATTTGTCGCTCTCAGAATTCAAGCTTGCTCTTGCAGAAGTATTAACGAAATCTGGCGTGAGTCAGAAAAAAAGGGGAAGGCCAAGCACCTGCCTACAGCCTCACCTAGATTTGAAACAAAGAAAGTATCCCTTTTCACAAATACCAGCCCAGGAAGTTAGAACTGATAACTTGAGTCACTGGTTAGAAGTAAATGAAGATCGCCAAAGATGTAAATATCCTGAGTGCAAGGGAAAATCTCATGTGTCTTGTAACAAGTGTGTGGTATTTTTATGCCTAAATAAAGACCGAAACTGTTTTTATAAATTCCATACTGAATAAACTTTGTATGACACGTTTAAACATTTTTACCGAAATTTATTCTCTAGTTTAATTTTTTTTTTCCGTTTTCCCCCCCCAATTTGTGCCAAATTTGGCACATGTCAAAAGGTGATTCATATCTTGATAAAAAAGTTACCAATTTTTTTTTTAACATTTATTTCGTGTATTTAAAAATATTATCTAACATATATATTTTTTTTTGCAAAAATAAAAAAAGTCATGCAGTAAGGGGTTAAAATAAACATTTTTGTTACGGAAGTATTCGAACACACACTATACATATATATTTTTATTATTATTTTTGATAATTATGTCCAAACATAAGGAGTTCACAAGGTAAGGGAGATTAGAGGAATCGCGTAATATACAGTGAGTCTAAAAAGTCTCCATATACCATCTGCTTTCTATACTATTTTTCTGTTATGTTTAATTAATTTGAACTATGAGAAAACATGTTTAAATTAATATTTGAAACGATTTTTTCCTTTAATATATATCATAAACCATACATAAATATGTTTATAACTAATTTATTCCTTCTGTCTTCCTTAAAATTATCCATGGAAGTGTGACATTTTCGTCAATGTTGGAATTTCTGTAATTCGAGAAATTACATTCTAAATTCTCTGTGGACAACATAACTACGAATATGAGTTAAACGGTTACTAGAATTTGTTTATTAGGTTTCAAACAACAAATTAATCTTAGTGTAACGTGATTAGAGTGCTACAATATATTAATAAACATTTGACATATTCGACACAAAAAATTATTTTTACTTCAATATTCAAAGATGTATAAAGTTTTTGGAATGAGGTGGAATGAGATGGCGCTTTCACCATCTGATAGGGACAAAGACCACTTGGAATATAATTAATTTTTTAAATGGCAAAAACCAAAAAAACAACTCCAAAAGATACATTAACCAAATATGCACAGCTAATCTCGCTCTTACTAATGCAGAAGACATAGCAAGTAGCTTCAGTAACTATTTATCTACTGTTATAAAAAATAAATTAAATTCCCACTTCAGTAACGGTTTATCACAGGAATGCACTGTATCAAAAAAATGTTTTGATACCTTCCAATATACTAATGTAACTTCACAGGATGTTAGGTCTGCCATAAAAAAGTTACCCAATAAAAAATCGACGGGAACAGATGAGGTACCTATTGCTTTGTTAAAGAGATGTTCGCCTAAAGTAATTGCTTGCCTGGTTTATTTAATAAATATGTCTGTTTATGAAGGTATTTTCCCTTCGCGACTGAAAGAGGCTAACATTTTACCTGTATTTAAAAAGGGCGATCCTCTTTTGATTGAAAATTATAGGCCTATATCTTTACTTAACTGTTTTTTCAAAGGTTTTCGAAAAAGTTATTTACAATAAGATAACTCCATTTCTTGATAATAACAAAGTTCTAACCTCACACCAGCACGGGTTTAGAGAAAAGCACTCTACAGAGACCGCAGCGATCGACTTTATAAAGAATATATATAAAAAACTTGATATAAATGAGAGTAGTTGCTCTACTATTTGATCTAACAAGGGCATTTGACATAATACACTCAGGCTTTGTTGTTAAAAAATTTGAAAGGCTAGGTATTGGAGGACCATTAAATAAATGGTTTAATTCATTTCTGAAGGGTCGAAACTTGGTAATATTTTTTGGTAAATGACAAACTGTGACTTAGGGACCCCTCAAGGCAGTGTCCTGGGTCCTCTAATTTTCTTGTTGTTCATAAACGACTTACCTGAATACATTTCATGTGGAATCGTTTTTATGTTCGCAGACGATACGACCATAGTCATCTCAGCCAAAGATGAGAAACTTTTGGAGGAAAATATTAAAATAATATTGACTGAGTTCTCAAAATAGTGTAAAAAGAATAACCTTATAATAAATATATCAAAGACCGTGTCTATGGAATTTAAGACAAAAATGCCCAAACCAATAAACCTAAATATTGTATTTAATAATATGAATTTGCCTGTTAGCCATAGTTCAAAGTTTCTAGGAATCATAATAGATTCTAACCTCGAATGGAGTCTGTACATAGATGACGTTTGCTCAAGACTAAATAAATGTTTTTTTCTGATAAAATCTTTAAAAAACTTATTAAGTGTTCTCAATCTCATAATTGTCTATTACGCTAATGCGTACCCAGCCATGTCCTATGGTCTGGCGGTTTGGGGAAATGCGCATGAACTTGACAGAGTGCTGGTAATGTAAAAACGAATCATGAGACTAATTTTTAGTATGCCATATAACGCATCCTGTAGGGAAGTTTTTAAGAATAGAAAAATATTAACAGTTACAAGTATTTATATATATAAACTCTTAATGTATATCTACCAAAATCAAGATAGCTTCATTTCGCATAAATCTTTTCAGTTATCCGACTCGAAACAGAGAAAATTTTTATATTGAAAAACACAATCATGAATATGTTAAAAAAACTAGTCATTACTTAGGTTGCAGACTATTTAACTTACTGCCGGAAAATGTAAAAAGGATTGAATCTATGGCACGTGTAAAAAACCAAATTAAAAGTATACTATTAAATAAAACTTTTTATTCTGTAACTGAATTTGAAAGTTATCTGCTGGGCGGAGTGTGAATGTTATTCTTTATAACATCCTTACTAAATTAAAGCATCTTCAGTATGTATCTTCATTGTTATAAATTTGTTTGCTATAAATATGCATGGTGTGGTTTTTTTTTTTACTTTTTTTTATATATATTTACTGTGTATTAATGTGTTTAATAGTAAGATTTCTTGTTTTTTATTTTATTATTTTTGATATTACCTAAGATGGGATCTTACATCCCTCTGTTGACATGTCTTATCTACAACTTTTGTAGCCGAAAAGATGAATAAACTGTCTATTGTCTCAATTGTCTATAATTATTTGTCTAACAATACTGGTCTCTTCACATGGAGTCATTTTATAGGAACCTATTGATTTACGAGGCTGGTTTGAAAAGTCCGTGCAAAGTCCGAGAGATGGCACCACCGGCGCGTACCGAGGTCATGTTTAGTTAGTAGCATCTCTTGAATGAACGCACACCAAGTTTCAGCCATATTGATCTATTTCTTTGTGTTTGGCATTCGTGTGAATCAAGGAAGTCGAGTGATTTTCAAGAAATGGACGAAAAAGAATTTCGTGTGGTGATTAAACATTACTTTATGAAAGGCAAAACGCCTCAGGAGACTAAAGGGAAGCTTGATAAACATTATGGTGACTCTGCACCTTCGATTAGAACAGTTTATAAGTGGTTTCAAAATTTTTGGGCACAACTGACGCTGAACGTTCTGGACGGCCTATGGAGGTTACGATTCCAGAAATCATTGATCAAATCCATGATATGGTGATGGATGACAGAAGAGTTAAGGTGCGTGAGATTGCTAGTGCTGTGGGCATCTTGACTGAACGGGTACATAATATTTTGCATAAACATTTGGACATGAGAAAGCTATCCGCAAGATGGGTGCCGCGATTGCTCACGCTTGACCAAAAACGGAATCGTGTGAAGTGTTGCAAGGATGGTTTGCAGCTGTTCCAGAAGAATCCGGAGGACTTTAAGCGTCGTTTCGTCACTGTGCATGAAACATGGATACATTATTATACTCCTGAGACCAAACAACAATCTAAACAATGGGTTACTAAGGGGAAATCTGCATCAAAAAAGGCGAAGACCGTTCCTTCGGCCGGAAAGGTTATGGCGACTGTCTTTTGGGATTCGCAAGGGATAATCCTCATCGACTATCTGGAAAAGGGTAAAACTATTACAGGTGAATATTATTCATCGTTATTGCACCGTTTGAAAACCGAGCTGCAAGAAAAACGCCCGCGATTGGCCCATAAGAAAGTCCTTCTCCATCACGACAACGCACTAGCACACACCTCAGCAGTTATGGTCGCAAAATTAATGGAAATAGGATTCCAACTTGTTTCACATCCCCCCTATTCTCCAGACTTGGCTCCCTCGGACTACTATTTGTTCCCCAATTTGAAGAAATGGCTGGCGGGACAAAGATTTTATTCAAACGAGGAGGTGATGGCAGACACTAATGGATATTTTGCAGACTTGGACAAATCCTATTATTCGGAAGGGATCAACAAACTAGAACATCGTTGGACGAAGTGTATAAGCCTAAAAGGAGACTATGTCGAAAAATAAAAAAGGTTTATCCCTAACACATAAGTAGTTTTTATTTTTGCACGGACTTTTCAAACCAGCCTCGCATACTGGTTTACAATGTACTAAACAGTAGCATGCGACTTTTAACAATTTTTCCTATTTTTGTACGATTTTCCATCTTTCCTCAAATCAGTTATGATCTTTCGAACTTGAAATGGAATTTCACAACGTTTCTCTCGCTCATTTTTAATACTACTTTGAAAACCCACAGAAAAATTACTAGTAACAAGCGACAGATTACAAAGTATGGCCGAAAATTATTCATTTGTTTTCAGTTTAGCGAGCAACAGATAGCTTGATAAAATGAGGTTGATCATAACGTGTTTTTTTCAATGCAGTTCTTGAGTATATGGAGACTTTTTTGACATTAATTTTGTTTGTATTTTTATAACAATGATGTAACTTCTAAATAAAATGTTCCGTACTTGTTTTTAATAGTAATTCTCGTTGGTTAGGTTTCGTATATTAATTTAAACATGTTTTCTCATAGTTCCATTTAATTAGTTAAACATGACAGAAAAATAGTATAGAAAGCAGATGGTGTATGGAGACTTTTTGGTAATATGTTCTTTTTGAGGTTTTAGGGCGGAGGAATGTGAAACCTGTGTTATGTTTTCATTATTTTCGATATTAATAGAAAAAAAGAAAAGTATGTAAAAGGAAAAGTTTTAAATTAATTTTTATGAAAGGAAACGTAGCTTAGCATTGTTTATTGGTTCCACCTTTATAAAATACACTCAATCAGTTAATAATAGAGAATGTTATGAGTCAAGAAGACCTATAAAGTAAATCCCAAAATATAAGATCCTGCCTTTTTGCTTTTTTAATGGGGCAATAAACGACCCTATTAGGTTTTTGTGTATAGTTGCCAGGTATTACGATAAACGTATTTTTATTTTACCTGCTTTGTATACCACCCTCACTTGCACCTGCAATCATATTGGATCTATTTTTACCTATATATTTACTACCTAGCAACCCGGTTTGGAGCCCTTTAAGTATTTAATAATATAGGCCTAATGACCACAGGCCCCCATTAAGATTCGAAAGATACTTTTTATTATTTTTATGTTTAGTTTTACTTACAACGTAACCGTTCCATTTTAATTATGTGGCATCCGTGGGAAAATTGCAATAGTGGCTATCGCAAAAGAAAACATTTATCACTTGACGCTCAACAAATTGTGAAAAATGTTTACGACAGTTTGGTAAAAAGAAATTTGAATAAACAAAGTGCTTTGCAAGAAACCAGTGAATTAACGAAAACCCCAGTTTCTACGATTAAGGGTATTATAGGAAAACCATCACTCAGGAACAGGAAAAAATGGAAAGATTTTCAAATGCATCATGTAGACGACTGTGAAAAAGACGTCATCAGGAGAAAAATATATTCTATGTATGAAGAGCAGTTGGTGCCGACACTAGACAAAATAAAATTAAGACTGGGGCAGGACGGGAATAGTATACATTGTGGCCGATCAAACCTTCACAAAATTATCTTAAGAATGGGATTCACGTTCCGAAAAATCAACAAAAGGCAAGTAGTGAAGGAGTCACAAAGATTACGAATCTTGCGACATACTTATTTACAAGAAATTAAAAAGTATCGATCAGAGAATTGGCCAATAATTTACCTTGACGAAACATGGTTCGATACCCATGATACTGTGCAAAAAGGTTGGGTTGACAGCAGTACAAAATGTCAGACTAACGCGCCTTCAAATAATGGTAAACAAATAACCGTTTTGCATGCTGAATCTGAAAAAGACTGGGTTTCAAATTGTCTACTATTATTTGCAAAAACATAAAAGATTCTAGTTTGGACTATCACGAAGACACGACCGCAGAACTTTTTGAAAATTGGTTTTAAAATTCCCTTTTGCCAAATGTTCCCGAACAGAGTGTTATAGTGGATAATGCAAATTACTATAATCACCTACTAAATAAGGTTCCTAATGCAGCCAACACCAAATCGGAAATACAGGTATATTAGAAAATGACATTTATTTTGACTTTAATTATAAAAAAGGTGATCTTTTGTTTTGAAACTATAAATTGAAAAAGAAATATGTTTGTGATAGTATCACTTAGAAAATGAGACACACTGTTTTGCGGCTTCCTCCCTATTATTGTGTGTTTAATCCAACTGAATATATTTGGCAGCAAGTTAAATCCAAAATAAGGGCACAAAATGTTTCTCCTACTTTAAGCGTGTTATTGACTGAGTTAGTAAAAACAGTTATAAATGATATAAACCAATGATAATTACTTCAGTTGATGACAGTTATAGTGAAACCGAATTAGGCTTAAGTTAAAATATATTTTTATTTACACAATATGTCCCCTCTTGTAAACCCCATTCATTCAAACTGTATATTTGTACTTTTTATCCATTTGTTTTTACATGCATTTATAAATAAACATCTCCAAAAACACTTATAATTTTACTACTCAGTATATATCACCACTACACCAAATACTTTATTTTTGCACTTGACGCGCGTTTCGCTAACCATGTTAGCTTCATCAGGAGCGATGATTGACTAAAGCTAAACTACAAATCTACCCTATTTATACTTAGCTTAACCCTTGAATTACTCAAGCGGAACTACTGACATAGGCAAGGCCGTCAGTTCCGGTCAAGTAACCAGTAGAGGGGACTATAAAGAATAGGCCCTCTGTCTTTATTTAAACTACTTTTACATTTTATGAGTTCCATACTTTCATATGCGTTTAATAATCTCCTATCAGATACATTTTTTATTAATCTTAGATTATCTAATGTAACAGTATGATCAGCTTCAAGGGCATGTTCGGCAATGCTAGACTTTTCTGTTCTACTATATTTTAAGTGTGCTAAATGTTCTTTAAATCGTGTTTAAATTGACCTTTTAGTTTGCCGAACATACTTTTTGTCACAATCATTACAACTAATTTCATAAATTCCACTTTTCTCACAATTAGGAATCTTATCTTTGGGATTTCCTAAGATATTCCTCAGATTGTCTGATGACTTATAGACTAAGGTGAGGCCTACCTTATTAAATACCTTATTGAGTCCCTTGCTATCTTTCGGATTATATGGTATGGAGGCATACTTGGTGTTATTTTCTTCGCGTGTAAAAAAGTTGGAATTCTGAATATTAAACCTAAACTTATGTCTATTTATTAGCTTATTTACTAAGTCATCATCATAACCATTCACTCTAGTTATATTTCTAATACGATTCCTTTCTTTATTAAAATTTACTCTATTCAGAGGGAAAGTGACCAAACGATGAACTAAAAAAATGTAATGAGGCTAATTTATGTTGTTTTGCAATAAAATGAATCATTAGGAATATATCTATCTGTTACTGTGTCCTTCCTATAGATATCAAATTCTAATCTATTATTATTTTTAATAATTAAAATATCTAGAAAAGGCAATTGTCCTTTGTTCTCAACTTCGTAAGTGAATTTAATGGAATTATACCGGCTATTTAATTTAGAAACAAAATCATCACTATTTGCTCTTTGTATCAAAAATCGCGAAAATATCATCCACATACTTATACCATACTCTTGGGAAATATTCGAATTCTTGACTGGCTTCGATTTCAAACTTACTCATGAATAAATTGGCTATGAAAGGTGATAAGCAATTACCCATAGCTGTTCCTTCTTTCTGAACATAAAATTTATTGTTACATTGGAAACAATTTTGTTCCATACAAAGTTTAGATAATGTTAAATATTCACGAATAATTTCGTCTTCAAAGTCATTCATTCTAAGTAATTCTTCGAGATATTGTAAAGTTTGTGGAACTGGCACACTTGGGAACAAAGAACTAACATCAAAAGAAATTAAGACTTTACCTTCATTGAGAACTAGATTTTTTGTTTTATTAATGGATTCTAACGAATTCTTCACTGCAAAAGTATTTAATGGTACATTCTCAAGGTCTTTTGATAACCATTTGGATATTAAATTGGATATTAAATATATGGGTGATCCATTGTTTCATCGGTCGGATCATCCACATATTTAATATCTAAATGGTTATCAAAAGAACTTGAGAATTTACCATTAAATATTTTCGCAGTGAAGAATTCGTTAGAATTCATTAATAAAACAAAAAATCTAGTTCTCAATGAAGGTGAAGTCTTAATTTCTACGTACGTTGGGCAAACTAAAAGGTCAATTAAAACACGATTTAAAGAACATTTAGCACACTTAAAATATAATAGAACAGAAAACTCTAGCATTTCCCACCATGCCCTTGAAGCTGATCATACTGTAACTTTAGATAATCTAAGATTAATAAAAAAATGTATCTGATAGGAGATTGTTAAACGCATATGAAAGTATGGAAATCATAAAATGTAAAAGTAGTTTAAATAAAGACAGAGGGCCTATTCCTTATAGTCCCCTCTACTGGTTACTTGACCGGAACTGACGGCCTTGCCTATGTCATTAGTTCCGCTTGAGTAATTTAAGGGTTAAGCTAAGTATAAATAGGGTAGATTTGTAGTTTAGCTTTAGTCAAACATCGCTCCTGATGAAGCTAACATGGTTAGCGAAACGCGCGTCGAGTGCTTGGTGTAGTGGTGATATATACTGAGTAGTATCATTGTGCCAAAGATTCCACATTCCCAACTTAACTTATAATTTTATTTATTTGCATTAATGAATAAAATTGTTAAGTCCATCTCTACAACCTATCATAAACAAAAGGTCAGAATTTTTATATTGCCCACTTAAAACGGCAAAAATTAGGATCTTATATTTTGGGACAAGCTATACGAAAATAAATTGAGAAAAATGGTAGTTAAACCATCATTGTCATTGGTTAAATATTTTAAAGTAAAAATTAGAATGAATTTTTAAATTCGTTTCGGTTGTCGTTTCATACTGATGTATGATTAGACCTAAAATATTACTCACTGATATTTAGTTACCTCGGTTAAAACCACTATAAGATCAGCTTTTTTCAAGAATTGTAACTGATGAGTAACAAGAATCCTAGTTCTGCCCTGAAGATAATCTACAATACATTTCTCGAACAAATGTTTCCCGACTTGAGTGTCAACTGCAGACAAGGGATCGTCCAAAAGGTATATGTCGGCCTGCCTGTAAATAGCACGAGCTAAATTTATTCTAGCTCTTTGTCCACCACTAAGAATTACGCCTCTTTCTCCTACAAGCGTTTTGTCACCTAAAATTTTTTGCAGTTTTAAAAAAAAACAGTAAAGTGCAAGTAGTGCGGTAATAAAAGCATTTGAAATAGTATAGGCTAGATACAGTAATATTATGATTTTATCATCTCTGGAGTAACACCAGGAGTATTGTCCGGAGTTTTAGGTCTCGAAAAATTTGTGCTCTTTTGTTTATAAACAAGTTAAGTTTTCAGAATACGTTTTTAGTGTTCCGTACGGAACACTTATAAGATCACTTCGGTGTCTGTCTGTCTGTCACACACCGATTTTCTCCGAAACTATTTGACCTAGAAAGGTGAAATTTGGTAACAATATAGGAATTGATGGCCTCATCAGAGCCATGTAGTTTTGAGAATTAAATTTTGACTTAAGGGGTTAGTTTTGGGGGGTGAAGTCGGAAGTGAAAAAAAAAATTTTTTTACTAGGTCATCAAGTGTGGTGTCAAATGAAAGCTTGTGAAAACACGAGTAAAAAATATATATATAATATTATACTTGCGCGCACTTTTCTTCGTATTATTTTTAAAAATTCGCGAAAAATCGCTGTCCCGGGCCTTATCTCGAGAAGTACTTATCAAAAAATTTCGAAAAAATTCTGGAATATTCTCCACGGGGTGTAGATTGAACGAAAATTATCACGAGTGCATTACCTTTAATAATTTATATGGTATATAAAAAAAAACAAAAATTTCAAGGTCATCCGATTTCAGTAAAGATTGGAAACAAACTTTATTGAAAACTCATTTGGGGTGTGTTTTGTGAAGTTATTGATCATTTTATACCACCGTAACAGAAATTTTGACTTAAGGGGTTCGTTTTGAGGGGTGAAATCGGAAGTGAAAAAAATTTTTTTTTTTACTAGGTCATCGAGTGTGGTGTCAAATGAAAGCTTGTGAAAACACGAGTAAAAAATATATATATAATGTAATACTTGCGCACACTTTTCTTCGTATTACTTTTAAAAAATCGCTGACCCCTACCTTATCTCGAAAAGTACTGATCAAAAAATTTTGAAAAAAATTCTGGAATATTCTCCACGGGGTATGGATTGAACGAAAATTATCACGAGTGCATTACCTTTAATAATTTATTTGGTATATATAAAAAAAAAAAAATCAAGGTCACCAGTCTTCAGTAAAGATTGTAAACAAACTTTGTTGAAAACTCATTTGGGGTGTGTTTTGTGAAGTCACTGATCATTTTATACCATCCTAACAAAAATTTTTATTTTAAAAACAATCAACGTACGGAACACTAATTGTGCAAGTTCAACTTGCACTTGACCGGTTTTATTTTAGCTTAAGACGTGAATAACTCCTGTTATATAAGTCGGATCGAGACAACTCTTCGCAATAAAATTTCCAACAAATCCTCGTTGGTGTCGCTCAAATACGTACATGACCTACAAAATTGAAAAAACAGGCAAAAAACTGTTTTTTTTTTTTTAAAAATTTTATTGTACAGATCGATTAAGTGAATCGATCGACTTGAAACTTTCAGAAAATATGCAATTTTTTGTAGCAAAAATACCCCAATATTTTGATACAAAAATATTGAACCTAGTAGGCACAATTTTTGTTATTTAAAATTTGTATTGCCCGCCATTTGGTCCGAAATGGATATTTTTTTAAAAAATTTAGGTCTCGACGACAGCTTTCCCATTTCATTAAAAAAATTTTAGTCATTTTAACAGTTTTTTACATTTGTTTAGTAATCAAATAACAACAAATGCGTTTCTTCTGTAATTTTGAAAAAAAAATTGAAAAATGTTTATCACATCTTATAGAGAATCGCGAGACCTTTTACTAAAAAACATTTCATTTTCGTTTACAATTTTTTTTTCAAAATGACGGAAAAAACGCATTTGTTGTTATTTGATTAATAAACAAATGTAAAAGAAATGGTTAAAATGACTCCATCTTGGACCAAATGGCATAAAATCGCGGGCAATTCAGATTTTAAATAACAAATTCAATTGTGCCCACTGGGTTCAATTTTTTCAGGGTATTTTTGCTATAACAAAAGGCATATGTTCTGAAAGTTTCAAGCCGATCGGTTCACTTAGTCGACCTGTACAATACCAGGTGTACAAGTATGAAATGCGGATTTCAGACAACAGATGGTGCATTGTGCTATAAAGATTTGACACTGCGCCATTTTGTTGTGCCAACAACAAGTGTCAGACCTGCACGAGTGATAAATTGGAAAAGTGTGTGCACAGCGTTCTGTTGTTGTGTTCCATATGTAGAAATTTATACCGAACAAAGAGCATTCGCGGACAGCATTAATTTTTTGTTTTCATTTGAAGAAAACTGCTGTAGAATCATACCGATTACTTCGAGAAGCTTATAGTGAACATGCTCCATCGCAAGATGGTTTCGGCGTTTCAAAAGTGGTGACTTCGATGTTGCAGACAAGGATCGTGGAAAACCGCCAAAAAAATACGAAGATGTGGAATTGCAAGCATTGTTGGACGAAGATGATTCGCAAACACAAAAACAACTCGCCGAGCAATTGGGCGTTAGTCAACAAGCTGTTTCCAATCGGCTACGAGAGATGGGAAAGATTCAGAAGCCGGTAGATGGGTACCACATGAGTTGAACGACAGGCAAATGGAAAAGCGCAAAAACACGTGTGACATTTTGCTCGCTCGGTACAAAAGGAAGTCGTTTTTGCATCGTATAGTTATAGGGGATGAAAAGTGGATTTATTTTGAGAATCCCAAGCGCAAAAAATTATGGGTAGACCCAGGCGCGCTATCCACATCGACCGCAAGACCGAATCGCTTTGGCAGAAAGACGATGCTCTGTGTTTGGTGGGACCAGAGGAGCGTGGTCTATTATGAGCTGTTAAAACCTGGGGAAACGGTTAAAACTAAACGTTACGAACAACAATTGACAGATTTAAACCGTTCGCTGCTTAAAAAAAGGCCAGAATAGTGAAAGAGGCAACACAAAGTCATTTCTCTTCATGACAATGCTCCATCACATACGACAAAACCAGTTCGCGACACGTTGGAAGCACTCAGCTGGCTTGGCTCTTCCGAGCTTACTCACAGACTTGGCTCCTTCCGATGCACATGTTTGTATCGATGGGTCACGCACTTGCTGAACAGCGCTTTGGTTCGTACTAAGATGTGAAAAAAATGGCTCGATGAATGGTTCGCAGCAAAAGGGGAAGATTTTTCCTGGCGTGGTATTCCCAAATTGCCCGAACAATGGGAAAAATGTATTACCAGCGATGGAGCATACTTTGAATAAAGCAATTTTTATCATTCTTCCGAATTTAACATGTTTCTATAGAAAAAAATCCGCATTTCTTACTTGTACACCTGGTAAAATGAAAAAAAAAACAAACAGTTTTTGCTTGTTTTTTTTTCAATTCTGTAGGTTATGTAAACTTGAGCGACTTAAAACCAACAAAGATTTGTTGGAATTTTCAATACCAAAAAGTTTGTTTTTTTTTATCTCGATTCGACTTATATAACCGGAGTACTTCATATTTTAAGTTCAAAAATCTTGAAAACTTAATAATGGTTTATAAACGCAAAAGAGCACAGAGTTTTCCTAGGTCCAAAACTCAGAACAATACTCCTGGTGATACCCACTTCAGAAAGGATCAAATCGTAAAATTGCTGTATCTAAACTATACCTATGTCATTATTATTTTGCCCTTTTTTACAGCACTAAAATTGGACTTGCGAATTTAGTGTTCGTACTGTGATTGCCTTTAAAATAAAAACTTTTGTTACGGAAGTATAAAATGATCAATGACTTCACAAAATACACCCCAAATGAGTTTTTAAAAAATTAAGAGCTTAGATTACAAACATGTCTAGTCAGATACTGACTCAGCAGACTAATCAGATCAACCAGAATAAGACAAAAAGTTCCTGACATGTACATATTTTAAGATCTAATATGTATTTTTACTATGTTGTGAATGTGGAATTTTTGACACAATGAGACTACTCAATATATATCACCACTACACCAAACACTTTATTCTTGCACTCGACGCGCGTTTCGTTATCCATATTAGGTTTATCAGGAGCGATGATTGACTGTCAATCATCGCCCCTGATGAAGCTAACATGGTTAGCAAAACCCGCGTCGAGTGCAAAAATAAATTGTTTGGTTTAGTGGTGATATATACTGAGTAATGGGTTTTCACGTTTTTTCTTAGTCAATAATATGTAATAGTTATAGCTACGTAGCTACCTAATACACAATTAATTAATATTATTCAATATAGAATCAAGTCGTAAAAGATGAAAATAAGTATTTACTACCTAAATCCCAGTCAATCATCTCTCGTGGTGAAGCTAACATGGTTAGCGAAACGCGCGTCGAGTGCAAAAATAAGGTGTTTGGTGTAGTGGTGATATATACTGAGTAGTATCATTGTGCCACATATTCCACATTCACAACTATCTAAATATTTGTTTAATTATAATTATCTCCATAAATTATGTTCTGACCATTCAGCAATAGCATTAATATTAAGCGAAAATATAATAGATAAAGAAAACAATCCTGCATTAACAAATAAGTACACTGACTGGATAAGTTTCATACAGATGCTAAAAGAAACAATCTAAACACACCACTCAGAACTGCGAAAGATCTTGAAGAATAAGTGGATCAATTTAACAGACACCTCCAAAAAATAACCTGGGAATGTACTCCAGACATCAAAAGACGCTTAAAAGGATGTAACTATCGTCAAGAAATTAGAACTCTGGTATACGAACAAAGAAAAGCAAGAAGAAAATGGTTCCAAAGTAGAGCCCCTCGAGATAAAAGCATTGTGAATAACCTCGCCCAAGAACTAAAAAGAGAAATAAAGGAATTTAAAGAAGAATCCAACAGACTCTACTTGAGCGAGCTGACGAATGATAGTTCCACGGACTACTCTCTGTGGACAGCAACCAAAAGGCTGAAAAGACCAACAATGCAAATACCACCCACTAGAAAAGAAGACGGCACCTGGGCTAGAAGTAGTGAACAAAAAGCAGAATGCTTTGCTACTCACCTGGAGAGAATATTTCAACCGCATAATCCACAAGAAGAAGAAGCACTAGAGGGCAATTTTCTACAGGAAGAAGATAATATAATCTTAGTAACTACAGAGGAAGTCAGAAAGAAATTAATCATAATATAAACCCGAGAAAAGCTACTGACTTCGATCTAATAACAGGAAAAATACTAAAACAGCTCCTAAGAAAAGCACTCGTTAACTTGACCCATCTAATCAATGCTGCGATTAGATTAAAGTATGTTCCTTCACTTTAGAAGGTGGCGGAAATAGTTATGATACCAAAACCAGGTAAGCCACCACATGTAACCTCCTCCTATAGGCCAATATCACTGCTATCCATAATGTCCAAGTTATTCGAAAAGCTTCTCCTCAGAAGATTACAACCAATTATAGAAAGAAAAAAATTTAATTCCAAATTACCAGTTTGGATTCAGACAGAAACATTTCACCATAGATCAACTTCATAGAGTCACCAACATTATAGAAAATGCTATAGAGGAAAGAAAATTCTACTCAGCTATATTCTTGGACGTTGTTCAGGCATTTGATAAGGTCTGGCATAAAGGAATATTTCATAAATTAAATTATATCCTTCCTAAAACATATACGGACATTATTAAATTAACTAAATTAATTAAATTAAATTAACTGAAAGGTATTTTAGGATCAAACAGGATGATGTCTATTCCAACCTTAGAGAGATAAAAGCTGGTGTCCCATAGCTTAGTGTTCTGGGTCCGGTCCTATTCCTTTTCTATACATGTAATCTACCAGAACTAGATAATTATTCTATAGCTATTTTTGCCGACGATACTGCCAGGGGCAAAGATAATGTAGTAACAGCCGATAGACTACAAAATGCCATGAATAAATTCCAAAAATGGACTGGGAAATGGAAGATTAAATTGAATGATGATAAATCAGTACATATTGACTTCACTAATAAAAAAATACAACACGTACCAATAAAAATTAATGGACAATATATTCCATATGCCAACACGGCCAAATACCTTGGCTCAATATTAGATACAAAGCTTTGCTGAAAAGTCCACGTGAAGAAAAAAAAGAAGAACTAACTATTAAGTATAAAAAAAAATGTGTTCGCTCCTAGGAAGATACTCGGGGTTGTCAACGCATAACAAACTTCTCATTTATAAGCAAATTATAAAATCAGTATGGACGTACGGAATACAACTATGGGGGTGTACCAAAAAGACCAATATAAAAATAACATAAACATTTCAAAACAAAGTATTAAGGAGCACAGTTAACGCACCCTGGTATATCTGTAATGAAGACCTCCGTAAGGACCTACGAATGAAGTTCGTCGACAAAGAAATACAAAAGTTTGCAGAAGGTCATGAAAAAAGACTCCTTCATTATGAGAACATCAAGGCCATTCAGCTTCTTGACAACTCGAACCAGAAGAGAAGACTGAAGAGGACCAAACCTCACGAGTTGGTATAGGGTGTTACAAAGTGTAAAAGCAGAGCATTGTTTAATTAGTGCACAAACAGAAAAGTGCCCTAGTGATAAAAAAAATAATTAAGAAGACATCAAAGGGTGACTCTTAGATTTTAAATAGTTAGTATGTTAGGATTACTACTCAGTATATATCACCACTACACCAAACACTTTATTTTTGCACTCGACGCGCGTTTCGCTAATCATGTTAGCTTCATGATTGATCAATCATCGCTCCTGATGAAACTAACATGATTAGCGAAACGCGCGTCGAGTGCAAAAATAAAGTGTTTGGTGTAGTGGTGATATATACTGAGTAGTATCATTGTGCCAAAGATTCCACATTCCCAACTTAGATGTTAGGATTAGAAAAAGGTTACTTATTGGTCGCTGACCAGATTGTAGCATTATGTAAAAAAAAAAATATAAACAAATAAAATAAAATTATTTCGTCTCGGCACCTAATACTTAAATCAGTAGCTGTCACTACCAGTTCAATTCACAACTTTTGACGAACCTTTACCATTTTGGAGGGCAACTAGTTTTTTTATAGCCGGTAGATTATCAAACGTAATGCACTCGTGATAATTTTCACTCAACCTACACTATTTCAGAATTTTTTCAAATTTCTTTTCAAAATCTTTGGCCATTCTTTTAAAAATAATACAAAGAAAAGTGTGCACAAATTCGAAATCATATATATTTTTGAACTCGATGATCTGGTAAAATTTTTATTTTTCACTTCCGATTTCACCCTCCAAAACTAACCCCTTAAGTTAAAATCTGGCTTTCAAAACTACATTGTTCTGATGAAGGCCATCAACACCTATATTAGCGAGTTTCCATCACCACCTGGCTTTTGGTGCTAAAATGCCCCAAAGCTCAGTATAGCAGGAGTTTGTAACTAAACCTACCAAAAGGAAATTCTTCAAAATCTCTTTCCAACGCACAAAAATGAACTACTTCCTTATAAAATTTTGGGTCGTATGGTTTCCCGAAAAGTATGTTTTTCCTCATAGATGCTGCAAACAACCATGGTTCTTGAGATGAATATGATATATTTTGGCCTATCTGAACACAGCCATTATATGGAGGCAATTCGCCTAGGAGTAGCTAAAATCCATAACTTAAAAATTTATATTCATGTTAAATTGTTTTACTAAATCGTATAATAGTTGCTCAAATTGCATCTACGATTCCTAATAATACAGTCTGTCAAGTAAGAACGTGTCCGTAATAATTCATTTTTGGTAGATGCGATTCTGGCGATTCAATAAAAGATCGGTAGAGGAACCCTTCCAAAGGGCCATTCTACGGCCGCTAAATATATTAATAAGTCAGTATCGTGTATGAAGAAGTGCGCTAATCGTTTCGACGAGACGAAAAATGTCGACAATTGCCAAAACGTGGCTCGGTAGGCAAAGTCACTCCAAAAATCGAATAGTGTCTTTGTTTTCACGGAACCCAAAATTAACGCTGCGTCAAGGAGCGGTAAAATTAAGAAAATCCTTAAATTCCAAAGCACGAGAAACCTTTGCTGGGCGAAAATTACGTTCCGAAGCAGCTCGCTTGGGTCCACAAAAAGATACTAAAGTAATCCTCACAATCGCCGGACGCTAACCCTATTGAAAACGTTTGGTCTCTTGTAAAGAGAAACCTCAGAGGAAAGACTCTGGGGACTCGCGAGATATGAAAACTAAAAAATTTCGTCGACTGCACGCTTCGAAGATGCCAGGGGATTATTGATGTAGGAGACGATTGGACAACTTACTAAGGTAATTGCGCCGTTGTTAGCACACCAAAGAACAGACTGATGACAAAAAATACGAGCGGCCACGTACTTCAGAGACTGTAATAGTAATTATAAAATAAAATATACTAAAGAAAAATAAACAATAGACCAAATTATTACTTGAAGTAAAGAACTTTTTCCAGCTCCTACTGGGCCAACAACAGCACATAAACATCCTTTAGGTACACACAAGTCAATGTTGTTCAAGGTAATATGGTCGGACGTCCATGCTGAACTGACTCCTCTTATTCTGACTTCTGGTGCTGTAATTTTTTCAACTATCGCTTCGTCAATTTCTTCAAGTAATAAAAACTCCTTTAATCGTTTTATTGTCACCAATGCTTCTGCACCTAAACTTATCGCTATTGGATATCCTATCGCCATGACACCTAGAAAATAGTGAAAGTGAGAATGTTGAAACCATATTACATGGGGTGAAAAGTCCCGGGACTTTTGAAGAAAAAACAATGTTTTTTGCCAAAAATAGATTTTATTCTTCAACATAGCGATCGATATATTTATACCAACATTTGAATACCTTTTATATAGTGCTTTCTCGAGCTCTCTAAAATAACACAGGTCAACATTTGATTTAAAAAAAAACACTCGGAGCGGTATGGTCCTTATGGGGTTTTTGGGGTCGCTGATTACGATGAGCGGGTTGGTTAACCTTCATCACATCAGATTCAAGGTCATTTGAAGGTCAAATAGAGAAAAAACCGTAGGAAAAATCTGAAAAATTTCATGCATATGTTTTTGAGGTCCCTAAGTCCGAATCCGTAGTTTGTTTGACCTTACGCCTTTTTCCAGAGGTCATTTGAAGGTCAAATAGAGAAAAAATCGTGGAAAAAATCTGAAAAAATTCATGCGTATGTTTTTGAGGTCCCCGAGTTCGAACCCGTAGTTTGTTTGACTCAAGCCGCCTTTCAGAGGTCATTATAGGTCATTTCATCATCAGTTTATGTTTATTTCAAAAATATGTATGGTCATTTTGCGTTGTTAAATTTAATTTTGTTTTTATCGTACACTTGCGAAGCATACAGAGGTTAATTTACAGTACATTTTTATTGATTATATCTTATACATATCATTTACGTTAATATATCACAACCAAAAATGTCTTTTATGCTGCTCGGTCATTACAAGGGAATTAATATGTGAAATATAAGCTAAATAATGGCAGGTAGACTGATGCAAGCAAATGTTTTAATACTGTTTAAAGGTACTTATTAGTAAAACTTAAAATATTGTTCATATCAAAAATAGACTATACAAATATTTTGACTAGTTTTATGACTCTGAAATAGACTTTTAAAATCTAAAAAAAAAATTTGACCTAATTTTTGTACTCTCGATGTTCGTTCCATATATCTAGTAAATTTAAAGTCCAGCCCGACTGTGTTTCTTGAGGTATAAATGAAACATTGTGCGCTATGTTATGTTTAAATTTCGTTTTATTACTCAATTCCCAATATATTTCAAATTAATAATTCTAATGTCGAACAACCTTGTTATCAAGTAACCCTTAATCTGTATACTTCAATACTTAATCCTTGTCGACAAAGAAACTCTAATACCCAATACCTTTGAACCCAATAACTTACTTGTACAGTAATTCCTTATATCTACTTATACTCTCATATTGTCTTATATAATACCTCAATGCGTAAGTTAACTACTAAAAATAATTCGGCTCATACTTCGTAAAGAGTCTCGAGTGTCCAAGTAGATTTTCGAAATCGCGCAGTCAGTATTTATTATGAATTAAGCATAAGAGTTTGCTTCTTTTAGTATTTATCAAAGCATGTTTAAAGTACTACTCTAAACGAGAACGCTTTCGTTTCTCGTGAAATGATCTTCAACTTGCTTTCTTTTATGAGATTTATTTGATTCTCGCTTCAGGCTCCAGCAATAATCTGCCAACATGTTTATCCCCCAAACACCTTGATACCTTTTTTCAAATTCACTCAAATCTTGGTGCATCCTTTCTCCATGTTCTTCGCTAAAATCTCCGAGATTTTCAGGGAACCAATCAAGGTGTGAATGGAGAAAATGCAGTTTCAGACTCATTTAACACCCCATTTCTTTATAGTTTTGTACTCAATTTCCAACAATGTTTTTGCAATTAGGGTCTTTATGATTTCCAAGAAATTTAGTCGTCACCTCTCTAAAACTTTGCCATGCTGCTTTTTCTTTGGCATTCATTTTCCTCTCAAATGCATCATTTTTTAGAGGTCTCTTATTTGTGGTCCAGTAAATATGCCCTCTTTTATTTTAGCTTCAGAAAGATTAGGTAGCACTTTAAAAATATGCATGAAAGCAGGACTTTCGTTTTTTTTCACCTGGAATTAATTCTTGTCTCAACGGCCAGTCTTTCCTCACATAATGCTCATCTCGAGCCCGACTATTCCACTCACAAATAAAGCACGGATAAGAAGTGTTTCCAGATTGCTGTCCCAGTAATATTGTAAATATCTTTAAGTCCCCACAAAGTTCCCACTGGTTTTGATCGTAATTCAATTTTTGCAATAGCAACTCAAAATTATGGTATTCTTCATCTAATACAACAGAATGAGCGACGGGTAAAGGGGCATAAATATTTCCATTATGTAACAAGATAGCTTTTAAGCTTCTTTTTGAAGAATCTATAAACAGTCGCCAATCACTCGCTGTGTATTCTATACCGTATTCTTGCACTAACCCTTCAATATTATGGCAATAGACTAGATTATTCATTTTAGTAAAATATTTTCTGAATGGACGTTCTCTCGAACGATAGACAGAAATTTTTGTTCCTGTGGATAGACAATTTTTTTCTTTTAGCCTAGATGCTAAAAGCTGTGATCTATCTTTCGAGAGTCCCAAGTCTCTGCACAGATCACTTAATTCGTTTTGATTAAATGTTTCGGCTTCCGATATATAATTTTCCTCAACATCTGATTCTTCTGTGCTGAAATTTTCTCTTTCTTCGTGTTCGAATGTTTTATCTGGCATATCTTCATCAGTTACCACTTCTTGTCCCAATTCATAAATTTCCATGATATAATCAGAATTTGTTTCAATAAGAACTGGTAAAGTCACAGATGTTACACGTGCATATGAAATAGCATCCTTATTCTTTCGGTTGTACCCTTTCAAGTTTGTTAAGCGGAAGTAACAGTCGATGGTATGGTCTGTTGGGGGTCTCCATATCATTGGCCGAGAAAATACCTGGTTGTTAATTCTATATAGAACATTGCGGCATTTATGACATATAGATTTTGGTGTGTCAGAGTTATCCAATGAGCTTGTATCAATATGATAAATTTGGTGATATTTTACTTTTAACGAATCTGAAAACATGAATTTCTTTTGTGGAATATACTCCCCACAAACAACACAAAAATTGTCGAGTTTAATGGAACATGACGAATTTCTTGTAGCATTTGACTCTGCAGAGGCCAAGTTTCCCACCAATGTAGAGCTACGGTCGCATAATGACGACGCCTGCGGGCCCGCTTTCCCACCCTGACCAGCCGCCGATTCTGGGTTTCCGGGACCCTGTCTCGTAATTTTTTTAGGAGTGGTTACCATGACGGCATAAACGCCGTAACCCAGGGACTTCGCCGGATAGTGAGACAACTCCGTTGCCTACCGTCACCACGTGGAGGTGCCCTGGGTGCAACTACACCTTAATACTGGAGTTTAAAGCGAGACTGAGTTAAATTTATAAAAAAGAAGAGAATAAATAATTTCGCGAGGAATGAAAAAGCATTTTATTGTCAAAGTAAAACTCCAAATATATATACGAAGATACTTAAAATGACCACCGTATATCTTTTGAGCATAAGATCATGCAGGATTTGAACTGAATGATCTGAAAAAATAATAGATGAATTTTTTCAGATTTTTTCTCTATTTGACCTTCAAATGACCTTCAAATGACCTCTGGGAAAAGGCGTAAGGTCAAACAAACTACGGATTCGGACTCAGGGACTTCAAAAACATACGCATGAAATTTTTTGGATTTTTCCTACGATTTTTTCTCTATTTGACCTTCAAATGACCTTCAATTGACCTCTGGAAAAAGGCGTAAGTTTTAAAAAACTACGGATTCGGACTCAGGGACGTCAAAAACATACGCGTGAATTTTTTCAGATTTTTCCTACGGTTTTTTCTCTATTTGACCTTCAAATGACCTTGAATCCGATGTGATGAAGGTTAACCAACCCTCTCATCGTAATCAGCGACCCCAAAAACCCCATAAGGATCATACCGCTCCGAGTGTTTTTTTTTAGATCAAATGTTGACCTGTGTAAGCCTTAGTTTCCCAATTTGCCTTTTTCATTTCAGTTAAATTTCTTTTCCTGGAGTCACCATTTCAAATATGGAAACAGGTAATAATCGCTGGGGGCAGACATGGTAAATACGGCTAACGAGGAAGCAATTCATAGCTCATTTGGTCCAATTTCATCATCGATTTTATGGGGTTGTGAACTGTTGCATTATCTTGGCGAAACAACATTTTTCGTATTCAGCCCTTTTTACGAATCGACCCAAAAACTCCTTTGGACACCAAAGCAGTGCCAAACAGCATTCTGAACCTTCTGCACGTTGTTGTTTGTGATCAGTCATAAGAGAGCGCAGCACCCGTCGGGCAAATAGCTTTTTCATATGCAAATATTCAAACAAAATATGCCTCACGCATTCTGTTGATATCTGCATGTGTCAGCTATCTCTCTCACTTTCACTTTGCGGTCATTCAGAATAATATGGTGGATTTTTTTGTATTTTTTGAAGTGACGTCTGGAACGTGGGGCATCATCGGTGTTTGTACGACCGCATTTAAGTTCACTAAACCATCAACTTCTTGTTGTTTTCGACGGAACAGATATGCCATAACAGTTCTTAAGTTATTCTTGGGTTCAGGCAGTATTTTTTCCCATCAATAAGCAATCTTTAATCAACACACGAATTTTTTTTTGTTCCATCGTTTGGCAAAAACAATAAGTAGTGTGTAACTTGCAAACTAAAAGACACAATGTCAAAAAAATTTTACACTAACTGAATATTATATGGTTTTTTTGTGTTGCCATCTCTCGGAAAGCCTCCTGATTTTTCACCGCTTCCTCAAGATATCAAAAAGCATAGATAAAAAAAGAATCTGAACATTGCAAAGCGAATCTATTGATTGATA
Organism: Pachyrhynchus sulphureomaculatus; assembly: GCA_019049505.1. NCBI lineage: Eukaryota > Metazoa > Arthropoda > Insecta > Coleoptera > Curculionidae > Pachyrhynchus > Pachyrhynchus sulphureomaculatus. The sequence goes on from CM032447.1 coordinate 26,309,810, forward strand.
GACATATAGTATATTATCCAGGCTTTGATACAATATAACAGGAGTCTGCTCGGTGCATCAATTGAGTATCCTATCAGTATTCGGTAACAATAAATTGATCGTTGTCGGAATTTTAGAAGATGTGTCTCACCTGATTTACTTGCAATACAAACATAAAGTGCTGTTGTCGGTGGTTCCCTCACAGTGCTGAGGTAGATGATCACCAAACGATCGGGCACGATACGTGCTCTGCTGCGTTACCAAACGGTAGTTGAACAAATTCTGTATCCGTCTGTGGTCCTAAACAATCCCGGACAAAGAACCGGTACGCCTTCAAAGTTAAGCTTGCATTTCAGCCAGAGGTGTCGTATTTTACTTAATCTTTGCGGTAATACTTGTTCTCCTTCTCCTTTGGTCCTAGCTTTGCTAAGGAGCCGGGATAGGCCGAAACGCTTCCCCAGATGGATTGACGGGTGAGGCAACAGTCAGAAACTAATGAAAACTGAGCTTTGTCCAATCTTTGTGTTTATGTTGGGAATGTGGAATCTTCGGCACAATGACACTACCCAGTATATATCAACATTACACAAACACTTTATTGTTGCACACGACGCGCGTTTCGCTAACCATGTTAGCTTCATCAGAAGCGATGATTGACTAAAGCTAAACTATAAATCTACCTTATTTACACTTAGCCTAACACCTGAATTACTCAAGCATTACATTACACCTTAGTCTATAAGTCATCAAACAATTTGAAGAATATCTTAGGAAATTCCAAGGATAAGATCACTAATTGTGAGAAAAGTGGCATTTACGAAATTAGTTGTAATGATTGCTACAAAAAGTATGTTGGACAAACTAAAAGGTCATGTAAAACACGATTTAAAGAATATCTAACCCATTTAAAATACGATAGTACAGAAAAGTCTAGCATTGCGTAACATGCCCTTGAAGTTGATCATACTGTAACATTAGATAACACAGGTCTGCAACAAAAATGCTGTCTGGATGTTTTCAACTGATTTCTATGTATTTAGGTGTTCTGAAAACTAAAAAAATACTCAAAAAATTCAAGAACGTCAGGTTATTTTGCAAAACGCAAAATTTTATTATAAAAAAGGGTTTTTTTGGGCTAACTTGAAGTCATAAATAAATAGGTACAATTTTATTTTGATCACTGTTTTTAAATGTACAGGCCATAACTCTCATTACTTTCTAAATAAAGAACGCCCTGTGTGAGCTAAATTAACAAACATAAATGTTGTAACCAGAACGTGCGCGCTCCGATAGTGTAGAAAGTGGCGCGGTACAATTACGTGTTAACTTGTCATTGTTTTATAGATCTTGGTTCAATATAGTGCAATGTCATCTGTGCGGAAGTGTGTGAATTCGTCTGACAGTTTCTGTTATATTTGTGGCGAACAAAGTAACAACTTAATATTACGGACTTTGTAAAAAAAGTATACTTCACGTATTTTGGCTTAAAACTTGGAGATCAGGATAAAGTTTGGGCATCTCATAAAGTCTGCAAACGATGTGTTGATGACCTTCGAAATTGGTTTAAGGGCAAAAAAAAAGCTTTCCGATATGCGATTCCTATGGTATGGCGCGAGCAAAAGACCCATAGTGATGATTGTTACTTTTGTTCGTGTAATGTGAAAGAGTATAATTCAAAATGGAAGCAGTCCATTTCATACCCCAATCTGCAATCAGCTATTCGTCCCATCCCTCAAGGGACCGAAATACCAGTGCCCAAGGCCCCTGCTACCTTGGAAGAGATTTCAAGTTCTGACGAAGATGGTGCAGTACCTGAACCCGATGACAAGTCAAGTTTTCAATTTGAAGATGACAGCAGTCCGAAATTGTTTTTCCCAGGGCGAGCTAAATGATTTGGTATGAGACTTGAATCTTCCCAAAAACGCTGCTGAGTTGCTTGGATCAAGGCTCAAAAGCAGGAACTTACTTTTGCCGGGAATGTCTTCCTCCTGGTTTAAATATCGTGAGAAGCAGTTCACTTCCTACTTTGCCCAAGAGGACGAGTTGGTTTATTGTACCAATATTGAAGGTTTGATGGATACATTTAAGATCTCATACGACCCAGCACACTGGCGTATTTTCATAGATTCTTCAAAAAGAAGCCTTAAAGCAGTTCTGCTTCACATGGCGGTTTTTCTATGCTTCCATTTCTGTCGGTCATTCCGTATACCTCGAGGAAACCTACAAGAACTTGGAATTGGTTCTTTGCAAATTAAAATATAAAGACCACGGTTGGCAAGTGTGCGGTGATTTAAAAATCTTGGGCATGTTGCTCGGACAACAATCTGGGTTTACCAAATTCCCTTGCTTTTTGTGTCTATGGGATAGTAGAGACCGAGCAAATCACTGGACCAAAAAGTGTTGGCCTCCGAGGGAGCTTAAAGTTGACGAAAAGAACGTTCTGCATGAAACTTCGGTGCCTTCTCATAAAGTTCTTCTACCACCGCTTCATATAAAGCTGGGATTGATGAAGCAATTTGTAAAGTCACTTCTAAGAGATGGAAATTGCTTCAAATACTTAATATCAAAGTTTCCAGGCTTCTCGGAGGCAAAGTTGAAGGAAGGTGTTTTCGTTGGACCAGATATTAGACGGCTTATGGCTGATCCACAATTCATCACAACCATGACGGATCCTCAAAGAGAAGGGTGGATTGCCTTTAAAGAGGTCATAGAGAAATTTTTAGGCAATAACAAAGACCCTAACTACAAACAAATCGTCAAAAGAATGTTAAAAGCATTTCAAGCTTTAGGTTGCCTAATGAGTTTAAAAGTACATTTTCTTTATTCCCACCTCGACTACTTTCCAGAAAATTTAGGAGATCTGAGTGAAGAGCAAGGTGAACGATTTCACCAAGATATTAAGGAGATGGAAAAAAGATACCAGGGAAGATGGAGCGTCTCAATGATGGCAGACTACTGTTGGACGCTTCAGAGAGACCTTCCAGATGCTTCCTACAAGCGAAAATGTACCAAAAGGAGTCTCACTGGGAAAAGAAATGTGTTTAGTGCTTACTAATGAATGCATTTTAGATAAAAAAATAAGTTTTGTTACGCAATTATAAATTAAAAAAAAATTTTTTAGTCTTTTATCTTTTATTTTAAGATGATAACTTGTTTAACATAGATACCTACATTGTCAAAAAACGTGACGTTCTATGACAAAATGAAAGTCATTTTCGGATTCAGTACACCCAAAAACATAAGAATTACGCAAAAAAAACAAAACAGCTCTCGATTTTTTTTTTTTGCAGACTTGTGTAATTTGTTACCTATAATATAAAGTCTTTATAATAGTATAATTAGGGATTTCCAACATTATTGTATTTTACCTGTAGGGATCTTATATATATAACAAATTTTCCATCTTGTTCTTTTAATCTTGATAAAGCTACAGTGATAGCGAAACATGTTGATATGTTAAAATAAATGTGGAGTTTACCAGTAAACAAAAATTGTTTTACTATTCATTTAACTTAAGCTTAATGGTACACACAAGTACACCAGTCTGCAAAAAAAAAATTGAGAGATATTTTGGTTTTTTTGCGTAATTCTTATGTTTTTGGTTGTACTGAATCCGAAAATGACTTTCATTTTGTCATAGAACGTCACGTTTTCTGACAATGTAGGTATCTATGTTAAACAAGTTATCATCTTAACATAAAAGATAAAAGACTAAAAAATTTTTTTTTAATTTATAATTGCTTATTTTTTTATCTAAAATGCATTGATTAGTAAGCACTAAACACATTTCTTTTTCCCAGTGAGACTCCTTATGGTACATTTTCGCTTGTAGGAAGCATCTGGAAGGTCTCTCTGAAGCGTCCAACAGTAGTCTGCCATCATTGAGACGCTCCATCTTCCCTGGTATCTTTTTTCCATCTCCTTAATATCTTGGTGAAATCGTTCACCTTGCTCTTCACTCAGATCTCCTAAATTTTCTGGAAAGTAGTCGAGGTGGGAATGAAGAAAATGTACTTTTAAACTTATTAGGCAACCTAAAGCTTGAAATGCTTTTAACATTCTTTTGACGATTTGTTTGTAGTTAGGGTCTTTGTTATTGCCTAAAAATTTCTCTATGACCTCCTTAAAGGCAATCCACCCTTCTCTTTGAGGATCCGTCATGGTTGTGATGAATTGTGGATCAGCCATAAGCCGTCTAATATCTGGTCCAACGAAAACACCTTCCTTCAACTTTGCCTCCGAGAGGCCTGGAAACTTTGATATTAAGTATTTGAAGCAATTTCCATCTCTTGGAAGTGACTTTACAAATTGCTTCATCAATCCCAGCTTTATGTGAAGCGGTGTGGTAGAAGAACTTTATGAGGACGCACCAAAGTTTCATGCAGGGCGTTCTTTTCATCAACTTTAAGCTCCCTCGGAAGCCAATACTTTTTGGTCCCAGTGATTTGCTCGGTCTCTACTATCCCATAGACACAAAAAGCAAGGGAATTTGGTAAACCCAGATTGTTGTCCGAGCAACATGCCCAAGATTTTTAAACCACCGCACACTTGCCAACCGTGGTCTTTATATTTAATTTGCAAAGAATCAATTACAAGTTCTTGTAGGTTTCCTTGAGGTGTACGGAATGACCGACAGCAACGGAAGCATAGAAAACGCCATTGTGAAGCAGAACTGCTTTAAGGCTTCTTTTTGAAGAATCTATGAAAATACGCCACTGTGCTGGGTCGTATGAGATCTTAAATGTATCCATCAAACCTTCAATATTGGTACAATAAACCAACTCGTCCTCTTGGGCAAAGTAGGAAGTGAACTGCTTCTCACGATATTTAAACCAGGAGGAAGACATTCCCGGCAAAAGTAAGTTCCTGCTTTTGAGCCTTGATCCAAGCAACTCAGCAGCGTTTTTGGGAAGATTCAAGTCTCTTACCAAATCATTTAGCTCGCCCTGGGAAAACAATTTCGGACTGCTGTCATCTTCAAATTGAAAACTTGACTTGTCATCGGGTTCAGGTACAGCACCATCTTCGTCAGAACTTGGAATCTCTTCCAAGGTAGCAGGGGCCTTGCGCACTGGTATTTCGGTCCCATGAGGGATGGGACGAATAGCTGATTGCAGATTGGGTATGAAATGGACTGCTTCCATTTTGAATTATACCCTTTCACATTACACGAACAAAAGTAACAATCATCACTATGGTTCTTTTGCTCGCGCCATACCATAGGAATCGCAAATCGGAAAGCTTTTTTCTTGCCGTTAAACCAATTTCGAAGGTCTTCAACACATCGTTTGCAGACTTTATGAGGTGCCCAAACTTTATCCTGATCTCCAAGTTTTAAGCCAAAATACGTGAAGTATACTTTTTTTACAAAGTTCGTAATATTAAGTTGTTGCTTTAATACCATATATTCGCCACAAATATAACAGAAACTGTCAGACGAATTCACACACTTCCGCACAGATGACATTGCACTATATTGAACCAAGATCTATAAAACAATGACGAGTTAACACGTAATTGTACCGCGCCACTTTCTACACTATCGGAGCGCGCACGTTCTGGTTACAACGTTTATGTTTGTTAATTTAGCTCACACAGGGCGTTCTTTATTTAGAAAGTAATGATAGTTATGGCCTGTATACATTTAAAAACAGTAATCAAAATAAAAATTGTACCTATTTATTTATGACTTCAAGTTAGCCCAAAAAAAAAATCCTTTTTTATAATAAAATTTTGCGTTTTGCAAAATAATCTGACGTTCTGGAATTTTTTGAGTATTTTTTTAGTTTTCAGAACACCTAAATACATAGAAATCAGTTGAAAACATCCAGACAGCATTTTTGTTACAGACCTGTGGTATCGGCCAAAACAATCCAGTGATGCTGTACCGTTTGTTAAATGTCTTACAATTATAGTAATTACTGAAATATGTCTTTTACTTTAATTATCACACACAACTTGCATACTTCTCTCTCTCTATACCTGCCTGTGACGGTACCGCAACTCGGAACTTTATATTGCCTCTCACTGACCCTTACCGCAACTCGGTATCAACCATTTGTAGTTTGGTTGGTGTAGAGGTGATAAATACTGAGTAGTGCAATTTTTGTGGTTTATATTGATAAATATAATCTTAATTATAGTATTAAAAAAATATATATCATTTTAAATATTCTACAACTTACTCTGTAAAAGACTAAAAAATGGAACAAGAGAAAAAAACAATGTCTGCTCTTATTTGATGTCCAAGTAAAGTGTAGCAGAGAAGAGTCAAAAACAAGGTAGTTCTTTGGATAAAAACCATACCGCTCAGATAAAACCCTCTAAGATATGAGGCTTTAGTAAGAACATTGATTTCTTTCAATCTCAAATGTGTCACTAGTTTCTCGAAAGGTTTTTCCCATACGTACATTTTAATAACTTGTATTCCTGAGATAATTTCACTCATGTATTTTATTCTTGTGTCTTGTCTTTGAGCTACCTTGCCACGAAGTGACGCGGTTACTCTTCCAAAATATGCTAAAATGTATAAAATATGTCAGATGATTTTTTTTTGGTTTTCCTTGTTAACGATAATATTTTAAAAGGAAAAACAACAAAATTCGTATTCAAAGTCACTGATCAAGAACACAGAAATACGATTACGGCACATTTCAAAAGTTTGTATCATTTTTCTTTATTTTACATTGCCCTATGGGGTTATTACAAGTATACGAGGGTTGTATGATAAGTACCTGACCTTGACAAGAAAAAAACATTTTTATTTCTACAATTTATTTTATTTCTCAACATAGTCTCCCTTCAGCTCGGTATATTTAGTCCAACGTTTTTCTATTTTTTTTGCATCCCAGCTAAAATACACGATTTCCCCAATGCTTCAAAATAGGCGTTTGTTTCAGCAATCATCTTATCGTTTGAGCCACTTTTTTTTTCGCCGATCCATTTTTTCATATACGCGGATAGAAAATAATCGCTGGGGGCTAAATCTAGCACATATGGTGGATGTGGATGCAATTCGTATCTTAACTCATGGAATTTTGCTGTGGTGATGACACAAGTGTGCATGCGTGCATTGTCTTGATGAAAGAGAATTTTTTTCTTCGCTAAATACGGTCGTTTTTCTTTCACAGCATGGTTGAAACGATCCAATAAGTTGACATAACATTTTTGATTGTGTTAGCCGATACTTGCTGGAAAATTCATCATAAAACTATATAAAAAACAACACTATGTTTTAATTTCCAATATATTTAAAGTCACATGACAATTGTTTCACCATACAATGGCTTCTTCAGAAGTAAATAAGAAAGAAAAATATTTGGTAGTAATCCTGGTTATATAGTGCTTAAAACTATCCTTAATTATCTAAGATTATGCTAATCATTTTATTATATTATTTACAGACAGAATTATTTTAAGAATGCAAATCTGTGGTACTATTTCCGAGAACTAATAAAGATTAAGTAAGGGTGAATGGTTTAAGTCTAGCTGTTCGTTTAATAATTGATTGGAGTTTCTCCGTTTGTTAATTTCAAGACATTCAAGCAAATTTAATTTTTTAGATTTATTTTCTACATGTAGGATTTTTAACGTATCATCAAAATTATGGGATTCGTTTATTATATGGGTTGCGTAATGTGAATTGTTCTTATTTTTTAAATAACTATGTTTATGTTCTTTAATGCGAGTTTCAAAAGATCTACCAGTTTTTCCAATGTAGGTTTTAGTACAAGATATGCAATTTAATAGATAAACTCCTGATTTTAAGGATTTCTTAGATTTGGTTTTGTTATTCAAAATTATACTCCCTAAGGAATTACTGGTTTTGAATGCTATTTTATTGTTCTTTTTTATTAAATGTTTGGAAATTGTTCTAGTTATTTTCCCTGTGTATGTGAGTGTACTAAATTTTCCTTTTTTGTTATTAATTGTAGGATAAATTAGAGAGATTGCTTGTTTAAAGGATTTTTTATTCAAGATATTATCTATAATGTTTGGGTCATATCCATTGCTAATTGCTATTTGTTTGATTATGTTGAATTCTTTGTTAAAATTAGTTTTAGTCATAGAGATATGTAACAATCTATGTATGAAAGAGTTAAAAGCTGCCATTTTTGTGAGGATAAGGTGAGATGAACTATATTCTCTTTTGGTTTAGATATGCGGACGACATCTTAGTATGTTTCCTTGGAAATGATATTGAACTAAATTCCACTTTAAATCACCTAAATAATTTACACCCCAACATAAAATTCACACTTGAAAAGGATAATAAAATAAATTTCTTAGATATTATAATTTTTGAGAAAAAGAAATAGACTAGAATTCGATATCTTCCGCAAACCAACCTTTTCCGATGTCACCATCCCAGCTGACTCAATACACCCTAACTCCCATAAACTGGCAGCCTATAGATCTATGATCCATAGAGCCTTCAATATCCCTCTTAGTAAAAATAATTTAAAAAAAAGAACTGGACAATCAAAAATATAGCACTCAATAACGGCTTCCAACCTAAAATAATTAATACCTTAATAAGCCGTAAACGAAAACAAATCACTTCCAGCTTAATCTACCCCGTAAAAGAATACCTGACATATTTTGGTCCCATCTCGGATAAAATATCCCAAGTTCTCACGACCGAAAAAACAAGAATAGCTTTAAAACCCGCTTAAAAATTATTCAATATATTTTTTAATGCCAAAGATAAAAACTAATAAATACAATAAATCAGGAGTTTATAAACTTAATTGTCAAGAGTGCAATAGCTGTTACGTAGGCCAAACGGGACGGAATTTCAAAACAAGATTCGCAGAACACAATGCCACTTATAGGTTAAAAAATGAAAAATCACACTTTGCTAAACATTTCTTAGATCCAGACCATACTTTTCCCAATATCAATTGTTTACAAATACTCCATATGGCACCTAAAGTGGGTCAAAACTCAACTTCTTAGAATCCATAGAAATTTACAGACATTCAAAGGCCCATAATATAAATTTACTGAATAGTCAATTAGACGTAGCAAATTCTGTTTTGTTTCAAACTGTTTTAACATATAATAGACCCACATCTGTTCATCATAAAAACATAAAATACCAAAAATCTGTTTCAGTCTTAGTTAAGCGTTTAACAATGTAGTTGTACTACGAAATCGCGATAAAGCAATTGTAAAATCTTTACAAATATATTTAGTGGCAGTTAACAAAGTAATTAAGTAGTTTTATTGTTAAAATGTACTGCCACAAAGTAACGGACCAATCAATCAACTCGGTTTAATTTTATATTAAAATAAATTGTTTCTTTGAATTGTTGTGGCTGTTACTTGATGGAAATTCATAAAACGAATGTATTGGAAGACTGATTTTGTCAAATTTCCACTTTATTTAGTTTCACTGAAACTGAATGACGCGTTTCGCTATACTATTGCTTATTCTGATACAAAAAATTTTGTATCAGAAGAAGCTATAGTATAGCGAAACGCGTCATACAGTTTCAGTGAAACTAAGTAACGTGGAAATTTGACAAAATCAGTCTTTCATTACATAAATTGTTTCTGTTTAAATCGTGTAAAATAATTCCGTAGAAACTCTACAAGAACTCTTCAAATAAATGAGTTATAAAAGTGGTTCATTTATAGTCAATAATCCCTTACATGTCGTCATACTAACCCTGCAAAGGTAAAGTAAACAATGCCATAGATAATATCCCAGTTAAACATGATATACCAACAGCGTTCCATAGTAAATATGATATCACACCAACTACTATAGGCAATATCCAGAGCCAGTGAAGGCATATACAGACTTGATCAAATCTCTGCACATCGTTTGAAAGTAAATTTACTATTTGTCCTGTAGCTGTTTTACTTTGAGAGTTTTTATTTAGTTTCAGTATCTAAAAATAATAATTCATATAGCTTAATCTGTCATCCAGTAGCGATACAAGATCAACGTTAATCGTTTGTTTCGCCCACTCGTTGCTCTAGTAGTGCTCTAGGGATTTCTCTGCAACACATGTACCGTATCCATAAAAAGAAACCAAAAAAGAAATAATAAATATTATTTTTTATAATAGTCCAAAGTTTTCTGTAATAAAAATAAATTGAATGTAACCAATGCTTCATTTATTATATGGAATGAAAAGTCACGGGATATTCTGAGAGATGGCAGCATAAACAAAAAAAACCATATGATTTTCAGTTAGTGTCAACTCTCGGATGAATCGTGCAAAATTTTCAGTACATTTTATCTATTACTTTGCGAGTTATAGCTATTTCAGTGATTTGTGCAACACGATGGAACAAAAAGAATTTTGTGTGTTGATTAAACATTGATTTTTGACAGGAAAAAATACAGCCAGAACCCAAGCGCCGCACATAGGGGTATTTGAACTATCTACCCGGCCAAAATTATTTTTCGGTTCTATTGTATGCTAAATTATATTACCAAGTTAAATGAATTAGTTACTTGGCATAAAATTACTTAATTTGTAATAAAAAATAAAAAAACGAAACTTAATTTTACAAAAAAAAAAATAAATGAAAACATTTATTTACAAAATAAATGTAAAATTTAAACTTATAACACCGCTCTTTTGCGTCGAGGGTTAAAAATACACTATAAACAATTATATTTTGTCGTCCACAAACGTATTTTCATCTTCACTTCCAAAAGAACACAGTAGGTTCAGCTCTGCAGGCAGGAGCATTTCTAGCGTCATTATTCGCCTCATACTGCTCAACAAAGGATCGGAACTTAAAAATGTCCTTGTTGCAGCTTTCTCGTGAAAACTTTCTTGCAAAATCTTATCGGTAGGACCGAAAGTGCTTGTTCCTTGCCGCTGCGGCTTCTTCAGACATCTGCCCAATTGGTAACAAAGCATTTTTTATTATCTCTGCGCCATGAACAAGTATCTTGTGCATCGTGTTTGTCATGGGATGCCACGGGTAGAGGTCCACATATAGACGAGCAGTTTCTGATGCATACTTGTCATATTTTTCTGGGTCGACTTTATGTCCGCTTGAGATTGTCTCCAAAATGACTTTTAACCTATATAACAGGTCATAGCTAAGGCCCGTTATTTCTGCTGCCAATTTCGGGTCTTCAAAAAATCTTCGACTGGTGTTCCCATCATTGGTGTTTCCAAAATTTGCCTTTGGCATATCGACCAATAACCCATTTCAAGTTCCCTTTCTTTCTCGAGTTCCTTTTCAACCTCTGTTTTTCTTTCTCTATATTTTTACTTTTGTACTGCCTCGGGATGAACTTCTTTTGTTATATCCAATCGGTTAAAATCCTTTGAGGTTGCACCACAAATATAGCACCGGCTTGTTACTGTGGTTTCAGTCGCGGCATTACACACTTTTCCGTCCACCATTGTCATGATAAATTTGTGTTTGACTATAAATTTTTTCTCATCCAAATTAACCTCAGAGGGAATGATAGAATCAACTGATTTATTCACGTAGTGAATTTCTTGTTCTGTGACATCAGTACTCTCTTTGATAAAACAAAATCTTATTGGCCGACAAAAACGCGGAGAAGACGAGGTCGGATTCTGCCACACGGTTCTTTCATTATTTTTTCCACACACTAACTTTAGAGGCACGAAGCAACTTTGAAATATATTACTATCCGAATCCGTATCACTGTCAAACTTTTGTTTGTATTGGGATTGTTGTGATCCGTCGCAACCCCATTTATGAATCATCGTTAGGGTATTCCGTTTATGTTCATTTAATGTTTGCAATGCCTCCAAGGGCTGTAATTGAGCTTCCACACTAGTGCTAGTTATCTTGCACGTTTCTGGTGGCGGGTAACACTTTTTTTTTCCTTTTGTAGGAGGCTATAACACGGAAAAATATATTTGTTCGTCCTTCTTATGATTTCATACTGTTCTCTTCTTAGATCTGTGTCTATGTACATTTGGATTGCTTCCTTGACAGTCAAAGGGCTACTTTTATTTTTTGATGATTTTGTGCGGTAATACACCTTTTTATATTTCGTTGCCCGAGTTGGTGTAGTGATGATTTCTTTGAGTACATTCGAAGCATCTCGCTTTCCCATTTTTCTCAACTTAACTTGCGCGGCATGCACTATCACCTCCTCTTCAAAGGTAGAGCGAAACTCCTCCGTCTTTCTTCTTTAACTTCTCTCACTCAATTGTTCAAAAGGCTTGCTTGGTCGACCAGATGGATTTTGCAGACTGGCAACTACTGGAATTTCAAAGGTTCCTTCTAGCCATGAACTATTGTATTGAACAAATATGTCTTCCTTATTATGGGCTTTGATCCATCTACGTTTAACTTCAGATTTAAAATGAGAAAAATTCCTTTTTAAGCTCTTGTGTATATCTTTCAGTTGACAAAAGTTGTTCTTTCAAGCAATTTAGTTTGTCTTCCAAATAAGGTAAATTTTCCTTCAACATACGGTCAAACAAGTATTTCCGGGTCACAACCTTCATTCCCGATGTACCAAGTGAACCTACAACAAAGAATCGTTAAGTTAAAATTGATAAAATCAAAATCTATTTTTTCTCACAATTTTGACCCAAAATGTATCTTATCCGGACTTATCCGGGGCCAGTTTTTTGATTTATTATTTACTGAAACTACCAACTTTAGCATATTATCAAAATTATAGCCGGATCTAACAGGGAAGTATGAAAACGACAGTAAAACATATTTTTTTTTTACAAAATAATACTCGTGGGAAAGACCTTTCTTTACCGTCCCTTACGTTGACTCACAAATAAGTAAATGATAAAAGTTTTATGAAATAACATAGTTACATACCTGTACTTTGAGAATCCATAACTTTTTCCATTACTTTAGAACTTATAGACAAAAAATTCCACTTTCACAATTATGATTTTTAAGAGCGCCGAGAACTGATAACGTACACGAGGTAACAGGATCGAATTCCGACTGACATAAAACAGGTAAGACTGCACGGGTGGGGTTGGAAGCGGTTGTCTTTTGTTCTCGGAAGGGTCCTCTGTCTCTGGTAGTCGGTTACCTGGCAATATTCTGTGTTTTGATTTTTTGACTTTTGGCAGCGTAGATCGTTCAAATACTTGTATGTGCGCCGTCGAAAGTAAGTATACGTCGATGATTTAGTGAACTTAAATGCGGTCGTACAAGCACCGATGTTGCACAACGTTTCGGACGTCCAAATGAGGCAGTCACTGCAAAAAACACCAAAAAATCCACCATATTGTTCTGAATGACAGCAAAGTGAAAGTGAGAGAGACAGCTGATATCGTGAAGATATCAACAGAATGCGTGAGGCCTATTTTGAATGTGAAAAAGCTATGTGTCCGATGGATGCTGCGCACTCTCGCGACTAATCAAACACAGCAATGGGTCGAACATTTAGAATACTCTTTGGCACTGTGTTTTTGCGTCGATTCGTAACAACGGACGAACAGTCAATCTGCAGAGTGGTTGGAACCGCATGAAAGCCGACCGAATCGTCCAAAAACACAAACATCAGCTGAAAAGGTTTTGGCAAATATTTTTTGGATGGATGGATGGATAGATATTATGGGGCCATGGCGCGTCGACTGCCAGGTCATTTAGCGCCCCTGAGAGTGTTCGAATAGTTATACGATAAAGTTAATCTAATCTCTTTTAGGTAATTTTTAATATTGGTGTCGAGTGAATCGAATGATGCTATTAATAGTGATAGATTTGATGGGATTTGATGTTTATCTTTGATAGATTTGAGTGAGGGGTCGCAATTATGTGGGAGACTGTCAAAGGGGAATTGCATAAGAGGCATGTAGGGGCTTGTTCATTCTGTAATAGGTGTCTGTGAGTACTGTAACTGTGTCCTATGGCCAGTCTTCGTATGAGACCGTTTTCTTTTCTAGTTATATTCAAGGAGTTTAAGGGAGGGTAGACCAGAGGTTTGATAGGCCATAGCTTATTATCAGGAGGTATTAGGTCCCAGTTCAGTTGGAATAAGGAACGTAGGTTATGATTAAGGAGGGAGTTGAAATCTCTGGGGTGGTTCTCTCCCCATCCTGTGGTGCTTCTCTCTATTGCTAGTTTTGCGTGTAAGTCGGCTTTGTCGTTGCCTCTGATGCCAATGTGACTGGGGATCCAGAAGAAGGCAATTTTGCGATGTTTTAGATTTACCATATGGCATAGGTCCAAGATCTGGCAAACATAATTATATTTTAGTTTTAGTGATTTTATTGAGGCAAGAGGCAGGAGGTTTAAGTAGGAGTCGTAGATGATTAGAATACGCGTGGCAGTTCTAAGGGTTAGAGCATGACGTATGGCCTCTTTAATTGCCAAAAGCTCGCCTGAAAAAATAGAGGTATACGATAGGAGTTTAAACATTTTGTTAGTTAAAGAAGTGGAGAAAGAAGCACCCACCCCCTTGTCTGTTTTGGATTCATCAGTACAAAGTATAGTGTAATTGGGATAGTGAGTTGCTATTCTTTCCAGAAATGTTTTCCTAAGCAGTAGGTTTGAAGTTTCCGTTTGCCTTTGTATGAGTATGGAAAGATCGACAGGGGGACAGTTAGAGAGCCATGGAGGGAAAGGTGAGTGTAATGGATAGTCATATTTGAGAGGAGAAATATTATGTAGAGTTAGTAGGGTAGTGATTCTGTTGGGAATAGAGTTTTTTAGGGAGGTTGTAGATGAGCGATGAACTGAAAATAGATTCAGGGTATGTCTAGTAAAGGGGCGGAATAATGAGTAGGAGTAGAATTTTAAGAGTGAGAGCTATCTGATAAGGTATAAAGGGGGGTAGAGGTAACACATTAGAGACTAGAGATTGGGGAGGTGCGGAAAGCACCGGCTATTGCTCGAAGAGAAGTATTTTGCATAGTATCATCAAGTTGCTTCTTGACAGATGAACTTAGAAAAGATAAGCGATTTGTATATAGTTAGGAGAGAAGGGAGGTCTGCGCCCCAAGATGTGTTTGAGAGGATTTTTAGGAGGTTTAAGTCAGAGGAGCTACGTGTTTGATGTGAGTTTATTGTCAAAGATTATTCTGAGGATCTTGAGGGAGTCAGTAGAGGGTATGTTTGAATTTACAAGGTGAAGGGGATTCAGTTTAGGACAGTTTCTTAGTTTGCAGAAGTGAATGTAAGATGATTTGGAGGGGGAGAATGAGAGTCTATTGTCATTAGCCCAAGCGTTTAAGAGAGAGGTAGATTGTCGTAAGGTGTCAGTGCACCATTGCGATGAAAAAGATGCGGTGTAGAGTATGATGTCGTCTGCAAATATTTTGTAGTTTGTTGTAGGTGAGATTTGGTTAATCAGGTTAGTTAAGGCAATGTTGAAAAGGGCAGGACTCAATACAGATCCCTGTGGGATGCCCAGGGAGGATGTAAAGAAGTTTGATAAAACATTGTTAATTTTGACTTTAAAGGATCTAGGTTGGAGAAAGTTAAGAATGAAGATAGGGAGAGAAACTTTAAGCCCAAAGCGTTCCAACTGTGAGATTATGAGGTTTTTGTTGATCGTATCAAAGGCTTGGAATAAGTACAGAGAGATTAATAGAGTGTGTTTTTTAGGTGTAAAGCGCGTCTGATTTCAGTATCGAGGAAGGCCAGGTGGTCGATGGAAGACCGAAACTTTCGAAAGCCAAATTGTTTATGGGAGAGCAGGTTTTTTGTTTCCAGTAACCACGTTAGTCTGTTGAGCACCATTATTTCAAGAATCTTACAAAGGTGATTGGTTAGAGATATGGGACGGTAACTGTCTGAAACAGATCTGGGTTTGCGCGGCTTGTGAATGGGTATGATGATTGATTTTAGCCAATCACTAGGGAAGGAATGATTAAGCCAGATTTGATTATATAGTGATAGAAGGTGTTCAAGCATTGGAAGTGGGAGATGTTGGATCATTTGTAGGTGGATTGTGTCCGGTCCGGGTGAAGTTCTTTTGGAGTTTTGTAATGAGTAGGTAAGTTTTTATAAGGAAAATGGGGTGTTGTAAGGGAGAGAGAGAGTTGTATTGGATACTGTTTTATCGAAATTTTGTGCTGAGGAGAGATTGAGAGGTAGTGATTTGTAATGATAATGAGTCGCTAGTTCGTTTGATGAATTTGAGAGGTAATTATTTTTGGATGCAAGGACCGGGATATGGTTGGTAGGAAGGCCTTTCATTTTCCTTACGGGGATCCAGAGGGAACTGGTTGATATAGGGTATTTTATGTTAGATACGAAGTTTCTCCAGGAAGATTCTTTTGCCAGTTTTATTACTCTTTTAGCTTTAGATCTCATTTTCTTGAAATGTATGAAATTTTCAGTGATGGAGTGTCGTTTGAATGTATTAAGTGCTATCTTCCGATTTTGAATTGCTTTAGAGCACTCAGCAGACCACTAGGGGACTGGGAGTTTGTTAGGGGGCGAGTTTTTGGTTGGGATGGTAGCAGTGGCTGCGTTAATAATGGATTTTGTGAAGGGGTGTAGTGCTGCATTTATGTCCAGTAAGTGGTCGGTAGGGGTGCTGATTATGGAGGAGTATTTCGGCCAGTCTGCTTTTGCTGGGTTCCATTTGGGTGATGTAGGGGTATGGGAGTGGGTGGATGTCTGTGGGTAGCGAATAATTATGGGGAAGTGGTCGCTAGAGTAGGGATCTGGGGATATGTCCCTTTCAAGGGAATTAGCGAGAGAAAGACTGCAGAGAGTTAGGTCTATTGAGGAAAATGTACCGATGAGGAATTGGGATGCACATAGAATGATACTAATCGAATATCATGGGAGATTATTAAATTGGTATATTGGATCGTTTGAATGGGGAAATCGAGAGAAAAAGGCCGTATCTGGCAAAGAAAAAAGTGTCATTTCACTAAGAAAATGCACCAGATCCCGACTCCATAAAATCGTTGGTGCAGTTGGACCAACTGGGCTATGAATTGCTTTCTCATCAGCTGTATTCACTAGATTTAGCTTCTAATGATTATTACCCCTTTCCAAATTTGAAAAGGTAGCGTCAGGCAAAAAAATTTGTCCCAAATGAAGAGAGCTCGACAATTCATACTATATGAAAGGTCGCTGGAATAAATGTATCACTTTTGAAAGAAACTATGTTTTAGAATAAAATTGATTTTTGGCAAAAACAATATTTTTCTTCAAAAGGCTAGGGACGTTTCACTCCATGGATATGTGTGAGTGCTACGCTATAGTAGCTGAAGTGTGGTCTAAAAAATTATGTCGAAAATATATTGGATCGGACTGGCAGTACTACCGCACGCACCTTCTCTTATTTTTAATGTTTCGTAAGGAACACTTATGGGACCACTTCGGTGTCTGTGAGGAAATCGGAACTCTTCCACACAGAAAGTTAAAATTTGGCACAACTATAAGAATTGATGGCCCAATCTGAGCCGTGTAGTTTTAGAAATTAAATTTGGACTTAAAGAGTTAGATTTGGGGGGAGGGGGAGTAAAATTGAAAGTAAAAGTAATTTTTTTTACCAGGTCATCGAGTGGGGTATCAAATGAAAGCTTATACCAGGTGTACAAGTATGAAATGCGGATTTCACACAATAGATGCTATAAAGATTTGACACTGCGCCATTTTGTTGTGTCATCAACAAGTGTCAGATGCGCACGAGTGATAAATTGGAAAAGTGTGTGCATAGTGTTGTGTTGTTATGTTCAATATGTCAAAATTTATACCGAACAAAGAGCATTCCCGGACAGCATTAATTTTTTCTTTTCATTTGAAGAAAACTGCTGTTGAATCATATCGATTACTTCGAGAAGCTTATGGTGAACCTACTCCATCGCAAGATATGTCTGAACGATGGTTTCGGCGTTTCAAAAGTGGTGACTTCGATGTTGCAGACAAGGAACGTGGAAAACCGCCATAAAAATACGAAGAAGTGGAATTGCAAGCATTGTTGGACGAAGATGATTCGCAAACACAAAAACAACTCGCCGAGCAATTGGACGTTAGTCAACGAGCTGTTTCCAATCGGCTACGAGAGATGGGAAAGATTCAGAAGACCGGTAGATGGGTACCACATGAGTTGAACGATAGGCAAATGAAAAAGCGCAAAAACTCGTGTGACATTTTGCTCGCTCGGTACAAAAGGAAGGCGTTTTTGCATCGTATGGTTACAGGGGATGAAAAGTGGATTTATTTTGAGAATTTCAAGCGAGAAAAATCATGGGTAGACCCAGGCACACCATCCACATCGATCGTAAGAACGAATCGCTTTGGCAGAAAGACGATGCTCTGTGTTTGGTGGGACCAGAGGGGCGTGGTCTATTATAAGCTGTTAAAAACCTGGAGAAACGGTTAATACTAAACGTTACCAACAACAACTGACCGATTTGAACCGTTCGCTGCTTGAAAAAAGGCCAGAATACCGAAAGAGGCAACACAAAGTCATTTTTCTTCATGACAATGCTCCATCACATACGGCAAAACCAGTTCACGACACGTTGGAAGCACTCAGCTGGGATGTTCTACCCCATGCGGCTTACTCACCAGACTTAGCTCCTTCCGATTACCACTTGTTTGCATCGATGGGTCACGCACTTGTTGAGCAGCGCTTTGGTTCGTACGAAGATATGAAAAAATGGCTCGATGAATGGTTCGCAGCAAAAGGGGAAGATTTTCACTGCCGTGATATTCACAAATTGCTCGAAAGATGGGAAAAATATATAACAAGCGATGAAGCATACTTTGAATAAAGCACTTTTTATCATTGTTCCGAATTTAACATGTTTTTTTTTAAAACAAATCCGCATTTCGTACTTGTACACCTGGTAAAAATACGAGTTCAAATATATTATGATGTAATACTTGCGCGTCCGTTTTCTTTGAATTATTTTTAAAAAATGGCAAAAACACCCCTGTCCACCCAGCTTGTCTCAAAAAGTATTGATCAAAAAATTTTGAAAAAGTTCTGAAATAGTCTTCATAAAGTGTAGATTGTGCGAAAATTATCATGAGTGCATTACGTTTAATAATTTTTCTGGTATAAAAAAATTCTGAAAACATCCTGAAACTTATGTTTTCCTACAAAATGGCGGAGGTGGATAATTTTCCGTACATTACATCGTTCCCTTAGAGACAAAATAATTTTATTTTATTTGCTTATAATTAGGTTTATTTTACACTTTTACTAAATTCTAGATTGAGCTAGAATAAATTATTGGCTATTAGGCAGCTAAGATACTACAACAATTATACATTACTGACTAAAAAAACGTGAAAATACATATCGTCCCTTAGCTAACAACACCGCATAAGTCATTTTTACCAACTTTACAGAAGACGAAAAAAAAACTGCCTATTTTAAAAAATCGGTGGAATTTTTCTGTTATTACTTAATAAATACCCTAGTTAACGGTTAAGAAATAATTATTTATACTTATTTTGACGATTTACTTTATTTTAACTTTTATTTTATGACTTGAGCGGTGTTGACTGATATTTTATTAGATTAAGGCGGTGTTGTTTGCGGAAATGTTAGGGAATAAGGTATTAATAGATGATATACAAAGAAAAATTTTTATTAAGAAATATTTCAAGAATAATTAACAATCGTTATAACATAAGGTATCTATAACCTAAATCTTAAGAATCACATTGTTGAGATCAATTGCTTAAAGTTATTTGGTGATATACGAACCTTTAAAGCATAAGTGCAATTATTTTTTTTTTTATTTTAATAGGTAACTATTTAAAACATAGTCTTTAATAAACTCCAACGAAACAAGATATAATAGTAATAAAATTATAAAAATAAAAAATAATACTCGAAATCTCTAGTCTAATAGTTGTTGCAGTCTTTAGCGATTGCTGTGCAGAAGGTCATCATAAAAAGAGTGGCAACTAGATGGTAATACACTCTTTAGGTCTTGCAAATCCTCATACTTCCTCTTTGTAATTGGTATTCTAGCTGTATACAATTTCTGAAGGCGATTTATTTGTTTAATGCTGTTAATTGGCGTGGGACGATGTGATAACGGCTGAAGCTCGTCATTAAAACCAATTTTATACCAAATTGTGCCATTTAGTCTGTATTCTAGCATACGTACATCTGTGACGACTGGGTCACCTGCTTTTTTACCGGGCCGTATAGATTTATAAATTAATTCTTTCGAAAAGTCGGTAAAAAAGATATAGTCCAAATAACGAGCTTCGTAAGGCATAGGATCACTCCTAGCAGTTTTAGTTATAGCAATGTATTGTTGTGGAAGGGAAATTTCCTTTGGCTTTTAATTTACACTCTATTGCACTGTGTACGGAATCACATTCCATGTGGGTATGGCCTTTTTCCAGGTACTTTTGAGTAATCACAATATTTTTTTCAATCGCTAAACGTAATAAAGCATTGCTTAAGGTAACATTGCGATTTTGAGCACAACAGCCATCGGAATATAAAATCACAGGCAATAATTTCTGACTCAAAACCTTCTCTAGATGGTCTACTAAGCATGAAGCAAAAAACAGAGGCTTCAAGCGTGCTATTTGACTCATCGAACCAATAACACATTACTTCCTTAGTTGCTAAATTGTATAATCTAAAATTATGGACGCATAATTTAGTTTTATAATAAATTGCACTAGCTTGAAGATACCGGGCCAATTTTACCGATTCAACATCCTGTGCGAATACATGACAAGCTCCGGACTGTGCAATACCTTTATCAGTATCTTTCTCTTCCCTGGCTCGATCTTTCTTCAAAACATGTTGAGCGTTATTCTTCATCGGTAATGTTTCCAGTTTTATGACTGCAACAAACGTCACGTTGATCTTTCTTCGGGTGGAATAGGCTCAGATTGAGTTTCAAAAATAATTTGTCAAATAATTTACGGCCAAGGCATTCTCTACCCTCTAACTCACAATTCTCTTTATATGTGTGATAGAGCTGTGTCATGTTCGAGAAAATTGGTTCTAAATATTCTCGTGATGTTTTAGCACGACAGTAATGCGACGGCATCTTTGGAAGACCTGCTAAAAATTTTTCTGCATATTTGTGGTCTTCAATTTTCTCTGGATTTCTGCGATTACTGGTTGAAGTAGGCAAATCGGGAGGCATGGCACAGTCTGTTTTTGTCAGCCAATATCTGACAAACCAATCTTTAATGCCAAGAGTAGCCAAGAACATTTTTTTACAGACTTGGTGACATACATTATCAATCGGCAAAACGTAAGTTCGACTATAAGTTCTTTTGGATGATTCTGGATTTTTTGTAGTTTTCTTTGGTACTTTATTAACGTGAGAAGTTATAAATGATCTTCGCTGCTCCCAGTTCATGTTCTTCCAGAAACTTTCAAACAAATATTGCCGCTGTTGTTCGTTTATGTTGTCACATAATCTGAGTTTTGATTTCTTGCAAAACGCAGAAGTGCACGGTGGTTTCATGGATCTTGCAGGCTTAAATACGTCTTGTTTTACTTTAAATGTTTCATTAGTGTTTGCTTTTCTATCTCTTCTGTATCCTAAATAATTTTCACCTTTCATCCGTAATTCTTTATTAACATTGCGTTTATATTTCTTTGGATCTTTTGTCGCCTTGTTCCGTCGTTTTTTTTATGACTTAACAAATCACCGTGATATGGAACATTACTGAGTATGACCACTTTTGAAGAACACGATGGAGTAGCAGAGGCCACCGTAGCGAATTCGGGTGGTTCCTGTTGCAGATCAAAGAAGTCATTACCAACTTTTTCTATAACTTGTAGATTGTTAATGTCAATGTTTTCAATATCCAAGTCTATGTTTTGATCAAATATTGTTTTTACGTTGTCCTAGCTACTTATAATGCTTTTCATGGACTCCCTGAAGTTTTGTTCGTTTATTAATGTTGCAATAATTTCGTATTTATTAGGAGAATTGCATGCTTTGGTATCAGAAGAACTAGTGTTATCTTTTTGATTCAAATCTAAAAAAAAAAATAATAGGAATTATTGCATTAAAAATATAAATAACAAAAAAATAAATGCGGACCTCAAAACAAACCTATGCTACTAACCTAGTTTAATTCTTTTTTTATCTTCTTTGCAACTTTGTTTACGTCGTTTATGTTTTGACATCAGTCCTGCTTCTTGTAATTGGGCACATAACAATTCATCCCCTGAACTCGTATCACTCCAGGAATCAATTTCTTCTGCATCCATAGTGTATTTCAATTATTGAGCTTCCTAAAAGAAATAAAATACATTTTGAAACACTGCCTAAGTTAAAAAAAAAAATGTGTTTTAAGTAGCTAGACCAAAAACTTTTCATCTTACGTGTTATGTTAACTGCATAAATTTAATTGGTTTAAAATTTTTTTTTAAACCCCTTCAACACATTAAATTATGTTAGGTTTATACTTTATAGAGTTATTAGGGCTGGTATATACACACTTTTATATTTTTATTATTCTTTGTCAGGTTAAGTTAGGTTGACCCCAGGCGATCGCCCCTTGCTGGATCCATCCCTGGTTATCGCTTTAGTAAATGAAGATATTCTATTATCATTTTCTATATTCATACGCGTAAATCAATAAACATTACTTTATCATATAGCTTACCTCTTAATCTTCTATTAAAACTTCTTGCATAGACCTTTCAGCGATAAAAGTCACAATCACGGAGCGCGAAGTACTTTTACGAGAAAAGTATGACAGACTAACGACTTGTGCGGTGTTGAGAGGCCAACCGACTTGCGCGCTGTCACTACTTTTCGAATTACGGCTTCTAATTGGCTGAAATCTATATCATGTGACCAATGGTTAGACGCGCAATGAGCAGCTCTACCTAAAGGCATTAAAATGTGAAAACCGCCAATTTTCGACTTGAGCGCTGTTGTAAGCTAAGGGACGATATTGGATCTTAAGATATATACATGTCAGAGACCTAATAAACTTAGCCTAGGTAAAAATTTTATGTTATTTTAAAAGCAATCAGATATGGAACCCTAATTGCGCAAGTCCAACTTGCACTCGACCGGTTTTTTCTTATCTAATTTGGCCGTATTTAAAATTTATAACCGTGATTTCTTTTATTTCACTATGATTCTACTTACTTTTCTATAAACCAAACTTGACAAGGCTATACGTATTCTCATACCAACACAATGATTGCCAAACATGTTATGATGATAACCAACAACTATTAACGTTGAAATTGTTATCATTGTACTAGCCCAAACATATTTTAATGCTCTATCATGAACGGCTTCTTCTTCAAATTCTTTTATAAACCACGAAAGAATTACAGCTTGAAGTGGTCTGTAAAGATCGTCGGATATTAATGTCATTTGACGTAACTAATTTTACAGACAACAAGTACAAATTCTCACCTCTGCACACCAACCTTTAAATCATAAACTGGATGTTCAGCTGGTGTGCAACAATCATACGTTTGCTTTTATGAGAAAAGCTCAATAATTAAAGAGACAAGCAACAATACTGGAAAAACTACTAAAATATTTTTAAATGTTGTTAAAAGTTGAACAAGTTGGTGATGGATACGTAATCTAATTTATTCATTTCAAAATGTAAGACGTTTAGCTTCAATACCCTCTCGATTCTTTTTATAAATTTTACAGGAAACTTCAAAAACGTCCCAGTATCAAAATATCCACTTTTAATGTTTTTTTTAGTGTTTGCTGAAGCACCGTAAGGTGCTTATCAAATTGTAAACTATAAAGAACCAAATTTGTCTTTGCAAGTAGACTAAAAATACTAAAAATGCTTGGATCGGGCGGGTTTTGGAGCAAATCGGCATAAATACCATTTTTAATTTAATTTGCCACAGGATTACCATCACTGATTACTGTACCTAAGCGGAAATTGGTACTATTTTTAGTGTTCCGTACGGAAACACTTATAAGATCACCTCGGTGTCTGTCTGTCTGTCTGTCTGTCACACACCGATTTTCTCCGAAACTATTTGACATAGAAAGTTAAAATTTGGTAATAATATAGGAATTGATGGCCTCATCAGAGCCATGTAGTTTTGAGGGTTAAATTTTGACTTAAGGGGTTAGTTTTGGGGGGTGAAATCGGAAGTGAAAAAAAAAAATTTTTACTAGGTCATCGAGTGTGGTGTCAAATGAAAGCTTGTGAACATACGAGCAAAATATATATATATATATAATATATATATATATATATATAAAATAAAGAGAGAGAAAGCAAAAGTTGCCGTATCTAACAAAATCCTAAGTTATGAAATTACCATCGATATGCTGTTAAGGACTCCTTTGCCTTCAGTGCAGAAATTAATAATTTCTTATTACCTGAGAATCATGTCATCATTTCTCTAGATGTAGTCTGTCTCTTTACCAACATTTCATGGCAGTTAGCCAAACATATTATTGATTCTGAATGGGCACTAATCTCGCCCAACACAAAATTAGACAAATCCTTCTTCCTCTCTGTCATTGAGTTTTTCTTCCAATCCACCTTTTTCAAGTACAAAGAAAATTTGTACCGACAAACCTTTGGTTGCCCTATGGGTAGTAATTTAAGCCCCACTCTCGCAGCAATAGTCATGTCCTATCTTTTGAAAAATTGCATCGAAAAGTTATCTTTCAGACCTCCTTTTCTCTTTCAATATGTTGATGATCTTATTCTGTCCATACCAGAAAATGGTAAAGAAGAAATCCTTCATGTCTTCAATTCTTTTGATCAACACCTACAGTTTACCATGGAAGAAGAGTCAAACAATTCTGTTCCCTTCTTGGACACAAGAGTCATCAGATGTCCTGATGGTGTGATCAGACTGGACTGGTATAGAAAGCCAACTTCATCAGGCAGATATATACATGCCAATTCTGGCCATGATTGGAAGGTTAAAATAAATGTCATAAAAGGCCTATATCGAAGAATTAGAAATATAGCTCACCCAGATTATCTTCCTCAAGCACAAACACTACTTACCAATCTCTTTATGGAAAATTAGTACAATAAAAAGTTCCTGCTCAAGACCAAGGACGAAGTCGACAAGCTCTTCCTTTCTAATGACATTTCACCAGAACCTCCTCCTGTACGCTTATCCCCTCCTCCCCTTCTACCCCAGCTACCCCCTGCTAGCCATACGGAAATAAGTCCTTCCTTGCTCTCTTTGCCATTTATACCTGGTCTTACTTCAAAATTGGTTCATATTTTGCGCGTCATTCCCAATGTTAAGATTGCCAAGTACTATTTCTATAAAAATAAGCGTATTTTCAGCAAATTGAAATCTTCTGTACCTATTCTTTCTATGTCAGATGTAGTCTATTCCGTTTCCTGTCTTGATTGTCCTGCTGTATATATTGGCCAGACTTCACAATGTCTCAACCGTCGCATCGCATTACATAAAAGCGACACCAGATGCCATCCACAAAGATGTGCACTGGCAACTCAGTCTGTTGATAATGGACATTCCTTTAATTTCAGAGAACCAAAAATCCTTCATTTCCAAAAAAAAACCTTCTTAAAAGAGAATTCCTTGAGATGTGCTATATCAACGAGAATCCCCAAAATATTAATAAAAGAACTGATCTTGACGGCTTGAGCAGCATATACAGCTTTCTTCTCTCTTGTGATCGTCATCCTTTGCAAAATATCTCTGGGTCGTCACACTCCTCATAATAACTTTCGTTTTGGTATTTAAAAGCTCTGTCCTTCTGCACGTTGCCCTCTGGGTACCATCTTGTTTAAGTACATGTTTTTCTTAGTTTCCCTTTAATTTCTTTATAATTACATCCCTATTGAAGTAACATTAATAATAATAACAATTATAATAATAAATTGAATAATATGTTCCCAATCAATGGAAAATCCTTTCCAATTGCCGCCTCCCTTTTTCCTTGCTCTACTCCCCCCAGATGAAGTAAAATTTGTTTCCTTTATATGTCACTCAATGGTCATAACAGCGAAAATTTGCCTTCCCATTGGATATCCTTTCCCTTCATACCAAAATTTTATTATATGACGTAGCACTTAATTTCGTACTAAAAACCGGTCCTTTCCTGGTCGTTCGACCATTCCTTTTATTCTTTTTGAGTGATCCCTTACATCTGTCAGGTGGTCGTCCTTTGTCAGCGCCCTGTCAAAGTTGTCACTTTTCATTTTTCTTTAAGATGGCAGGTGGTTAATTAGTTTTGAATTTCAGCATCCAACGTTATCAATGGCATCCCTGCTGTAAATGCCATATTTTTTATGTTAATATGTTAGTGAATTGTGGTTGTTTTATTTCAGTGTTGGTTTTTACTATGGCGATTTTTATTGATGGTCATTCTTGTTAGATTAAATTTCATGCTACAAGTGAGTCACTTTTTGTTGACATTTCTTCATAATGATAATAATAATTTGTGATTGTTTAGAATAATAATACTGTTAAATTACAATAGTTACATATTAATAACTGTAGGATTGAAATCAAAAAATTGCAATTTAGAAATTAATAATTAAAAACTTGACTTTATAACACCAGGTCTTTATGCCTAATTTTCTTTATTGGTTGCTTCGTTATCTCTTTTTCAGTTTGTGCCCTGATGAAGGTCCCAACCTAGGACCGAAATATTGGCTAAATGAATATAGTATGAACATCTGTTGATGCCCGTTTTTGCCGAGTCCCCCAACTAGTTTCATAACTTATATATATATATATATATATATATATATATATATATATATATATATATATATATATATATATATATATAATGTAATACTTGCGCACACTTTTCTTTGTATTATTTTTAAAAAATCGCGAAAAATCGCAGTCCTTCCGCCCGCCTTATCTCGAAAAGTACTTATCAAAAAATTTTGAAAAAATTCTAGAATATTCTCCACGGGGTGTAGATTGAACCAAAATTATCACGATTGCATTACCTTTAATAATTTATCTGATATTAAAAAAAAAACAAAAATTTCAAGGTCATCAGATTTCAGTAAAGATTGGAAACAAACTTTATTGAAAACTCATTTGAGGTGTGTTTTATGAAGTCACTGATCATTTTATACCTCTGTAACAAAATATTTTATGTTAAAAGCAATCAACGTACGGAACACTAATTGCACAAGTTTAACTTGCACTTAACCGGATATTTAACGTAAAATGCCTTGAATATTGGATCTGCTAAAAAGGTATAGCACCGGAATCATTTATGAAAAAAATATTTGTTTTTATTTTTTTAATTTAAAAACGAGTATTAGTAATATAAAATAAATTAGTGTTATTAAAAAAAATCAAATAAACATGTTTTCTTCTATGTCGATTTCACTTGGGCGATATTCTTCGTTTTCAAGACCATTATTAAAATCAATAACTTTTTTGTAAAAATGTATCACTAGTTATAATCGTGGGAGCGACTATAACGTTTTTAAAAAACAACTTGAATTGAATTCTAAAAACTTTTATTTTTTTTTTCGGTTTCTACGAAAAACTTTTTAAGACACTTGATACATCAGACACACTCACTCTGCCTTTGTTTGGTACTAATATTTATAAACTTTAAATGCTGATTTGCAGAATGGTGCGCACAGATAAAGGAAATCTTAATTGATACTTTTTATGTGTATTAAACATATTATCAGGATATAATTCCTCCCGACCGAGTTGAAAATTTAACCTGTTAGGTTACTTTTTCATAAAGTCAAGTTCAATTACGTCATCGGAATTTATGTTACTCATATTATTATTATTATTATTATTTCTTTTAGATTTCCTCAATCTTTTTACAATCAATTGACGAATTATTACAAATAAAATCAATATTATTAGTATATATGCAATAATCGTCCATGTACTATTATATCTTATAGTTATATCTGAATTCATTTCTTCTAAGTGTCTTTTCTGTGTTGTCAGTTCTTCTTTAATTTCATTGTTTATTCTCAGGTTTACATTGTCCAGGTTGAGAGTATGGGGGTTGAAGTATGGCTGTTGTCCATCTTCAGGGTTCCATCGAAGTTGGGGTAGAAATACTTCTTCGTGCTTCATTTTTGTTTCATCGTAGGACTTTAAAGTAATATTGTTTATTGAGATTTGACATAATATTGGTATTTCAAATAAATAAGAGCCATTTATAAGTTTCAAATTTTTGGCAAATATTTTTAATTAATTCTTCTTTAAATGTTGTTACTAACCATTTATTTTTAGAAACTTGTGTTATTTGATTTTGTAAAATTTTGACTTTAAAAGGGTGGTATTGAGTTATATTACTTTTATATCTCAGTAATTGTACACTACAGGGTGGTTCTTCATTAACTGATTGGCTTCTTTCTTCGTTACAAAGATATTCGCTTTATTGGACTTCTTTACAACTCGATTCTTGGTATTGGTATCTTTGGGCACTTATGGCAAGGTAGGGTTTCAAAGGTATATTAATAATATAGGTGTTATTGATTGGGATTGGTAGGGGATAAAGATGAAAATATTGATATGTTTCATCATCCACTAGCGGTATTTCAAGTAAAAATATTATCTTTTTTTTCTCAGTGTAACTTTTAATTGTTGTTATTTTTTCTAAAAGCAAGATATTTTCAATATCGTTTTCAAAGGGTAGTTTATCGTTTATTAGCTGCGGAATCAACCGATTTTGCAATACTTCTTTGTACTGATCTTGCCTCATTATTCCTTTGACGACGTACAGACGTCCAGTGCCCTTGCCGCTGATGACTGACCAAATCATCACTTTGGTGGGATGTTTAACCGTCGGGACGACACAATCAGGATGAAACTTTTCTCCATGACGACGACGCACATACTGAGCTTTATTCTGCAAAATTTCGATTGTGCTTTCGTCACTGAAGCAGACCTGTCAAAAATAGGAAAAAATATATAAACTTCCATGTTTATTTGCTTTATTTAACTGAAAATGATAATAATGTATCAATTATTGATTAAATTGCTGTATCTTACCGATCTCCAGAAGTCCACATCTTTGTCTTGCCATTGTTTGGCCCACTTCAGGCGCTTTGCTTTCACTGCAGCTGTTAACTTGGGCTTCCTGGCGGGGCGACAGGCCTTAAAATCTAATTCTTTCAATTTTCTTCGAACAGTGCGCTCAGAAGCATTTACGCTAGCATCCTCGAGTTGTGATTTTATTACCTTTGTGGTAGCAAATCTGTTTTCTACACAAATTTTCTTCAAACATCTCTTTGATCGTGGAGTGAAAATTGGTTTTCTACCGCATCTTTTCTTTCTTTTCGGGCTTAATTCCTTCCCTGACTCAATTTTCTTTTTTTTATGCGTCGTACACTAGCTTCAGAGACCTCCAATCTTCGTGATATTTCTCGGTTTGTAAATGTTTTCGCAATCACAAGGGCCTTCACTTCAGCTTTTTTACGTGGTGAAAATCGCCTTTTCTACCCATAATGAAAATAGTCCAATTACTTTTTTAAAACACTGCATACAAAATAAACTAATAACTGAGTAGTATAAAACTGTTAAACAAACAATCACAGTCCATAAAGCCACAGAAACACGTCCGTACCTGACTCGATTCCGATCGCGACTGATACAGGTTTGTACTTGTTTACGTTCATGTATCACTTTGTCAACACAGTGTTGCCATATGTTAAAAATAAATACAAATATGTAGTCTACAACAATTCTTTTAAATAAAAATCAATAATATTGTAGTTTAAATATACCGTTATTGCATAAAAACTCTTAAGAAACATAAAATTACTAAAAAAAATACAGTGCGTCTAATAATTTGGCCAGGGACTGTAAACAAGTGTTTATTCGGTTCATTTGCCGCTCATTTATTTTGTCAAGTGTTACTTCTTTTAACGTCTGTTCTACTTGCACAATTCTTGATTTTAAAATTAATTGGTTATGCGTAATATTCGATACCATTTTTTGGAAGTTATCGACCGTTTTGTTTAATATAGAAATTCGGTATATCGCGTCTATTTTGAGTTCATTACCCTGTATTTGTAACTGCTTAATTTTCTTATCTATTGTTTCTGCGTCATACTGGTCCATATTGCCAGTTATACTTTTTATAAATGTACCGAGGGGGTTGAAAATTCCTCGTTTAACTTTTTGGATTTTATTATAGGGTAGTAATTGAATTAATAAATTTTGTATTCGTTTTTCGATAACGTTTACCGTTATTAGGGAGTTATGATATTCATTTTGATATTCGCTCTTATTTTTTAATGTCGTTAATATATGTTGTGATTGATCTTGAAGGGCTTTAAATTCTTGTATTAATGGTTGTATGTCATACTCTTGTACAAACGTCCAATGATTTATTATTATTTTGGCTATGCCTTTCTTGAATGGTAGGATCCCTGGATAATTATCCAACTCATGTATTTTTACGTCATCAGCTCTGATGTAGAGGGTTGTAATGATATTGAGGGTTGCACAAGTGTTCCAACATAGATAAAGGATCTGCAATTTCATTTGGAATCTTCTTGTTTCTTTGAATTTCTCGTTTCTTTGTTTCTGTGAACTTCTTGTTTCTTTGAACTTCTTGTTTCTTTGAACTTCTTGTTTGTTTGAACTCTGATTGATTGAACTTCTTCCAAAAGGATGAACGCTGTTCGTCCCTGGATACCAATTATGATTCTCTGAGCGATGCTTGTCCCGTTGAGCCGCGCCAATAAGGACTTTTCGTTGCCCTGATTTGTGTTTCTGAGCGATGCTTGTCTCGTTGAAACCAATCAATAGGAACTTTTCGTACTCTGGCCTGGAGGGCTGAGATCTGTCTTTTTTCGTTTTCCGCTGTTTTCGCTGATCGTTGAAACGAACCAGAATCTTGTTTTTGCGCGATGCAATTTTTCTTTGACTCTGTCGAAAACGTTCCTTCTGTGCTTCGCCAGTTGTCTCTGTCGAAAACTTCTGCGTTGCGCTGTTGACTCTGTCGAAATTTCTTTCCGCACTGGTCAGTTGAAGACTCTGTCGAAAATTCCTTCCGCACTGCGCCAGTTATAATCGTGGGAGCGACTATAACGTTTTTAAAAAACAACTTGAATTGAATTCTAAAAACTTTTATTTTTTTTTTTTTTTTTTCGGTTCTACGGAAAACTTTTTAAGACACTTGATACATCAGACACACTCACTCTGCCTTTGTTTGGTACTAATATTTATAAACTTTAAATGCTGATTTGCAGAATGGTGCGCACAGATAAGGAAATCTTAATTGACACTTTTTATGTGTATTAAACATATTATCAGGATATAATTCACTTCCACTTTTTTCCATAATGTTTTTCTAAGTTGTTGACTTCATTTATTTTAGGAAGTGGAACTTTTACTCCAACATTTATTTTTTTCAGGTCGAACGCCTGTTAGCATTTTGTTTTTCTTGGAAATTATTTTAAAGTTTCCCACGTCACTAAAGAAGTTTTTTCTCCCTTCACCCACACATTGCCAGACGTTGTATTTCAAATCTCTTTGCTAATGCAGCTTTGAGATTAAAAACTTTTCACGCAAGACTCACTATTTTTCCTTGGAGAGAAAATATTTTTGTATCCTCTTCGGAGTCAATGATATTGTTTTTAAAGTCGAGAAATTTGCACATGCAAAATGACCAACAATGATCCCATGAATGCTATATTCCATGCCTTTCCTCCTACGACTATAGTTTCTGAGCCTATATTCTTCATCAGGTAGACTTTAGGCAACGGTATCGATCGGGAATATGTTCCAAAATTTTGTTTCGGAATATCGATTTAGTTTACCCTTCCTAACAATGTTAGGTTTATATAGTAGAGCAGTTTTTCGAAGTTCGAAAATCTCAACAGATGGCGCAAGGGTCTGTATCTTGCCCAACGAGGAGTATCTCGTTTCAAATAGTTGATCGTCGTGGCCGTTACTATGTGGTAATTTACCATTTTAACGGAAAAAAATAAAACACTTATGTATTATTACCACTATATTGCACAAGTTTTGCGACTGCAGTTTCGACCTATGCGGTCATTATCGTTACGTACTAAACTGAATTAAATAGACAAGTCATACTAAAATTAAAGTTAGGTGGTAGGTATAAAATATTATAATAATAAAACATTATTATTTAATTCTAGGGTTAATACAATTGATCTTAAGTGGTAGGTAGTAATTTTATGGTTTTATGACGGTAAATAGCGGTGAATAGAAAAGGTCTAGTTGGTCGTTTAACAGATTACAGTTATGGTTTTTCCGATGTTTATAAATTTCCAATGATTCTAAGATATTTAATTTGAAACCTTTCTCCGCATAATGTAGAACTTCTGTATTATGTAAATCGGGAAAGGGGTGTTGGTTTTCTGTACAGTGGTTTGCAAATGAGGAATCTGTTTTTTTGTAGTCTATATGATCTAAAATGTTCTGTATATCTGGTTTTAATGTTTCTTCCGCTTTGTCCAATATATATGCTGTTACAGTCCGAGCATTTTAACTTATAAACTCCACATTTTTGAAATTTGTCCGTCTTATCTTTGGCATTGTAAAGGATATTTGATAGGGTATTTTGCGATTTGAACGCAATTTTCAGATTATGTTTTGAAAAAATACTGGCTAATATTTCGGATAGCGTGCCATGGTAGGGTATTGTAATGTATGTATGTTGTTCCGTGGATTTTATTTTAGGGTATATTAAGCGAAAAGTAAGTTGCTTTTGTTTTTTGTTAATTAGTTTTTCAACCCACTCTCGAGAGAAGTTATTTCTTGTGGCAATGTTTTTAACAGTATTTAGTTCGTCTTCTAGGTCAGCTTTGGATAACGGGAGTGAAAGGGCTCTATGTATCATTGAGTTGAATGCTGCCATTTTATGTTGGTTTGGGTTGAATGAGTCTTTTGGGATCGTTATACCTGTGAATGTGGGTTTTCTGTATACTTTAAATGTGCAACTGTTATTCGTATGTAAGATGCTTAGATCTAGAAAGTTAATTTTGTTATCTACTTCCTGTTCTAGAGTAAACTGAATTTTTGGGTGGATGCTATTAATGAAATTTATGAGATTGTCTAGTTGTCTTGAGGAGCCTTTGAAACAAGCGAGGATGTCGTCAACATATCTGTACCAAAAATGAATGTGGTTTTTGCCATGATTAGAGTTAAGAATTTCTCTTTCTATATGTGTGATGAAAATGTCTGCTAAGAGAGGATTAAGTGGTGATCCCATTGGTAAACCTGAGTTTTGAAGGTAGAATTTGTGATTGAATTGGAAATATGTTTGAGAGAGGCATGTTTCAAAAGCAGATAATATTTCGGAGGAGATCACAGGGTTTATATTAGATTTGTTCAGTATTTTATGGATTATTGGTATACATTCTTCAGCTGGAATGTTGGAGAACATATTCTTTATATCAAAGGAGACCAAAAAGGAATTTGTCGGGGTTCTTTGGTCTTTTAGTTTTTGAACGAGTTCAACTGAGTTCGTTACACTAGTTTCTGATGTGAATTTTGTTAAATCTTTAAAAACTGAATTCAGTTTTATACTTAGGTCTCTAGTTGGGCTATTGATATATGAGACGACAGGTCTGATGGGGTTCCCTGGTTTGTGATTCTTAATAAGGCCATATAATTTCGGGGCAGTTGGATTCATGTTGACTATTCTCCTTTTCTCGTATTCTGAGAAAATTACATTGATTTCGGAGAGTGTAAATTTTAATTTATTTTGAAAATGCTTAGTAGGGTCACGTTTTATCTCGGTTATGTCTTCTGACTGGATAAACTGGTGTATTTTGTTGCTGTAATCACCTCTTGTTAGGATAGCGGTTGCGTTTGACTTGTCTGTCCTGGTTATTACTAGATCATGTCGTAGTGACCAATCAAGTAACAAACCATATTCCGAAATTTTATTTCGGAATATCAATTTAGATATTGTTTTTCTTTTTAATGTCCTTCTCAATTCTACTGAACACTCGGTGTGAATGTTAAAATGAATGACCCACCATTGGAAATACTATTTTTACGTCTGTTATGATGGTGGATGCATTGTTAACCAGCCATAATCCAATCATGCCTACAAAGGTTGTATTTTTATTTTGACCTCCGCACCCGTCACAAAAAACCTTGATTTTGGACACCTCAGGAGGGATGATGCCATAATTCATCAAAAAATCATAAACTGAAGAAGAAACCTCATTCGAACCTGTTTTTCTATTCATTTTCACATCATTGATAGACAGGGAGACCGCACAAAATGCACAAACTATAGAGGCCTAAGCATAATATCGAGTATGGGACGTTTGTATGGAAAAATTATTAAAAATATCTTGGAGGAAAATATAAAAGGAAAAATTGGAGAAGACCAAGCAGGCTTTACGGCCGGAAAAATCATGTATAGACCACATATACACTATAAAACAAACAATGGAAAAAAAAAACTGGCAAAGAATAGAGAAGTTCATCAAGCCTTCATAGACATAAGAAAGGCCTATGACTCAGTACCAAGACAAAGATTATGGGACGCAATGAAAGAAATAGGCATTGACAAAGAACTAATATACGCAGTAAAAGCTCTCTACGAAAACAACACAGTGAACATAAAAATAGGACATAAAATAGGGAAGAGACTCCAAACATCAAAAGGCCTATTACAAGAATGCTCTACATCCTCAACACTATTCAAAATATACCTCGAAAAAACATTAAAAAATTGGAAACAAAAATGTAGTGGAATGGGAGTCCCAATACGAGAAGATTACTTATATACCCTAAGTTTCGCAGACGACCAAGTAATCATAGCGCAAGATGAGGAAGACCTCAGTTATATGGTAAGAAAACTGAAAGAAGAATACACTAAAGCAGGATTAGCAATAAACTTTGATAAAACGGAATATCTAACAACAAAGGATGGAAACGTGGAGAATCTAGAAGTAGATAACGAAACAATAATCAAAGGAACCGGTAGATTTAAATATTTAGGAACCATCATTTCAAAAAACCCAACATCAGAAGAAGAGATTAAAGCTAGATTAGGACAAACGCGGACATGTATAAGACAATTAAATTCGATCCTGTGGGACAAGCACATTACAAAGAGAAACAAAACACGCATATATAAATCAATAATACAAAGCATAATGACATACGGGTCAGAAACATGGACGATCAACAGAAGAAATAAATCTAAAATTAACGCGGTAGAGATGGAGTATTGGAGAAAATGTTGTAGAGTGACACGTATGGAGAGAATAACAAATGAAGAAATAAGAAGCAGAATGAACAACAAAGAGAACGCAATAAACACCATTGAAGAAAAACGATTAAAATGGTATGGACACATAAGACGGAGCAAAGATAATAGGTAGATAAAGAAAATAAGGTAGTGGAGCCCTATAGGGAGAAGAAAAAGAGGAAGACCCAGACGATCGTGGAGAGATGATGTGGACGAAGTTATGGAGGACAGGGGTCTAACAGATGGAGACTGGGAAGATAGAAGCGGACGGAATCAAAGGCTGAGAGAAGGAAGACAATGTCAGCTGTAGAAAATTCTTGATATATATATATATATATATATATATATATATATATATATATATATATATATATATATATATATATATATATATATATATATATATATATATATATATGATAGACAAATACTTTGTCTTTAGTTTGTTTAGTTCTCGAATCTCCAAGAACTATTCTCAAATCGTATTTATACAAGTGTCTCGAGCAGACTGCCTGAACCTGAGTGTCATTTGACAATTAAAAGACAATGTAAAAGTGTCAAGTTTCTTTTGTCCCAGTACTTTATAAGAGACTTTTGCCTTTAAGCGATGAACACTCAGTTCAGTCGCCAGTTTTTTCTTTAGTAAACCGTGTTTGTATGCTTGATTCGTTCGATTAGAGAAGTATATGTAGAACCTTCATCCATATTAGGGCTACCAAAGCCGATATTGAATTTGGTACAGAAAATAGTCCGGAACCCAAAAATCAAATATTCATGCTCTGAGCAATACATTTTCCAGAGTTTTTTTACGTTCAAATCTGATTTAACATAACCTCTGTTGGTAGATTTTGTCGACAGTAATGACTTTCACTACATTTTATTCGTTTAATAAACTGTATAACTGATTTGTCACCAACCAAAAGCTCTCTCTCCTATTTTCACCTCGTCCTTCCTTTGGACTCTTTCCACCAGTTCCTCTCTTAATCACACCTTGAACACAATCTTTGCCTAATATTAAAGTACTTAAAAATGCTTTTTGGCAAATCAGTACTTTTTTGCCTTTAAGTAGCATAAAATAACGATAAGAGTATTCGTTGGGGGCAAGATTATTGCTTACTAGTCATTTTCGAGCTGTTGGTTCAGTGTCAGTAAACTTCAAAATAAATTAGTCTTGGTTCAACTTTGTTTTCTTTGAGTAGAAAATTTTATGGATCACTACGGAGTAACTCATTATAAGAGAAAGCAAACTGTTTTGTTTTATGATTTCAAAGCATCTTCAATGGTATTATGCCAGGACTCAAGTATCTATAAATAACAAGAAACAAAATTGAAGATTTTCTAACTACTTTTTTATGAATATTATGTGAGAAATGTTAATACATAATGGGAATAATTTTAAAACAGAAAATCATTGTAACTTACCTCTTTGCTTTTGTTTCGAAACATTCTAATTTTTTAACATCTCTTTTTCGAGGATGTACATCGTCCTCTATAGGATGTTTTGAGAGATACATTAAAAAAATAAATTATTTTTATATTTGTTTAAACAAATATTTTTTTATTAAAAATTAAAACAAACAAAAACACAAAAAAAGAGAAATAAAGAAACCAACTTTCCCAATCAGTGCGACATAAGCGTTCCATGTGGACACACCCCGAAGCTTGGATTCAGAGGGTTTTGAAACATAGGTGAAATTTTACCGCTCTTTTTAAATGGCATCGGGAGAGTTTTGATCTAAACGACTTCTAACAGTGACAGTGTCCCTAAGACTAAAGCGAAATATGAAAAAATAACCGGTCAAGTGCAAGTTGAACTTGTGCAATTAGTGTTCCGTACGTTGATTGCTTTTAAAATAAAAAACCGGTCAAGTGCAAGTTGAACTTGCACAATTAGTGTTCCGTACGTTGATTGTTTTTAAAATAAAAAATTTTATTAGGGTGGTATAAAATAATCAGTGACTTCACAAAACACACGCCAAATGAGTTTTCAACAAAGTTTGTTTCCAATCTTTACTGAAAACTGGTGACCTTGAAATTTTGTTTTTTTTTTTCTATAAAAGATAAATTATTAAAGGTAATGATAATTTCCGTTCAATCTATACCCCGTGGAGAATATTCCAGGATTTTTTCAAAATTTTTTGGTCAGTTCTTTTCGAGATAAGATAGGGGACAGCGATTTTTCACGATTTTTTAAAAGTAATACGAAGGAAAGTGTGCGCAAGTATTACATTATATATATATTTTTTATTCGTGTTTTCACAAGCTTTCATTTGACACCACACTCGATGACCTAGTAAAAAATTTTTTTTTTCACTTCCGATTTCACCCCTCAAAACGAATCCCTTAAGTCAAAATTTATGTTACGGTAATATAAAAATGATCAGTGACTTCACAAAATACACCCCAAATAAGTTTTCAACAAAGTTTATTTCCAATCTTTACTGAAAACTGGTGACCTTGAAATTTTGGTTTTTTTCTATACCAGATAAATTATTAAAGGTAATGATAATTTTTGTTCAATCTATACCCCGTGGAGAATATTCCAGGATTTTTTCAAAATTTTTTGATCAGTACTTTTCGAGATAAGGTAGGCGACAGCGATTTTTCACGATTTTTTAAAAGTAATACGAAGAAAAGTGTGCGCAAGTATTACATTATATATATATTTTTTACTCGTGTTTTCACAAGCTTTCATTTGACACCACACTCGATGATCTAGTAAAAAAATTTTTTTTTTTCACTTCCGATTTCACCCCTCAAAACGAATCCCTTAAGTCAAAATTTATCTTACGGTGATATAAAATTATCAGTGACTTCACAAAATACACCCCAAATAAGTTTCAACAAAGTTTATTTCCAATCTTTACTGAAAATTGATGACCTTGAAATTTCTGTTTTTTTTATATACCAGATAAATTATTACAGGTAATGCACTCGTGATAATTTTTGTTCAATCTACACCCGTGGAGAATATTCCAGAATTTTTTCAAAATTTTTTGATAAGTACTTTCGAGATAAGGCGGTGGACAGCGATTTTTCGCGATTTTTTAAAAATAATACAAAGAAAAGTGCGCGCAAGTATTACATTATATATATATTTTTTACTCGTGTTTTCACAAGCTTTCATTTGACACCACACTCGATTACCTAGTAAAAAAATTTTTTTTTCACTTCCGACTTCACCCCCCAAAACTAACCCCTTAAGTCAAAATTTAACTTTCAAAACTACATGGCTCTGATGAGGCCATCAATTCCTATATTACTACCAAATTTCAACTTCCTATGACAAATAGTTTCGGAGAG
This sequence comes from Pachyrhynchus sulphureomaculatus, assembly GCA_019049505.1. NCBI lineage: Eukaryota > Metazoa > Arthropoda > Insecta > Coleoptera > Curculionidae > Pachyrhynchus > Pachyrhynchus sulphureomaculatus. The sequence continues at coordinate 26,348,128 of CM032447.1, forward strand.
AAAATCGGGTGTGACAGACGGACAGACGGACAGACGGCCAGACAGACGGGACAGACACCGAAGTGATCTTATAAGTGTTCCGTACGGAACACTTATAAGATGTTGTAACGGAAGTATAAAATGATCAGTGACTTCACAAAACACACCCCAAATGAGTTTTCAACAAAGTTTATTTCCAATCTTTACTGAAAATTGATGACCTTGAAATTTCTGTTTTTTTTTATATACCAGTTAAATTATTACAGGTAATGCACTCGTGATAATTTTCGTTCAATCTACACCCCGTAGAGAATATTCCAGAATTTTTTCAAAATTTTTTGATAAGTGCTTTTCCAGATAAAGCGGGTGGACAGCGATTTTTCGCTATTTTTTAAATATATATATATATATATATATATATATATATATATATATATATATATATATATATATATATATATATATATATATATATATATTATTATACTCGTGTTTTCACAAGCTTTCATTTGACACTACACTCGATTACCTAGTATTTTTTTTTTTTTTTTTTTCACTTCCGATTTCACCCCCCCCCCCCTTAAGTCAAAATTTAACTTTCAAAACTACATGGCTCTGATGAGGCCATCAATTCCTATATTATTACCAAATTTCAACTTTCTATGACAAATAGTTTCAAATAGTTTCGGAGAAAATCGGGTGTGACAGACGGACAGACAGACCGACAGACAGACACCGAAGTGATCTTATAAGTGTTTCGTACGGATCACTAAAAATGATTCAATTCCGCGTCAAACGTTTACGCCGAAAGAGCAACGTTTGGTAGTAAGATTTTTGTTATTCGAAGATGTGAAACTGATCGAAATTTGCTTCAGAATGTTGAAACAGTATGGTGAAAAGAGTTTAAGTCACGGAAACGTGTACAGGCCAGTTGAAAATTCGACCGACAAAATCACATAAATGACCTGCTGAAATGTGTAATCTCAGTACTGGAATCGTGCAAAAGTGTTCGAGATGGATTCCAAGGCAGAATCATAAAGACAGTCGAATTCGCATTTGTTCTGAACCCAAGCGACGGTTTTTAACTGAAGGTAATATAATCCCGACCTCGCACCGTCCGGTTGTTACTTGTTCGGCCCACTTAAAGAGTTTTTACTTGCACCGAGTTCGAAGACAACGAAGCGATCAACATCAACAAAGCTATACACCACTGGCTCGGACAGAAAGGTAAACAATTGTACACTATAGGAATTCGAAAGCTCACGAAACGATGGAAAAAGAGGGCAAGATGTTGATGAACCCTACGTTGAAAACTAATATAGATTTCATTCTCATTGATTAAACCGTTTTTTGTTCACAACCAATTATGTTCTTAATTAGTGAACATCCTTCGTACTCTAGCGACGACTTATACTCAGGAAGTTGCAATTGCGATTAATTGCAAATACGAGGGTTGCATAATAAGTACCTGGCCTTGACAAAAAAACATTTTTATGTGTAAAATATATTTTATTTTTCAACTTAGTCTCCTTCTAGCTTGATACACTGAGTCCAAGGTTTTTCTATCTTTTGTATTCTACCTAAAAAATAGGATTTCTTTAATCCTTCAAAACAGGCGTTTTCTTCAGCAATCACTCCATCGTTTGAACCAAATTTTTTTCCTCCGAGCCATTTTTCATATTCGGAAATAGAAAATACGCGTGGGGGCTAAACCTGGCGAATATAGTGGATGCGGAAGCAATTCAAATCCTAACTCATGCAATTTTGCCATGGCAATGACACAAGTGTGCACGCGTCCATTGTCTTGATGAAAAAGAACTTTTTCTTTGCCAAATGCGGAGGTTTTTCTTTCACAGCTTAGTTGAAACGATCCAATAAATTGACATAATACTCTTCATAAATCGTTTTGCCCTTTTCAAGGTAATCGACGTGGATTATGCCGCGTGCATCCAAAAACATTGTGGCCATGACATCGTTGGCCGATAAAGTCGCCTCCGCCTTCATTGACGCCGGTGCGCTACGGAAAATCCCACTGTTTGGACTGTTGTTTGGTTTCTGATGTGCTGTGAGGAACCCATGTTTCTTCAACAGTCATGAATTTACGTCAAAAATTATTCCAACTGCACTTAAACATCGCCAAACGTTCTTTTGAAGTTGACACACGTGCGTGTTTGTTGTCGATTGTGAGCAATCGAGACACTCATCTTACGAAAAGCTTATTTATATCCAAATGAGTTGTTACAATGTTTTCCACCCGTTCAATTGAAATGCCCACAGTCTGAGCAATCTCACGCACTTTCACTCTCCGATCATTTATTACTATATCACTACTCAGTATATATCACCAATACACCGAACACCTTATTTTTGCTCTCGACGCGCGTTTCGCTAACCATGTTAGCTTCATCAGAAGCGATGACTGACAAAGCTAAACTACAAATCTGCCATATTTATACTTAGCCTAACATCTAAATTACTCAGGCGGAACTAATGGCAAAGGCAAGGCCATCAGTTCCGGTCAAGTAACCAGTAGCAGGGACTATAAGAATAAGCTCTTTATTTAAATTACTTTTACATTTTATGATTTCCATACTTTCATATGCGTTCAACAATCTCCTATCAGATATATTTTTAATTAATCTTAGATTATCTCATGTTGCAGTATGATCAGCTTCAAGGGCATGTTCCACAATGCTAGACTTTTCTGTTCTACTGTATTTTAAGTGTGCTAAATGTTCTTTAAATCGTGTTTTAGTTGACCTTTTAGTTTGCCCAACATGCTTTTCCTCGCAACCATTAAAACTAATTTCATAAATTCCACTTTTCTCACAGTAAGGAATCTTATCTTTGGGATTTCATAAGATATTCCTCAGATTGTCTGATGACTTAGAGACTAAGGTGAGGCCTACCTTATTAAATACCTTATTAAGCCCCCTGGTATATTTCGAATTATATGGGATGGAGACAAACTTGGTCCTATTTTCTTCGCGTGTAATAAAGGTGGAAGTTTGAATATTTAACCTGAATTTATGTCTATTTATTAACTTGTTTATTAAGTCATCCTCATAACCATTAAGTCTAGCTATATTTCTCATACATTGACAGTCAATCATCGCTCCTGATGAAGCTAACATGGTTAGCGAAACGCGCGTCGAGCGCAAAAATAAAGTGTTTAGTGTAGTGGTGATATATACTGAGTAGTGTCAATGTGCCAAAGATTCCACATTCTCAACTTAGTATTCGTTTTCTTTTTAAAAATAAATATTTTAGCACTGTTCGATATTTAATTTTTTCAGTTGTTGGAAAATCACAAAAGTTGTTCTATTTAAATGGCTGCTTAAAAATTTGACAGGTTTCTTGTGAAAGGTTATGTTTATGAAAAATATAATTTTTCAGATAGTAGTATCTCTCTCCGAGGCCAGGTACTTACTATACAACACTTGTAGCTACATTAATGTACGAAGACTCTTATTACACTGCGTTACAAATTTAAAAAAAAAATAAGTTCCCACTTAAATTTTTCCTGTTTATTTATTCATACATACCACTTATTAAGAATACATAAGTCCTTTTTGTTTATCACGTACTGTTTTTTAGGTACGATAGTTAACAATTTTAAGTAAAATAATTAAGGAGTAAAGTACAGTGTACAAGTAGCTTCATTAAATTTTCCAAAAATTCCAATAAAACTGCTAAAAAAACTTATTATTAATACATTTGGACATAACTAAATATAAAATATATGGTAAAAAGTTTATGTACATTAAAAGTTAAAAATATTTAACTTTTTCTCTTACGTTGGGAAATATCTTCTCGTTTTAAAAACCAGCAGTAATCTCCCAACATAGCTACGTCTCAACGACCTTGAAACCGTTCCTCAAGCCTTTTCATATCCTGATGAAATCGTTCCCCTTGTTCATCACTCACTGCTCCAAGATTTGATGGAAAAAAAGAGAAATGGGAATGGAGGAAATGAATTTTTAATGACATTCAGCAACCCATCTTTTTGTATACTCTTAACAAATCGTTCACTAAGAGTTCTGCATTCTCGGCTCTATGATTTCCTAAAAAACCTTTTATCACGGCTTTTAATGATGTCCATGCGCATAGTTCTTCGTCATTTAGTGTTTGACCAAATTTGTTGTTTTTCATTAATAGGCGTATTTGTGGACCAATAAAAATACCTTCTTTCTTTGCGTCACTTAATCTTGGAAAAATAGATTTTAAATATAAAAATCCTTCGCCATTTTTATCCATCGCTTTCACAAAATTCTTCATTAAGCCGAGTTTTATGTGTAGAGGAGGTAAAATGACGTCTTCGGAGTTGATTAAAGGCAAGTATTTTACATTTGACTTCCCACACACAAATTCTGTTCGTTTTGGCCAGTCTTTGATCAAATAGTGTTTATCAGTAGCTCTACTGTCCCACATGTAAAGAAAGCAGCAGTACTTAGTAAATCCACCTTGCAAACCAAGTAGCATAGCTATTACTTTGAGGTCAGCGCACACTTTCCACTTAAAATTTTTGTATTTAATTAAATCCAATATTGATTTCATATTTTCGTATGTCTCACAGTTGAATAAGCCATTGGTACTGACGGATATTTATTACCATTATGAAGTAAAACTGCCTTCAGACTTGTTTTCGAACCATCAATAAAAAGACGCCATTCATTTGTATCATAGGGAATTTCTAACTCACCCATCAAAGATACAATGTCATTACAAAAACATATGTTTTCTGAACTAGAGTAAAAAGTTGCCATTTCTTTACTTCGTTTTCGTTGTACAGATATTTTTGTATCTGGTGCCAACAAGTGCCATTCCTGTAGTCTTGATCCAAGTAATTCGGCTTGTCTAACAGACAAATTCAAGTCCCGTATCAAATCATTTAATTCCCGTTGTTGAATCAACTGCGGTTGCCATAGATCACTCGAAGAGGGTAAAAAGTCTGGATCTTGGTTGTCAACTTCCATGTCTTGTCCATCGTTATTTTCATCGCTTGGTACATCACTGACGGCGACTACTTTTTTCTTTATTCATCTTTAAAACTGTATTATTACACTCTTAATCAGGTAATCTCAAAGAAACTAACAAGAAATGAACATATCCTCTCAATAGATTATCTAGCGATTACATTTATTAATATTAACAATATGAGGGTAGGTTAAGAAAAGGTTATCGGTGTGTACCTTAAAAACAAGACGTGATAGAAATAAAAGACATCCACTACTTACATACTATAACTAATAGGAAACTATAATAGCAATCATTTTTTCGGGTACCAAAATCATGTCACGCAGTGTTATTATAATGGGTAATAATATAACTTGATATGGTGTCATATAATGACATATAATATCATCTAAATGTCATTTAAATGTCATATGATGCCATGCCAGTTAATATAATGTGCACTTAATATATTGTCGTGTACATACCCTAAGGCAGCCCTGGATATAAGCAATATGATTCCGTTGATCATAAATTCAAAACCAAACGTACGTATAATTGCTTTTAAAAGATTTGGTGAATAATTACTGTTTTCTTTTCCTTTCAAGATTTCTTCATTCCATTTTTTTTCTAACTTGTCTCCTAAGTAACCTGATTCATCTTGTTCAAAGGTTTTGTATAAATCTTCTAATTTAAGAGTCCTTTTGTTGCCCGTATAAAATAATCTTATTGCCCATCTATAAAAAATAACACTGGTAAGGCATCAGTTTTAGTAAGTAGAAATTCAGAAAGTTAAGCCTATATTGGGTGCCCCATATGTATGGAATAATGATTCCACAGCATTTGTTAATCAGTGTGTCAAAAAAATACTTAAATAAAAGTTACAGGGCAGGGGTGCTCAAACTTGAACTGCTGGCGATCTACCTCAATATTGTTAGACTACGATCGATCGACTCTGAGAGGCTGCAAGTAAGTGTGATGCAGGATTGTCGTCTAGGTAGGGTGTATCGTGGCATAGATATTAGTTTTCCGCACAATATGCATTTTTTTAGTCAAGGTAAGTGTAGGTCTGCTCTAAAATGTCAATGAAAAAAAACTCATAATTATTCAAAATTGCGAGTTTATTGGTTCTTACAAAACAAACGAGTTCTAGTGTCTAAACTTAACTAAAGAGTGACTTTGGATGTTGAAGCGTGGCACTGCATGTCCTCAGCATACTTTTCATAAGATGGTACGTAATTACCGAGTGCTAATCGCAAGCATGATGACATATGTTCGTCAATTAGTCGATTGCGATATTTTGACTTAATTATCTTCATTTCAGAAAATGCAGACTCGCACAAGTAAGTTGACCCAAACATTGCCGTCAGTTGAAGGGCGATTTGCTTTAGATTCGGATATTTATCTTCAGATATAAAACACCAGAATTTTGTATCAGATGCTGTGGCTTTGAGATGTATATCTGATATAATCTGCACTAACTCATTTTCAACAGAACATGAGTCCATGTTAAACTGACTTGCTATTTCAGTAGCTAATTCCTCAATATTTTTACACGAAAAAGGATAACTCATAAATGATGCGATATTTGCCAATTTACTGAAATCATAAAAAAACGTATTTCGAATTGGCCCAAAATATTTGATAATTCTGCCTCATAAATATCATAATTCAACTGAGGAATCCTTGCTTTTAAAGACGGAAAATTTTTCAGATCCTTTCTTTTCAGTTGATCTATCATAAGTTGCAATTTACTTTTGAATGCGTTTATTGCGCTAGTCATCTCAATATTAGTTTTTCCTTTACCTTGAAGCTCCAAATTAATGGTGTTTAAATGCATTGTGATGTCTGTCAAAAATGCCAAATCAGTTAGCCATTTTCCGTTTTTCAGCATCTGAGTGTCATCACCTCTTGCGTCCAGAAAAGCTGTTATTTCGGGCAATAATTCTTGAAACCTTTCTAGGAATTTTCCGCGACTCAACCACCTGACGTCCGAGTGAAGAACTAAATCAGTGTGTTCAGCTGACTCACTATCTTCCAACTGCAATTTAAAGAGCCGTCATTGCAAGCTACGTGCACGGATAGAATTCACAATTTTTATTGCAATGTCCATAATCTCCTCCATGTTTAGAACTTTTGAATACAAAACTTGTTGATGTATAATGCAATGGAAGGAGAAAAATGAAGGGAAATCATCATTAGCTCGACACAATGCCACAAAACCGTTTTCGTTTCCAGTTATTGCTGGTGCTCCATCGGTTGTAATGCACACTAGTTTATATATTGGTAGCTTGTAGTTTGTTACAAAATTAAAGAAAACGTCATATATATCTTCGCCACGGGTCTTTCCTTTCAGAGGAATCATTGTCAAAAACTCTTCCTTAGCCGACATGTCATTGAATACCATTCGAATAAAAATACACAGCTGAGAGTGTCTGTCATATCGGTGGATTCGTCGAACTGTAAAGAAAAGTACGTACATTCCATGATATCATGTTTTAGTTTATCTGCCATGTCCTGACTCATGACTTCAACACGCCTTGTGACAGTCGGACGAGATAACTGAAGTTCTCTAATAGTAGACATAATCTCTGTTTTATTTTTAAAATCTCCAAATAAAGTCTCACCCGCTTCAATAAATGCTTCCTTCACAACCAATCCATCATCAAATGGTTTCTTGTGTTTCGCTAATATATGAGATATTTTAAATGACGCGATCGTTGCAGCTTTTGATTGTTTGGCTGGTCTTGTGAACATGGTTTGTTCTTTTTTCAAACAACGTTTTCTTAATTCACTCTGTGACGGAAAATCCTTTTCATAGTTTTTATGAACCGTTTTATGATGCTTTTCTAAGTTCCCACGCTTAAGTATTGCAACTGACGCACGGCAAATAAGATAAATGCACTTATCCTTTACCATACAAAAGAAAAATTCGTTCTCCCAATCGTTATTAAAATGATTTTGGACTATTATTAATAAACTTTGTATCGATGTATCGAGTTCAAGTTACAACTCAGACTGACTCCTAGTCCTGCAGGCACAACATTTATATCGGCGCGAACGAAGTCTCGAATGTTCCCGTCAAACACGCCGCCCGAAGTTTCTAGAAAAATCGGCGGGAATCCAAAACGCGGTTTTTCTTTAATAAGTACCGCGCGTTCCTTTGATAAAGCCGCCTTTTGCCGCTAGCAGGGGGTTATTATGATAAAAGAAAGTGATGAGGGGGTTATTCTGGCCTAATTGTGGATCGAATAAATTTTAGTAGTTTATTCATTACATTTTGTTTTAGTTACCTAAAACTAAATCTGTGAATAGTTCTATATCGGAATTTTTTTCGATCGCGATCGACCGTTTGAGCACCCCTGTTATAGGGTGTTATACAGCGCACATGCTGACGTTGACAATAACAGAAACAGAAAATTCTCATATAGCCACTCGTCAACTTTGACTAGACCACAACATAAGTAAGGGTACCTTAAATCGTATACTGAATGAAGAAAAATTGCATCCATACAAACTCGTTCTATTGCAAGAATTGTCTGACGATACACGCGTTGAATTTTGCGAGGTCATGATGGAACGAATCAATAATGATCCTAACTCTAATTCATAATATTGTTTTTCTGACGAGGTCACATTTTGTCTTAACGGAAGAGTTAACAAGCATAACTGCCGGTACTGGTCTACTGAGAACCCCCCTGGATAATCGACAGTCATTCTTAAAGATCAGAAAAGATGAAAGTGTGGGCAGGGATTTATGGACATCATATCACTGGTCTCTTTTTTATCGATGGAAATCTTACAGGACAGCGGTATTTATAGTTACTCCAAGTACAATTTATTCCAACTTGTGCAGGTCTTTTTCCCGATGAAAATAATTTAGATACCTCTAACAGAAATCTGTGGTATTAACAGGACCGAGCACCTCCATACTAAATTCAAATTCAGTTTATTTGCCAATATCTACAAATTCATAAAATGACAGAATTTAAATTTGCTCGAAATACGACAAAAAGGATGGCACAGCGACTATAAATAGCCGATACCACAAGCAATTCACTATTTGGGCATGTGTAGTGCCACCCAGTGGCGAACCTATACTTTAAAAATAAATAAAAAACTAATTGAAAAAATTCTAAAAATAAAAAATTCTAAAGATAGCAGAGCGTAAAGAGGGATCGGCGAGCACGCAGCGAAACGGGTGGCGGAGGCGCAGGGAGATGTATAAACAGAGTAAATTTTACATAATATGATATCGTGGGCAAGTGGTACCACCTCTAAAAGGATCCCAAAAAATGATATACAAAGTAGGTAAATATTACGTTAAATTAGAATTCTTTTATTGGTTAATAAGTTGGTGTTTTACATAGGAAGAAAGCTTGCCTGGTGATAATTGTTTAACCTCTTGTGACAAAGAATTCCACAAAAGCACAGCAACAAAAATAAAGGACTTTTGAAAGGCTGCCTTCCTGTGTTGAGGAACTTTAAAAGAATTAATGTTTCTCGTATCGTGCAGATGCAGAAAAACACTAAATTGTTCTCTGAGGTATTGGGGTTGTCCAAATTTAAAAATCCGATAGACGAAATTATCCAAATGACACCTTCTACGATTTTCCATATTTAAAATATAGCTGTTATTTAAATAGGGTGTGATTCGATTTCTGAATGGAATGTTAAAAGAAAAGCGCATCCAAGAGTTTTGTATTTTCTGGATTAATCTAACATACTGGGTTGACAAAGAGTCGCCATACACAACATCAGCCTAATCAAATAAAGATAAGATCAAGCCGTTGCATAAATAATATTTGGTTTTTGATGGCTACTAGGAAATCAATGTTCGTAGATATTTGAATGCGATTTTTCCTAATCGATGTATAAGCAGAAGAGGTGCTGTGAAATGGCCTGCAAGGAGCCTCGACCTTGCGGCACTCGATTTTTTTTATGGTGTCATTTGAAATCCAAACTTTACCGAAGTCGAACTGAAACTGTAGAAGATTTACAACAAAAAATTCAATATGAAGTAGCACAGATCACCCCAGTTTCTCTGCAAAACTCTGTTCAGGCTGTTTAGGACAGATTGCCTTGCTGTTAACGGTAGACATTTTGAGTAATTGTTATCTTAAAAACAAACCTAGAGTATTTATTAATGTTTTTTTGTCTTTCTATTATTTTAAATTTCAGATGACAATAATTCCAAAACAGTTCAATTTAAGCAAATGCTATGTTAGACAAATAATATCTAGAACTTTTAGTATGATGATATACAGGGCTTTCCATTTAAAAAAATCAAGATGGCGTAATTTCTTCGAACCGATACACATTGGGGCGACGGCGTAAAAACTCGGATATTGGATGAAAAAATTAAGGATGTATTTTTCAAATATTGACGATTTTTTCCTTTAATATATATCATAAACCCTACATAAATATATTTTATAACTAATTTATTCCTTCTGCCTTCCGTAAAATTATCCATTGAAGTGTGACATTTTCGTCAATGTTGGAATTTCTGTAATTCGAGAAATTACATTCTAAATTCTCTGTGGACAACATAACTACGAATATGAGTTAAACGCTTACTAGAACTGTTTATTAGGTTTCAAACAACAAATTAATGTTAGTGTAACGTCACTAGAGTGCTACAATATATTAATAAATATTTGACATATTCGACACAAAAAATTATTCTTACTTCAATATTCAAAGATGTATAAAATTTTTGGAATGAGATGGAATGAGATGGCGCTTTCACCATCTGATAGGACAAAGTCTCTAGTTTCCGGAGATATCCTATTTTTATCCCCCTTCGTCCCCCTTTGGTAAAAAAATGGACATTAAAGTTCCCCCGACTTGATCTAACGTTCTCCACTCAGCCATTCTCTCGTGCAATATTCCAATGAAATGAAAAAATGACGATATACCCCTCATTTCTTATGAAGTATACACTTCTAAAAAAAGGGCAATTAAACTCTTGTTGCCTCTTTTCGGCAACGCGGCTTCACTACTTTGAAATTTTGATCTCAATGCTTACATCGCGCGCCATAGTGAGACAAATACGACATTTTTCGGTCATTTACTCATAACTTCGATATTTAGCAATGGAATGACTTCAATTTAATATACATAATGTACAGTTTATATATTTTCAGAAATATGAAATCAAAATCATACAATTTATTATCACGAGCACGATAAAGCGTAAAGATAATTCATGTAAAGATAATTATTCACAGAATCAAAACTATTCAGCAGATTATAAACGATGCATCGGATGTGCTATCGTGCCAATAGGGCAATTATCTGAAGATGCTCAGGAAGCAAATCACAAATATTTCAGAAAATATAGAGAAAACCATTCGCGAAGAATGTCTCAAATATATAATAATGAAGATATTTTTAATAATTTGATGATTGCTTCAGATCCGATAATATCTAATTCGCGAAAATTGATGGAACATAAGAAGAAAGAATTGTCCGAAGATGTAAAACGTCTATTACATTTCAGGGATGATGATACAGATTACGATGATTAAAACAAGAAGTACAAATGTGAGAGGCAAGGGGACTCACAAAAATCAAGCACCCCGAGGGATCAAATATCTGTCACGTCCACGTCGTTGATCCTGGGTAACGCTAAGAGCAGATAATTGATATTCGAAATATTATTCGCTTCATGAGTGTATTTTGATGGGTTAATGTTCTGTTACATGTCGCATGCGTAGGGCAATCGTAAAATGGGACAATGATGTTAATGCTGCGTAAGCGCAACCAGTGTTTCTAATTTTAGCTATACCTCGAAAATAAAAAAAATGTACCAAAACGAAACAAAAGGCATTTTAAAGCTAAATGTTAATACTTACGCGTAATATTAACGAAATTTGTGAGAAAAATATTTGTGCCTGTGTTATGTCATGAAAATCCTTGAAACTGTCGTTTTTTGCAAATTTCCGTCATTTTTCTCAAAATTGCGACGCGGTAGCCAAATTTGGACAACGATTCGTGTTCAGTAGGCAAAAATACATTGAAAATGACTATTCGCACTCATGTAATCGAAAAATTTTCCAATTTGTTGTCTAGTATTACGCTCTATCGCGCACGCGATAACAGTATGTAGTATGATTTTTATTTCATATACTGAACATATATTAATCGTACATTATGTGTATTAAGTTTGAAGTCATTCCAATAACAAATGTGGAAGTTATAAGCAAATGACCGAAAAATAACGCATTCGCCCCATTGTGCGACAGTTCAAAACATTTATTGTCAACATCAGTATGTGCGCCGTATAACATCCTATAACTTTTATTTAAACATTTTTTTGATACACTGATTAATAAATGCTGTGGAATCATTATTCCATACATATGGGCCACCCTGTATATTCCTTCTTGTTTTCTTACGTCTGTAAGTAATTATTATTATATATGGTGACAAGCAAAAATTTTCGACATGTTGGATTTTTCTTTATTATTAAATTTAGAAGAAACGTAAAATTATATGTGGATTATGCATCACTTGAAACCCAAAAAATGATTTTGCAGTGCTGATTTGTCGTTTGCCGGGAAATTTCAATTTTCTAAAGTTTAAAGTCGAAAAGTCACTCTGTTAAAATACCGAAAACGTTTATTAGCAAAATGTGTTTGGAATCTCATTTTATGTTAGTATGCAGAATTTTAGATAGATTGGACAAAAATCGCATTTTGTCAGTTTTTGACATATAAAAATATGATCACAAGGAAATTTTGTATTTTTTTTCTGATTTGAAATATATGTTATTTGTTAGAATGGTACAAGAATTTAAACATTTATTTTTTGATTTCAAGTTATGGTTTACTTGTTTTACAATCAGTAATTAAAGAATTCTGATTTTCGTAAAACTGCAACTATCGCACGGACATTTATCAAATATTTTTGCCCTATTCCTGGCAGTTTGAGATTTTTGTTTTTTAAAGGAAAGCTACCTGCAATTCGTAAACTTCCACTTCAGCAGCGCAACTGACTATTTTTTCAGAAAGATAATGCGTCAATTCACAGTACGCTGCAAGAGCGAGAATGAGTGGATGAACGATTTGAACACCAGTGGATTGGACTATATTCTGTTAATCCTTGGCTAGCGAGATCTTCAGATTTAACAATGCTCAAAGATCTTTCAGAAATATTGAACATTTGAAAAATTCAATAAGGCAGTGCGTAAATAGCGTTACTCTGCACATATTAAGAAATGTTTTAAAGGAATTACATTCGTGAACAATTCGGTGCATTGGGCGGTGAGCACATTATAAAATAGATATTTGTTTTAAGTTTATGATTTTTGGTTTTTAAAAGTGTCTGTAATTTATTTATTTATTTATTTTTTTGCTGTAGAGTTAAAGTCTTTGTTACCTTATTTATTTATATATATATATATATATATATATATATATATATATATATATATATATATATATATATATGTGTGTGTGTGTGTGTGTCTTGGCGATAAATTTTATAGAGAACACAGGTACTCTACTTTAAATAAACAAAAATTAACAGGCTTTGCTGAACACTGCATAGACAATAATCATCTTTTTAACAACGAGAGGATGAAGTGTGCTATACAGAACACAAAAAGGAAAACATATGGATTATTTAGAAATTCTTAGCATAAAAAAAGCCATTAAACATAAAATAAAAATAACGAACACCCAAACAGAATTTGGAAATACCCCCATATTAGATGCCGTGTTAAGACAGACTACCTGTAATTAATCGAATTTTATTATATAAATGAAGCCTCCTCGTCCTCAGGAAGAAAATGAATGAAAACCGGCGAGTATGAAAAGGTTAACGAAGCTTTATTCATGTGGTTTAACCAACAGAGATCAAAAGGTGTGCCTCTGTCAGGTCCAATTTTACAACAGAAAGCAATAATGATTAGTAGGCAATTCCCAGAGATACATCAGTATACCGCCAGTTCTGGATGGCTTAGCCGCTGGAAAAAACGGTACGGTGTACAACAACTAACTGTATGTGGTGAAAAACTTTCTGCTGATGTGTCATCAATTGAGAAGTTTAAGCAGAACTATAAAAAGCATATCGAAGATTGTGGATACACATGTGATCAAATTTACAACTGTGACGAAACTGGTCTGAATTATAAAATGCTTCCATCAAAAACATTGGCATCTTGTGAGGAAAAATCAGCTCCTGGGCACAAACGAAGTAAGGAAAGATTAACTATAATGGTATGTTCCAATGCATCTGGCAAGCACAAAATCCCACTGATGGTGATTGGCAACTCTGCACGTCCAATAGCTTTAAAAGACATCTCACCCAAAGCCCTACCAGTCTAGTACAAAAGTCAGAAGAGCGCATGAACGGATGCGACCTTATTTACTAACTATTTTGAAGAAGAGTTCGTGCCATCTGTGACTAAATTTTTGAACAGAAACCGTCTTCCTATTAAAGCAAATTTGTTAATGGATAATGCCCCCTCTCACCCTGGAGAAGGACTTCATGTGGGCGAAATTGTTGTAAAATTTTTTCCTCCAAATGTAACCAACATAATGCAACCAATGGATCAAGGCATCCTCGAAAACATTAAAAAAAATTATAGGCGTTTATATCTTGAACATCTGTTAGAATACACAGAAAAGGAGGATATTATCAATGGGATGAGAAAGGTTACACTGAAAAGTGTTATTTACTGGATAAGTCAAGCTTGGGATTCTGTGCGTACTACCACTGTTCAAAAATCTTGGTCAAAAGTTATTGATTTTGAGGACTATAATGACAGTGAAGATGATACTCCATTAAATGAATTAGCTTTGAAATTGAGAAGCCATGGAGAAATGTCCTGTTCAAATTTTGACAGCGAGATAGAAGAAAAAGAAAAAAGTTATTTGAATTAATGCAAAAATTAAAAGGTTGCGAAAATATGACAAGAGAAGATGTTGTTGAATGGATTACAGCAGATGATTTAGAAGAAGAAATGAGTATTGAAGAAATAACGAATGCCTTTCAGGAAACCGAAAAATCAGATGACGATGACGATGACGCAGCGGCGGTGGATGAACAGTCTCCCACTAAGATCTTTCATCAAGAAGGTTTTGCTTCTTTGGAAAAAGCTTTGAGGTATATCGAACAACAACCAGAGGCAACCCCAGCTGATTTGCTTCTTCTTAATAGATGGAGAAACATTGCAGCGAGAAAAAGAAGATGCAATATGAAACAGAAGCGCATAGGTACCTATTTCACTGTTTTATAATGTATGTACCTATTTATATGTCAAAAACGTTAATACATCGGTTTAAAGTATTGGTGTTTATTTTTTGAATGAATAAAAAACAAATCCGGATTATCCGAGTTTTCAGTTATCCGAGGAGGGTGCCCTCCCACGTTACCTCGGATAACCGGGGTGCTACTGTATATATATATATATATATATATATATATATATATATATATATATATATATATATATATATATATATATATATATATATATATGTATATATATATATATATATATATATATATATATATATATATATATATATATATATATATATATATAATATAGTCTATCAAGTAAGAACGTGTCCGTGATAATTCATTTTTGGTAGATGCAATTCAACAAGAAATTGGTCGAGGGTACCTTCGTCTACTACCCATTTTAGTAAAAGTATTAGTCGATTCCAAACTTTCGTCGAAATTACGTAAAAGCTAAAATGAGTCACTTCAGAAAACCTCTGCTATACAATAGAGTCATAAAATCTAAATCAGGTTTCATTGGTAGCATAGCCGTCCGAGTGTAACCTGCTTTTTGTGTTAAATAAATAAAATTATCTTAAAAATAAAGTTATAGACATATAAGATTTATTACCAAATTTTTTTTAATTTATAGATCTATGTATATATACAAATTCACAATTTACGATATATAAGTAATTAAATTACAATCAAAATTAATCATCATCTTCAAAATGTGCAGACTCGACTTCTCTTAAATTGATAACTAAGGGTTCTATTTCCACAGTTTCTTCGATGTATTCGTCAAGTTTACACATTTTATTTTCTTCTTCTATAACATGTTGAAAGGCATTTTCCCAATTATCCTCTTTGATCCTCTCTATTCCGGCGAGTAATAATTCCCTTACGTCTTGAAGCTTGAACGTGGTGTTTTTCCTTGTAAAGAAACCTTTCATTTGTGCCCAAATTAGCTCTATGGGATTCAATTCGCAATGATATGGAGGTAATCTAAGCACTGTGATATTTCCTTCCTTTGCCATCTCATCGACAGCGTATTTCTTGAACTGTGCCATATTTTGTTTCGCCATTTTGAGAAAGTGTGCTTTTAACATACTATCTTTATGTTTTAGATTTTTGTCTCTTATCCATTGAAGAATGCCAGCTTTCTTCCATGAATTTGTCGGGGATCGTTCTAATAATCGAAAATGGTATGGGGCCCTGTCTAATACTATAACTGATTCTGCTGGTGTACATTCAATCGTTTGTTGGAAGTAGTCCTCAAAAACCCCGGCCGTCATCTCCTCATGGTAATCTTTAGTTGACTTCGCTTCGAATTCCAACAAGCCACCGTCGAGAAATCCGTTTTCATTACCAATATGTGCTATAATTAGCAACCTTTTCCCAAAGAGGGTTGTAATCCAGTTGACCAACCTTCCATAAAAGCTTGTTTAGCACTCTTAATGTTTTTGTCAATCCATAATTTTTTCGTTGTGTGTCCCTCATTAACTCAAGTCTCATCTAAATAATCTTTCTACGGCTCGAAATTTTCTGATTGTTAGTAGATATTCTCTTCTCCACCAAATTATTTCTGTTTTATCGATAAGAACAGATTTTCTATTGTGTTTTTCCCAACGAAAAATTCAGGTTATGAAGGATTTTCCATAATTTCCATTTTTTTAAATATGTTAAGTCCTGATTTTCTCGGATTTCTTACAAAACTTTATGTAGTGTAGGTATTTCTTTCTTAATAAAAAAAATGTTGTACTCTTCTTTTTATTGCATTTTTAAAGTCGTCATTCGACCTCTAAGGGCTCCTTTCCTTTGTGATTCTGAGATTCGTTGCAAGGACCGCGTTTTAGAAATCTATAAATAAATGCTGATCCAACTTCCGTCATTTTGGAACAGGTTTCCAGAATTTCACGGACTTGGCTTGTTGGCTGTTAATGCACTAGGGCAGGGGTCGGCAACCTTTTAACTAAGAGGTGCCAGTTTTCATCCATACAACATTTTGCGTGCCGACATAGGTACTTACTACCACTAAAATTAACAAAAATTAACTTAAATTAACTTAAAATATTGCTTTTAGAAGGTTTAATTACAAAAAAATGTTAACATTTAACAAATAATTTTATTATACTAGTCCTAGGACCTAGTGTGAACCCTGTGCTTGAAGTTCTTTAGAGAGTTTTCTTATATCCGGTTCATGTCTGGTTATATTCAGTTTCACACATGCTTCCGAGTTGTCTGTTGTCAGCCTGCTTCGGTACGGGTTTAAAATAACTCTCATATGGGAAAAAAGTTGTTCACAGGATGATCCGAAAGCTGTAAGCATGGCAAATGCTACTTTCTTAAGACCAATAAATTTCTCTGGTAAACTCATCCAACATCTGAGTATCTCGTTTCATTGGTTCTGGCAGTCACCTTCTAATACCCTTCTTAATTCTACAAATTTCAATTCAATGTATTGAAGATCAAAATCATTAATGTCCATCCATGAGAAAAGAGATATGTCAAAGCAACTGTTGGAAAAATCCATTAAATCTGGTTTGATTAAAAAAGCGAACATAGGACCATGTTTATCAAAATCCTGACCCCTCTCGATAAACTCCTCTGTTAAATTAGTCATATATTTAAGAATTTCGTCTATTAGTGCACCATCGTCGACACTGGATATATAAGTTTTTAAATTTGGAAAATATTTATATGTGTTTGTAGTAATATCGCTGATAAACAAATCTATTTTTAATTTGAATGATATCCAGGATTCGTATAAATCCTGAACTGTTTTGCCTGAACCTTGTAACTTTAAGTTGAGTTCACTGGGATGGTTTGTAATATCAGTAAGACACATTAACATACAGTTCCAGTTCTTATCTTCTAGTTCAGGATAAGCATCCACTTGATTTTTTTTTCCAACAAGAACGACTTAATTTTGCCCAGATATTGCACAAATCTAGAGAATACTTTACCACGGCTGAGCCAGAGAAAATTATTGTGCAATGGTAAATCTGAATATGCACTTTCTAATTCCTACAGAAACGCCTTAAATTGTCTATGGATCAGTGAAGAACTACGACAATGTAGTTAACTATTTTAACCACCCTATCCATCACGGATTTTAAACTTCCAGTGGAGATTTTAGCGCACAAACTCTCTTGGTGAATTATGCAATGAAAATTCAAAACTGATCTACCCATGCGTTCAATAAGAAGGGAAACAAATCCTTTATATCTCCCAATCATAGCAGGAGCGCCATCTGTCGTTACGAAAAATTTTTTATTTAAATCATTGTTCCGTGTTTCAAAATGTTTAACAAATTCTGAAAATATATCCTCTCCTCTTGTAGTTTCCTGCAATGGGAGCAGGCAAATGAGCTCTTCATACACACTGTCATCATCGAAGTATCACGCAACGATTGCCAAGCGGGCAATGTCATTAATATCGACACTTTCATCCAATGCTACACTAAATACAAAACTCCGTTTGATAACGTCTCTCTGCTGTTTTTGGATATTTTGTGTCATTTCGGTAATTCGTCTCTCGATGATCCGCGCGATGCCGGTATATCCTTAATCCTGGCCAATATTGTATCCTTATTGGGCAAGTCGTCCAATAAAATCTCGCCAGTACTCAAAAACGTTTGCTTCATAAATTCTCCGTCAGTAAACGGCCTACCCTTTTGTGCCAACGATTGTGCAATTCAGTTACCTGATTTTTTCCTTGGAAAACTTTGCTAAAGAATGTTGACTGTTTCTCGTATTGTTTACTTGCTCTTTCTATTGCCTCCCTTTTATCAGCGTTGAACACTAGATGTCCGCAAAACTACGCTTTTCCGACATAGGACACAAATGGCCCGATCGTTTTGCTGTACAAAACCGTAATCTGTTGTCCATGAAGTTTGAAATGATCGAACGTCTACCTTCTGTTTCTTCGCGGCCATAACGCAACGTAATTTTAATTTTTAAACTTTTCGACGGCTATTGACTGGAACGGATGTTACTTCTATACTAAATGATCCAAACGTGTAGCCGCTTGCTATATATAGAAAAATAATGTTTCGAGAAAATTTCAGTAATTACGTTTATTAAATTTCTTAGAACAAAAATTATTATCTACAACGCGCCCATTGCAATCAAAAGGTCGCCTAGAAGTTAAATCTAACAAAAACTAAAGTTCGGCAATATAAAGAGAGTTGCGACGCGCTTCGGAACGATTGAAGTCAAGTCAAACAAAAACCGCCTTATAGCGGCTCTTTTGATCTGAATTGAGGACATTTATTTGTGTTTTTGCCTAGGCTTATATTTTGAGGCTTGCCGTCTTTAATACTTGCCGAAATTAGAGCCAAACCAATGCTTTCAGTAAAATTATAAATTACAAAATATATATTTTGTAGTTTTTGGTAATAATACCTAGCGACCTATATAATATATCGTTTTTGATTGTATCGTTAAAGTAATACTGTCTTCGATTATTTACTTAATTTCGAAACATGTCACAGATTACAGAATTAATGTGTAAACTTTGAATAGGTACGCGTGCCAGCCAAAATTGCTTGGCGTGCCAGAGATGGCACGCGTGCCATAGGTTGCCGACCCCTGCACTAGGGCATCGTGGACGTTAAGTCTCATTGTTTTTCTCGCAGGGAAAATGCAGATTTACAGACTCCGCGATGTTTGACCAGGGCAAAATTGAAAGTTGAGGACATAGCTGTTCTGATTTGAACTAAACTTATTATAGGTTTTTGCCTTATTTTTAACCTTACACAGAATATTTTTATTGCATACTTAGGTACTTAGGCACCTGCATACCTACCGATAAGTACTTTGGTTAATTATATTCCAATAACTGCTAAAATCCCAAATAATTTTATTGTACCTATTATCATTAAGCTTTATAACACTGTAGATTTGTAGTTCTTAAGAATTGTTAATTGTACTCATTTAGACCTTTATCATACAAATAATATTTTTAGTTTCATCATTTACTCATTAAAATAAACTTTGAAATGCTTTCATTTATATAGCTTATTGCAAAGTTTAGAAGGCATGTAATAAAATATTTTTTAGAAAAAGGTCACACTGTTGTAAAGAGATAGAAAATAAAGGTGATTAAAAGGAAAAATGCAAATAATTGGTAGAGAAATTTCAGACGCTTATGGTGTAACATTCATTTTTTCCTAGATTTTAAGACCATGTAATGTTACTGACTTTTCACTTCAAATTGTACTTATTTTCATTTTTGTATCGAACGGTATATTAATCAAAGATTCCAAGCCGTTCGGTATATTAGTGTGCTGTGCGGGTTTCTGACCGAATCTTTCGGCACGCCGGGATTGGTTGAAAATGTGTATCCGGATTTTTGGTTCCGGCGTCGCGAGATTACCGAGAGAAGGCCCACGACTTATTTAAGGGTCGAGAGAACTACGGTCGTGGCTGAGTACCATCAAGCCGCAGCCAGGCGAATTTTCATCGGAGCCGCCAAAAAGCTTCCCTCGACGGAGCTGCAGTAAAGGCTCATAACAACAATCATGAGAGCTAAATAATGCACAAGTTTTTTAACAAAAAGCCGTAGTGGGCTCTCTAAGTGTTTACTAGAAAAGTGTGAAATCGGTCGTGTTCCATCGAAGCCGAAATAAAAACAGTAAGTTACCAAAACATCCTTCCATAGACTTATCCCTGAGTAGTGCCTTAACAGCAATTTGAACTGACTAAAAAGTGAAGTGAAAAGCACTATTTTTCGTCTTCGGGAGTAGTCAGAGTTTAGAATTTAAATGTCATAACTACCTGTTAGACTAAAATTTTTTGGTAATCCTGTAAAACTGCAAAGGTTAGAACTTTTTATTTTTAAAAAACATGAATAAATTTTCTTTTTGTTGATTAAAGCTAGTGTCTCACTGAATACCTATCTTACTTTTCAGGATAAGAACGGCTGTACCAAACTGATTTTTTTATTTACCAACAGTACACCCTTTCAGTATTTTTTCATTTTTTTAGCTGAAGTTAGATCCTTTCTATTTTAAAATGAATGGTGCCCAAAAAAAGTCGTACAGCTGAGGTTTCTTTAAAAATAGAAAATAATTCCAAAAAGACGTACAAAAATTATCTCTTACCCATATCTCTCTACCAAAGAAAACTGAGCTAGTGTGTGTTTAATTTCTTTAGTTCTTTTAAAATCAGGATTCACTCAATTCATTATCAGAAATTAAAGCGGGGCTGCAAGAAAATTGTGCTCAAGCTTGGGGCATCCAAATTTCAAACGGTACAAAATTGCGCTCAAGCGTGGGACAAACAACTTCTCACAGGGTACAAAAAAAAAGATGCCTCAAACTAAGGACAGTTTAGCAGGTTACAAAATGACGCAGTCTACGTGGGGCGCAAATAAAACACTTTTCCATAGGCTACAAAATGACGCCTCAAAAAGCGGGCAAGTTCACAAGTTACAATGGTTTATAACATTTTAACGTTTATAACTAAGGACACCCAAATATGCAAAGCGCATATATTGCATATTTTGCATATTATATGCATTTTTCTAAATATTTGCATAAATGCTTTAAAAATAGCATATATGTGCATATTTAAAGGAATTTATAATAATGTAGGTCTTTGGCAGGCGTTTTCATTCATTTTTCGGAATAAGGGTCAATGTTTAGGTCATCGCCGCCGCGCCGGTGGTTTTCCGCAAATAAATTTTATTATTTTATGGTCAGTAAAAATCAGTCAGTAAACCCCAGACGGCCATCAGAACATACTTGTATTATTAATTTATTAGATTTCATTTTTGGTTGTGCTTTTAAAGTGGTTACGTCGATTTGTGCTTTTTATCTTGTGAATCGTATTTTACTACAATGAAATGCCCAAAGCCAGTAGTGTGTCAGTGTGGATTAAACCATACAAAGAACTAAGAATAGATATGGGGAAAATCTACTGTTCTGCATGTGTTAAAATTGTAAGTATAATTTTTGAATACTTATTGAATTTAATCGTTTAATATTTAAACATAACGAAATTTTTGTCAGGATTTTACCGTTGATGCTATTTTCAATTTGATTTAAGTTATTTTTGTTCCATTTAACGAAGAAAATTTCTATTTAACGAAACCGCTAAATAGAAATACATACGTAAACGTATGTATTTCTAGGTAATCTAATAAAGAAGGTACAAAGCAGAATTTTAATTTTTGCCGGCCCTAAGTACCTAGTTTTCCATTTAACCAAATTTCTATTTAACGAATTTTTTCCTTGGGATTTTAGTTAATTTTTTTTTTATTGCAAATACCATGCGATAAAAAATTTCAAATAGAGCAACACGTGAAAACTGCTTGCCATATTGCCAAATTGAGTAAGACGAAACGTACAAAAATAAAGAGTTAAATGAACAATACATCTTTAACCGAGATCTATGCCGTGCAATGATGACATCAAACATTCCGTTATCGAATCTACATAATCAAAACTTTACTTCCTTCCTCCAGAAGTATTGCTAATTTAATATCCCAGGTGAAACAACAATACGGCGAAACGATGTAAGCTCCTTGTATTTACAGGTAATTGAGGAAATTAAAGGTAAAATTCGCAACGAACATTTTTACATATGTATTGATGAAACCACCGATTCAAGAGGACGGTATATTGCGCATTTATTGATTGGAGTTCTTAGCGACGATATTTTGCCAAAATCTTATCTGATTGCTTCCAAACAGTTAGAAAAAACAAATGCATTGACAGTGACCAGATTTGTTCAAGAAGAACTCTCGAAGTTTTTTCTTCCTACGTTTATTCCAGGAGATAATTTTTTGCTTATTTTGTCAGATGCGGCACCGTACATGATAAAGGCCGTGCAAAATTTGAAAATTTTTTATCCAAACTTAATACATGTAACATGTCTCGCTCATGCTTTAAATAGGGTTGCTGAGAAAATTAGGAATCGTTTTCCGCTTGTGAGTAGCTTAACTTCTAACATGAACAAAATCTTCCTTAAAGCTCCTCTAAGGATTCAGTTCTACAAAGAAAAACTACCAAACACTCCTCTTCCACCTCAGCCTGTTATTACAAGATGGGGCACTTGGTTGGAAGCAACTTCTGTCAACTAGATGGTCTAATTGCAGAATTATCAGACGAATCTTCCCAATCCCTTACAGGACTTAAACGATTATTCAAAAACAAGGAGATAAAACAACAACTTTCCTTTCTTAAAACAAATTATAGCTTTGTTTCTAAAACCATAACTCAAATGGAGGAATCTAATTTGCCATTAACCCGAAGTGTTCAACTAATAAAACAATGTGAGGTCGCTTTTGAAAATGTCGCAGGTAAAATTGGGAGCAAAATTTTTCAAAAATTTCGGAATGTTATGGAAAAAAATAGTGGGTTTCAATTTGTCAGCCAAGTAGCTAATGTTTTAAAGGGGGATTTTACTGATTCCATTGATTTAGATCCTATGCTATTAAATAATTTTAAAAAACGCCCTATTACATCAGTCGATGTGGAAAGGAGTTTCTCAATTTATAAATTTTTATACAACGATAGAAGACAAAACTTCTTAATGGAGAATTTTGAGAAACATTTAGTAGTTTATTGTTTTTATAACTAACGACGACCATGTCTTTTGCAATATTTGCATATTTCCGCTTACTTAGTTGCATCGCCCTGTATGTATCAAATTTAAAATGTATGTTTTATTATGCTGTTTACTACGTATATAATTTTTTTTAATATGTACCTACATTATTATTATTATTATATGTTCATCTTTAAGTAAAGTAATAAAATACATTATTATTTATATTTATTTTTTAATTTGTATAATATTATATTTAGATTTAGTTCATTCGCCCTGTATGTTGAAAATTTAAAATGGGTTTTTTATTGCTACATTTGTATAGTACTCGTATCATGTAATGTGAAACAATAAATTTACATTTTTCAAGTCTATTTCGATTTTTTTTACTGCATATTTACAACATGTATGTGCATATTTTAAAGTTTTTCACTTGCATATTTGGGTTTCCTTATTTATAACCCATGTTGTTTGCTCTCAACTCCCAAACGGATTTTAGTTAAGATCTTATACTTACCCAAAAAATAATTTAGAAACAATATTGGATTTTCTTTTCGGATTTTCATGTTTTAAAGTAAAAGCAGCATCCATGACGCCAAAAAAATACAAATAAATTAAAATTCTTCAAAAAGGTTTTGACAAACTATCGTTTTTTATTTTTTCACTTTTTTGTGTAAATTGAATTGCATTTATTATTAGAGACACTGCAGTGTAATACATATGAGATAACAGAAGGAAGCAAATAAACGATTAAAATAAATAAATAAAAAAGAACTTTTCAAGTTAATTAAGAAGAGTTAGTGTTCCTTAACAATAATGCACTGGGTCGTTTTCTAGTTATTATAGTTGAAGTTAATTTTACTTATCGTTGTAGGACAATATTTATAAACTTACTATTTCATTTTTATTGTTTTCAGGATGACAACTAGTCATTAAATTTTAAAAAGGTTTTTATGACCATTAAAATGGGAAATATGAATATAAAACATATAACTTATTATTGATACTCTTTAATCCTTTCGTGACAACGTTTTAAATACTTTTCGAAAGAGTGATTTCAAAAACAGACCAATTCTGATACCAATTGTATGCTAAATTATTGCTAATGATTTTTTTTTTTTATTGGTCTAGCACACGTGCTGCAGGGAAGTCCCTAAAGCGCTCCAGGAGCGGCACGAGTGCGGAAAAAGCGATTCACGTTGTTCTTGAATCGCTGTAAATTGTACTCGGTGGGAAACACAGCGCTGGGCAAATTATTCCAAGGGGATGACGTTCTCCATATAAAAGATTGCTTGAAAAGCGTTGTACGCGGAGTAACAAGCTGAACCTCATACGGATGCGAAGCACCAGCGCGACGTGTATTTCTAACATGCACCGCTTTGGGAGGAATTAAGCGGGCTACATCCTTCGAACACTTTCCATTAAAATACTTGTAGAACAGACTCAAGTCGCCAACCGTTCTTCGATGTTCCAGCGAATCGAGGCCGCCGGTCAATTCCGGGTCCCCAATCAGACGGACCGCTCTTCTCTGAACAGAATCCAACAAATGCAGTGTATGTTTGGGAGCGGAGCCCCAAACGTGGGAGCAGTATTCCATAGTTGGTCGAATTTGGGCTTTGTAAAGAATTAACAGTTGTTGTGGGGTGTAAAGCTTTCTGGTTCTAAATAATATTCCCAACTTTTGAGAAGCTCTCCTTGCTATGCCTGCAACATGTTCATGCCAAGACATATTTGCTCCCAAACTAACGCCCAACAAATTGAGCGACGATGCTAAGGGAATGGAGTGCCCCGACATAACTATGTCGGGTTCAGCAACGTTAACTTTTTTTTAGAAAAAACTGCCGCTTGGGTTTTTGTAGCGTTAAATTCCACTTGGTTACTGTCACCCCAAGATAGAATTTCTTTCAGGTCTTTGTTAAGTTGAATGACCTCCCGCTGTCTGCGGATATTCGCCTGAGCAGCCGATGTCCGCGCGTTCAAGGTGAATGAAGAGACAAGCGTACTGTCATCTGCAAAGCTATAGATTGGATTCCCGGTCTTTTCCAGCAGATCGTTAATGTAAATGAGAAAGAGAGTAGGAGACAGTATGGAGCCCTGGGGCACACCAGCGTTGATAGTGAGGGTGTTAGAAAGAAATCCGTCGACCGCCACTCGTAA
Source organism: Pachyrhynchus sulphureomaculatus (assembly GCA_019049505.1). Classification (NCBI taxonomy): domain Eukaryota; kingdom Metazoa; phylum Arthropoda; class Insecta; order Coleoptera; family Curculionidae; genus Pachyrhynchus; species Pachyrhynchus sulphureomaculatus. The sequence goes on from CM032447.1 coordinate 26,374,008, forward strand.
AGAACGCTCTCTGAGGAAACATGAGAGCCACAAACAGAACCTTTCAGACATGCCATAAGAGCGCAACTTAGCCAACAGTCCATCATGCCAAACACGGTCGAATGCCTTGGATATGTCAAGAGCAACCGCTCGAGATTCTCCAAAGTGTTCAATTGCGTTGTTCCAAACATATGTTACATAAGTCAGAAGATCTCCTGTTGATCTATGTTTACGAAAACCATATTGGTGATCGCTAATAATATTGAATCGTTCAAGATAATTTGGAAGATGCTCATTGATAACCTTTTCCATGACTTTCGATATTATTGAAAGCAGTACAACTGGTCGGTAGTTATTTGGCAAGGTCTTCTTACCTTTTTTAGGTATCGGCTGAACCGTGGCACATTTCCAGCAGGACGGAAATATTCCCTTTCTGTAGGATAGGTTAAAAAGTCTACAGAAAACTGGTGTTAGTTCCCTTGCACAGTTTTTGAGAACTATGGCAGGTATTCCGTCAGCGCCAGAAGCCTTCTTGGTGTCTAGCTTCATTAAAATACGCTTTATGATGCGCTGTCTGAAGACAACATCGGGCATCCTTGACTGCAATATGGGAATAGTAGGTGGTGTTTTTCCTTTGAAATCGAGAGTAGAATGTGAAGCAAAGAGTTCAGCCAACAAGTTCGCTCTCTCAGCAGGTGTGGTTGCAATGGAATTATCTGGCCGTGTGAGTGGTGGTATGGTGGATTTGGTAAAATTTTGACTGACTGCCCAAAAGGACCTGGAATTGTTGGGACAAGCGAGAAGTTTGTTTCTAATTCGTTGATTGTGTGCCTCCTTGGTTTCGTCGATAATTCCCTTGCATCTGTTCCGGGCATGAACAAAGATGTTTCGATTTACGGTGTTAGGATTTTCACGCCATTGTCGGTAGGCAATATGTTTAGAAGCAACAGCTTCTTTGCATTTTCGGTCGAACCAAGGCTTGCCGTTGGAGGAGCATTTCTTCGAAAAAGGGATGTAAGCTTCCATACCAGCCAAAATAACATCGGAGACCTCCCTGGCGCAGTCAGATGGGTTATCGGATCGAAAACAAACGTCCATCCAAGGGAAAGTTCGAAAGTATTCCATTACTCATGAAAAAGTTTTGAGGTGAGAATACTTTTGGTTTCTGATATATGAGGAATTGAAGTTATAATACGAGGGTGATATAAGCAAACATGCGCGACCAAATAGAGCTCTATAGCTAGATTTTTACCCCACTAGATATCAGTACTTCCAAAAAACCCCCAATACGAACTTGCAGAACCAATAACCAATTTTTGCCATTTCGATTTTGCACTCCTTTCTTCCCTAGTTTGGCTAGATTTTCACCCCTAGAAAATACGGCTCGCTTTTGGAATTGTTATGTGTGTATGTGTAAAAATGTAAATAGGCTGTTTTGTTATAGACATAAAATATGTCTACATTACTTATTATAACACTATTTGAATAATGTACATCTAAACAGGTTTGAAGGAAAAAATGACCCTAGCTCTTTTACCTAAAAACACAAATGCATACTCAACTTGAAACTTTGTCATGAGAAAGTCATCAACATTAACAATCATTTAGCATACAACTTGTATCAGAATTCAAGGGTGCCAATACGAGCGATTTTTAAGGTTACTCTTTAAAAATACTACTGGTTTTTGTACGGTATTACAAAATTCTCCTTAAAAATACTGAAATCCCTGGGTCAAGTAATTCATTCATTATATTATTGTATAAAGCGGTTATTTAAAGTTTTGATAAAGCCCCATTTAAAGTAAATCCCAAGATATAAGATCCTACCTTTTTGCTTTTTCAATGGGGCAATAAACGACCCTATGAGGGTTTTGTGCATAGTTGCCAGGTATTACGATAAACGTACTTTTACTTTACCTGCTTTGTATACCGCCCTCACTTGCACCTGCAATCATATTGGATCTATTTCTACCTATATATTTACTACCTGGCAACCCGGTTTGGAGTTCTTTAAGTATTTGATAATATAGGCCTAATGGTCACAGGTCCCCATTAGTTGCTATCGCAAGAGAAAACTTGACGCTAAACAAATAGCGGAAAATATTTACGATAATTTGGTAAAAAGAAATTTGAATAAACAAAGTGCTTTGCAAGAAACCAGTGAACTAACAAAAACCCCAATTTCTACGATTAAGGGTATTGTAGGGAAACCATCACTCAGGAACAGAGAAAAACGAAAAGATTTTCAAATGCATCATGTAGACGGTTGTGAAAAAGACGTCATCAGGAGAAAAATATATTCTATGTATGAAGAGCAGTTGGTGCCAACACTAGACAAAATAAAATTAAGACTGGTGCAGGACGGGACCAATATACATTGTGGCCGATCAACCCTTTACAGAATTCTCTTAAGAATGGGATTCACGTTCCGAAAAATTAACAAAAGTAGTGATGGAGAAACAAAGATTACGAATCTTGCGACATACTTATTTACAAGAAATTAAAAAGTATCGATAAGAGAATTGGCCAATAATTTACCTTGACGAAACATGGTGCGATACCCATGACACTGTGTAAATAGGGTGGGTTGACAGCAGTACAAAATGTCAGACTAACGCACCTTCAAATAAAGGTAAACGAATAACCATTTTGCATGCTGGATCTGAAAAGGGCTGGGTTTAAAATTGTCTACTATTATCTGCAAAAAAACATAAAAGATTATAGTTTGGTCTATCACGAAGACACGATCGCAGAACTTTTTGAAAATTGGTTTCAAAATTCCCTTTTGCCAAATGTTCCCAAATAGAGTGTTATAGTTATTGACAATGCAAGTTACCATACTCGCCTACTAAATAAGGTTCCTAATGTAGCCAACACCAATTCGGAAATACAGAAATATATGTTAGAAAATGACATTTATTTTGACTTTAGTTATAAAAAAGTGATCTTTTGGAAGTTTTGAAAGACTATAAATTGAAAAAGAAATATGTTTGTGATAGTATGGCTGAGAAAATGGGACACACTGTTTTGCAGCTTCCTCCGTATTATTGTGTGTTTAATCCAATTGAACATATTTGGCATCAAGTTAAATCATAAATAAGGGCACAAAATGTTTCTCCTACTTTAAGCGTGTCAGTGGTTGAATTAGTAAAAAAAGTTGTAAATGATATATCGGGTCTTCCATTAGGTACTTGACAACTTTTTTTTGAAATAAAACGCAACCCATTTGAGACATTTCGAAAATTTTACTATCGGCTTGAAGTACAATCAAAACATTTATGTATGGGATTCGACTTCATTCATATGTCCACCACGGGCACGTTTGCAGCGGTCGATTCGTTGAACCCAATTTTCGATGACTCGGCAACACATTTCGACGGAAACGGCCGCTATCTCTCTTTCAATATTGGCTCTGAGCTCCTCTAACGACGCAGGCTTGTTAGCATAGACCAATGATTTAACGTACCCCCCATAAAAAGAAGTCTAGAGGTGTTAAATCACACGATCTAGGCGGCCATTCGACGGGACCATTTCTCGATATAACACGTTCACCGAATTTAGATTGCAGTAAGTCGATTGTTACACCCGCTGTGTGGCTTGTGGCGCCGTCTTGTTGAAACCACATATCATTAATGTCTAGCCCAAGCAATTGATCAAAGAAATAACGTTGCAACATGCCTCTGTAGCGATCTCCATTGACTGTAACGTGACGGTTATTTTCATCAACGAAAAAGAACGGCCCAAGACACCACCGGCATGAAAACAGCACCAAACAGTAATTTTTTGTGGATGAAGTGATGTTTCTTCAAGCAAATGAGGGTTTTCACCTGACCAATAACGCATATTCTGTTTGTTGACGAAGCCGTTTATCCAAAAATGCGCTTCATCACTAAAGATTATTTTGTGATGAAATTGGTCATCTTCTTCCAACATTTCTAGAGCCCAATTCGAGAACGTACGTCGCTTCATATGATCGAGTGGGTTTAGTTCTTGAGTTAACTTTAACTTATAAGGGTGCAGGCCAAGATCTTTTCGCAAAATTCTCCATAGTGTGGTCTGAGCGATGCCCAATTCTTGAGAACACCGTGAAATCGACTGTTTTGGTTCGTTTGAGATGGACGCTTGAACGGCAGCAATATTCTGGCCACTTCGACCAACCCGTTGTCTCACTGGCACGGGAACATCCAGCAGCGAATATGTTAACTCAAATTTTTTCATTAGACTATGAATTGCTTGTCTACTGGGACGAGAATTACGACCAAAAATTGGCGTTAACGCTCTTAAAGTTGCAGTCACCGACTCCAAATTTTGGTAGTAAATTTTAATTATTTGTAAACGTTGTTCGTTCGTGTACTTCACCATGATGAAAATGTTGACTTTACTGAATGTTTTGACGTTGACAGTTCGGTGATTGGCTTAAGGGTGCGTTCACAGTGAAATTTCAAAGTTGTCAAGTCCCCAAATGGAAGACCCTTTACCTTGTGGAAGCTGGAAGAATTCCATTCAGCACGTTGTTAAAGTTGAAGATTCATATATTTATGTAAATAATATAAAACCACTGATAATTACCTCAGCTGATGACAGTGCTAGTGAAACCGAATTAGGCTTAAGTTAAAATATATTTTTATTTATACAATATGTCCCCTCTTGGAAACTCCATTCATTAAAAAAAAAAAAAAAAAAAAAAAAAAAAAAAAAAAAAAAAAAAAAAAAAAAAAAAAAAAAAAAAAAAAAAAAAAAAAAAAAAAAAAAAAAAAAAAAAAACAAACTGTATAATTGTTCTTCTTATCCATTTGTTTTAACATGCATTTATAAATAAACATCTCCGAAAACACTTATAATTTTGTTTATTTGAATTAATGAATAAAATTCTTAAGTCCATCTCTGCAACCTATCATAAAGAAAAGGTCAGAATTTTTATATCGCCCACTTAAAACGGCAAAAATCAGGATCTTATATTTTGAGACAGCCTATACCAGCTGGAAGTCTGATATCAACGTTGCCAAATTATCATGTTTTTCATTAACTAGCATGGTGTTTGAACGAGAGGTATATATATATATATATATATATATATATATATATATATATATATATATATATATATACAGTAATACCCCGCTTTACGCGAGGGATACGTTCCGAAAAAAATCGCGTTAACTGAAATTCGCGTATATCGAGGTTTATGATTAAACATAGTCAAAATTTAATACAAAAAAATACAAATCATTTTAATCAATCACTTTAATTCTAAGAACACTTTATGCAATACATACTCTTATTTTTTACGGAAAAATACATCTATTGTCTTTTGGGTAACGTTTTGTTTACGTTCTTGTAAAATACGTTCATAACACCCAACACTGTTTTTAATTGTTTGACACACGGTCAAGACACGGTCATCATTATTGTCTATACTCTGCAATATGTCCAAACCTGAATAAATTTTTGAAAGTGCATTTTGTATTTCCCCTGAAGATAAAACTTTCTCTTCTACTTGTTCTTCCTGATCGTAGATAGGATTATTCTGTAACTCGATCAGATCTTCATTGCTAATAGGATCGTCGTGCGTTGCTACAAGTTCTACGAGATCTTCTACCGTGACATCTTCAAGTTCAGACCCCTCAATCATTGCAGCAATGTCTTCAAGCACTTGTCTCTGCATCTGGACAATTCTTCTAGGTGCTTCCACTACATCTGGCCAAAGATTACGCCACACCCCATTCATACAACTCATTTTAACTTCCTTCCAAGCCTCTTCTATGTTGTGAATAGACTTCATAATGTTGTATGACTTCCACCACTCTCGCATAGACTGTCTTCCTTCCCCGTCAGTTTCATGAATTAGTTGGCTAAAAGTGCGGCGATGGTAATAAGCTTTGAAGTTTGCTATTGCTCCCTGGTCCATAGGTTGTAATATTGACGTAGTGTTTGGTGGAAGGAACTTTACGTACACTTTTAAGTCTCTGGGCGTATCAAGTGAGGTTGGATGTCCTGGGGCATTGTCTAAGAGTAATATAACTTTAGGTTCGAGCCCATTTCTGTCACAGTATGATTTGACTGATGGGCAAAAACTATTAGAATACCATTCTTGAAAAATTTCCCGTGTAACCCACGCCTTTCTGTTTGATCGCCACACAACTGGTAGACTTGTCTTGTCTGTGCCTCGCATTGCACGGGGTGTTTCTGAATGGTACACTAGTAAAGGTTTCAGTTTGAAATCACCAGTGGCATTACCACCCAGCAGAAGTGTTAGTCGATCTTTCGCAGCTTTGAAACCACTGGCTTGACGTTCTTCCTTAGAAATGAATGTTCGAGATGGCATTTTTTTCCAGTAAAGTGCGGTCTCATCAACATTGAAGATGAGACAAGCAGGAATTTTCTCTCGTCTAACGAAGTCTTGAAACTTGTCTGGAAACTCAGCTGCAGCTTGAATGTCCGCGCTGGCCGCCTCGCCTGTTATGTGGATATTGTGAAGATTAGAACGCTGCTTGAACCGATGGAACCAGCCTCTGCTGGCAGCAAAAGTCGGAGTGGCACTCCCTTCTCCTTCTTTTGTTTTCAGCATCTCATACAAAGATTTTGCTTTTGTGCATATGAGATCTTGACTTAGTGGTGTGTTCTTCTTATTCAAATCTTCGATCCAGACTGACAGTAATTTCTCCATTCTTTCTAAGATAGATGATCTCGAACGAGAAAGTTTTGTTGCACTTATAGGTGTTGAACCTTCGCTGGAGATTTTAATTTTTTTTCCCGATTTTTATAAATCGTTCTCACAGTCGATTCTGAGAGTCCAAAATCTCTCCCAACAATTGTTGCTTTGCCTCCATTTTCCATTCTTCTTAACACTTTCATCTTCAATTCCAAAGTGACGCTTTTACGCTCTTTTTTTCTTTACAGGCGGCATTTTTAACGTAGGGTTAAATTATGTATGTATGTATCTCCAATAAATATTAAAACAAAACTGCCAGCCGACCGAACTAACATTACGGAACAAATGAACACACGAAACGAACGAGGAAATCCCCATAGAACAAAGTCGAAGGACAGGGAATTCCCAATTCTTCAAAAGAGAATATTCAGAGAAAGCGGGGATCCCCCGCGACCATAGAGAAGTTAATGACTACATGAGCGCGAAATTTGAAATTCGCGTTATAGTGAAACCGCGCGTAACGGGGGGTCGCGCTAAGCGGGGTATTACTGTATATATATATATATATATATATATATATATATATATATATATATATATATATATATATATATATATAATATATATATAGCAAATCCGAAAAAAAACATTTGGAGCAGTTAGAAATCAAATAAAATTTTTGATAAGCACATTAGTTTAGCAGTATTTTTTCGAAAGTTTGGAATCTTTGGAACATGATGCTAGGGTGGTGCAAGCCCAAATTGAATAAAAAAAGAAGAGATATTTTGTCAAAAAAATATTTAATAAATCAATATAATTGTTACCATACCCTAAAATGATTTAGTGTTCTTAACGTTCTGTACGGAACACTTATGGAATCCCTTCGGTGTCTATCTGTCTGGCTGTCTGTCTATGACATCCGATTTTCTCCGAGATTATTTGATATAGAAATTTGGCACAAATGTAGGGATTGATAGCTCAATCAGAGCCGTGTAGGTTTGAAAGTTAAACTTTGACTTAAGGGGTGGGGGGTGTGAAAATTTTTTTTTACCAGGTTGTCGAGTGGAGTGTCAAATGAAAGCTTGTGAAAAAATACATTCAAAAATGTAGATAATATAATATCCGCGCAAATTTTTCTTCGTGATATTTAAATACTTAAGAATGTTAAGTTATCAATGAAAAAAATTTATTCCATGATGCAGTTAAAAAGGGCGCGAAATTTGAATAATTCAATAATCTAAATTCCCTCTCCTTCTAGGTTCTTCGGATGCGTTGTATGTCCATCGAGCAGAAGTCACACTTTATTTTCAGGGGTTGTTTTTACGACACTTATAAAATATGTCATCCATTTTACAAATAAGTGTGAATTAATATAGTCAGTGCATGAAATGGTGACAATACTCTCAGAAGGTGTGCTATTCCCCAATTCAAAATTTTGTGCGTGTCATTCTTTTGAATATTTAATCTGAAAATATTTGCGTTTTTTTTCTGAATGATGGAAAATCCACTTTCATCACGGTTAAATATTTCTGTAGACGAAAATTTATTTTGATCTGCGATTTTTTAAAGTGAGGGTCAATTTTGCCCTACTCTCCCTACTTGAAAACAACTGTTAACGGGAAATGATATATCTGCTCTCACGTCTTACCAAAGCCAAGGTCGGTCTTTCATGGGAGGGGTGATTTTATAAATATTTGGTAAAAAGGAGTTTTGCCCCTTTTTTTAATTTTTCAAAAATTTTCAAAATTTAAAAATAGCCCTGCGAGTCATCCATTTCAATATATGCAGTTATTTCATAATACCCTATCTCTCTCTCTCTCTCTCTCTCTCTCTCTCTCTATATATATATATATATATATATATATATATATATATATATATATATATATATATATATATTACAATAAAGGTTTTCACGGATGGTGGAATGTAATACATTAAAATTCCGGGTTTCAATCCGTTCGTCTAATAATGAATTTGCACGACGTTTCGCCAAAATCTCGTTTGGCATTTTCAAGTGCTCTTGCTGCTTCTGCTACTCGATACTATGATCTTGTTGCTGTTGCCGCTCGAAGCTAACTGAGAAACTAAACTGCGGTCGCTGTCTTTTATAGATCGGCGTCTACGCAGACTGTAGGTGGCTGGGTGGTAATTACAGGTTCCAGCGCTATGCTGGCTGTTGCCTTCTCGATGTTTCATTTAAACCCTACTTGCAAAGTATTGACTATTTACATAGAACAAATTAAAATCACATTTTTTTAAAAAAATATTTCTTTATCTGTCCAAGAACTTTAAATTTTTTAACTGAGGTAAATTTCTTTTGCTCTGATGATAATTGGAAATATTATCTTGGTTTTTTTGACTGCTAGAAATAGATTTTTTAAAAAGTTTTTGGCTAAATAAAGAAATATTTTTAAAAAATGGCGATTTGAATTTTTATATCGATTCTCAAAATCTTATAAATAGGTTTTAAATCAAATTCTAAACACTTTTTATTCTTCGATTTTTGTCGATATTCGGTCAATTAACCCGACTTTTCCCGATTCCATATCAGTTTGTTCACTTTTCCTGCCATTAAAGGTCACGTGACTTATGTCAAAATCAATTATTAGGCTATCGGACATTCAGAATTGATTATCAGGAAAAGAAAATTGGTTACTCTAATATTATATATATATATATATATATATATATATATATATATATATATATATATATATATATATATATATATATATATATATATATATATGGTAGCGTGTAGGAACTTCATTAGGACAGTCCTATTCAGGGAAGTGAATCGACCCTGCCCACCGCAGATTCCAGGAGGTTTCTGAGCCGGAAACCTATTACCTGAAAGGGTCCCTTGTCCAGGGTTACGGATGAAGCCCACAACGGCAGCGAGGCGGAGAAAAAAGATTTTCAGAACGGCAAAACTGGCGGAAGTGGCACTTATCTCTTATAGTTAAATAAGGGAAGAGCAGCGTCTGACCCAGAGTGGGCGGCTGCGAACAGCGTCTGTCTCCATGTTAGGGGCGGCTGACTTAAGACAGGGGAAGGCAACGGGAAACCACTCCAGTATATAAATTTCCCAGGATATTGCTATGGAGAGAAAACCACATACCACGGCCCCTAGCCCCGGGCAGCTCTTTAATGGGCAAGAGGTGCGAAGAATCTCCCGGCTCAACATAGCAAAATCAGAGTTTCGAATTGCCACGTGGAATGTTAGAAGTCTGTATGCTGCAGGAAAGTTCGACAATGTCATCAAAGAAGCATCAAGACTGAGAGTTGGAGTAATGGGAATCAGTGAATTCCGCTGGCCGGATTCAGGAACATGCCAAAATGAACATGGCATACTATACTATTCCGGTAGCGACCCTAATGACCCGCAACACCGCAACGGTGTGGGTGTGTTTGTTTCCTTTCCTTGCAACCAAAATGTTGTAAGTTACAGCCCTATAACTGACCGAATCATATTAATTCAGATGCAAGGACAGCCATTCAAGATCAATATAATACAAATTTATGCCCCAACATCCGATAAACGTTATGACCAGGAGGTCGATAACATGTACGAGCTACTTAATAACGTCCTGGGAAAACTCGGCAGTGACGACCTAACACTTATACGCGGGGATTATAATGCTAAGATTGGACAAGGCCGACGATCTGATTTGGTCGGAGACTTTGGATTGGGTTCGAGCAATCACCGAGGTGGCAGACCAGGTGAATTTTGCCAGGAAAATGACATGGTTATCACGAACACATGGTTCTCCCCAAAAGATGTCTTTATACATGGATGTCGCCTGCTGAAGTCAACGACCAAGAACCCATTAGAAACCAGATAGACTACATTCTGGTTAACAA
>CM032447.1:26384605-26546209 GCA_019049505.1 Pachyrhynchus sulphureomaculatus
AAAAATACTGAAGGGTTTTATGGTATTACTAAAAAGAATTAGTCTAGTACAACTTTTCTTATCCTGAAAAGAAAAATAGTATTCAGTGAGACACTAGCTTTAATCAACAAAAAGAAAATTTATTCATGTTTTTAAAAAATAAAAAGTTCTAACCTTTGCAGTTCTACAAAAAAATTCTAGCCTAACTAGTAGTTATTACATTTAAATTCTGAACTATGACTACCCCCGAAGACGAAAAATAGTGCTTTTCACTTCACTTTTTAGTCAGTTTAAATTGCTGTTAAGGCACTACTCCGGATAGGTCTATTGAAGGATGTTTTGGTAACTTACTGTTCTTATTCCGGCTTGATGGAATACGACCGATTTCACACTTTTCTAGCAAACACTTAGAAGCCCACTACGGCTTTTCGTTAAGAAACTGGTGCCTTACTTAGCTCGCATGATGGTTGTTATGAGCCTTTGCTGTAGCTCAATCGAAGGAAGCCTACTTCGCTGCTCCGATGAAAATTAGCCTGGCTGCGGCTTGATGGTACTACCGCCTACTCGGCGGCTGGATGGAAATTAGCCAAGACAGTCGTTTCTCGGACCCTTAAATAAACCGTGCAAACTCTGCCGGTAATATGGCGACGCCGGAACCAAAACTGCTGCGATACACACATTTCACCAATCGCGCGTAGCGGTAGATTCGGTCAGGAACCCGCACTGCACAGTATATACCGAACGTCTTGGAATCTCTGTTTAATATACCGTTCGATACAAAAATGAAAATAAGTACAATTTGAAGTGAAAAATCAGTAACATTCCATGGTCTTAAAATCTAGGAAAAAATGAATGTTACAATATATATATATATATATATATATATTATATATATATATATATATATATATATATATAGTAGAACTCCGGTTATCGACGGTAACGTGGGGGGGGCACCCTTCTCGGATAGCTGAAAACTCGGATATTCCGGATTTGTTTCTTACTCATATTCTTCAAAAATAATCAATAATAACTGTGTATTTGTTAGCACCGATGTCTATCTAAATTTACGTTTTTATCATATAATACAGTTACATCGTACCTCTAATAAAACACCGTGAACTGAGGCTATCTTTGCGATTCTGTATTCATCTTTGGCAATCTTTGCTTCTTTACTCGCTTGCAAGTCTAATTTTACAAACTTACAATTTCGCAACCACAGTATTAAGTCCCTTCTCATTCTTCAGGGTGAGAGGGTCGCCATGATCCATTAATATAATATTGCTCTGTAATAGGAAGACGGTTCTATAGTTCTATATTTCAAAATTTAAGGTCACAAGATAAGCACACGAACTCCTTCTTTCAAACCCATTTACGTAAATAAAGGTCGCATCCATGTTTATCAGTATCCATTGCGCTTTTCTATACTTTTGTAATAGACTGGTATCTGAGGCTATCTGGGGTGTAGCATGTTCTTTTAAACAGCATCCTTGGACGTGCAAGAATAACCAAGTTACATTTGCAATGTATACACCAGCAGTGGGATTTTGTGTCTAGTCTGTCTCTTTTGCCAGTATGGCATTGAACCTCCACCCATAACATTATTAGTTAATCTTCCTTACTTCGTTTGTGGCTCAGGAGCTTATTTTTTCCGGTCCGAGATGTCCACTAATGTTTTACTTGATGGATGATTTATAGCATTTTATGATTCCGATCAGTTTCGTTCGGCTAGAATGTTAAATTTGATCACAGTGTGTTAACCACTATCTTCGATATCGCCATTCTTATAAGTTCTCTGCATAATAAACTTCTCCCCTCTATTAGAGGGACATATCTATCAGATAAGTTTTCTACATTCACAGACAGTTCAGTTGTCGTACAACGCGTACTCGTCTTTTTTTTTCCTTGCGGTCAAGCCATCCAGATCTCTTTTCAGGTCAACGAATCTATCTCTCGGGGAATTTGCCTACTATCATTATTGCTTTCGAGGTTGTAATAATTTGGACCCTGACAGCAGACACCTACCCATTCTTGGCACCCTCTTCTGTTTCTATTAATACCACACGAGTGAGATATAACTGGTGTAGTCTATCGTTAACCTTTTCATAGTCGCACGCGCTTTTCAATTGACTTATTCTCGCACACGCTCCGGAGAAAACGGGGGGAGGTGGCTTGATTTATAACACCAACTCTTTAGGTGTCCCGCTGTTTACTTTTCACAATATCATCATACTGTTTTCCATCACCTGCACTCCCATAATCTCGTGCAACTTTTAATTGTCTTCCTCCTGCTTCCAATTCTTCTGATGGCTTTTAGTTTTTCTTCAATAGGAACGACAATTCTTTTACGCCTCATTTTTGCTACCATTAAAATACGACAAACAAAAATTCAAACAAAGCAGTTCGTTATTATTTACCACTTAACTACACCAGAACCTCCAAACACAACATTACTTATGTTGTGTAATTACACTCGTGACATCTCGTAGTAAAGTAATAAACGCTATAACGCACTGTCATTCACTTTGTTTTCTCACTTTTCACACATTTAACATCGCTGTGACAGACTCCCAAACAAACATAAATATAAGTTGGGAACCCCTCTCACACGGGTAGCCTGGGGATTTCACCCCGAAGGCCCCCCCAACGATTTTTAAATGATAAATATGTATTTACATATTTTTAGGAAACTCGGTTTATACGAGCAGTTTCATAGACAGCGCGTTTTACTCCTTGTGTTCTCTGGAATTTTGCTAGTGTGTGCTTAAGAATCTGGCTTACGGTTGATATTCAGGAGCTCTCCATCGATAATCTTCACGACTCGGTTAATCGGAAGTCTCCTATCTGTAATATATATACCCATATTAGGATCTGTATTCGACAAATTAAATATTTTTCTTTTTCATTTTTGGAATTTTGGTACTAATCCGAGCTAAAAAACCTTCCATTAATGGGTTAATTATTATCAATCAGTCTTTGCGAATTTTGGTATCTCAAAAAATACTAAAGGTTTTTAATGTTGATAGGATGCTAAGGCGGTCGTTTGTTATTGGTAAGATCAATGTATTGTATATTTTACAGGATAAACAACAAAATTCTGTACGTTGAAAGCATTACTTTTTTGAGGTTTTTTTTTCCCAATTACCAAGTAAACTCAAGTTTATAAGCAATTTAAAAAAACGTTTGAAATTAATAAGAACAAATAAGCCAAATTTCAAAGTTAATGGTTACTTTACGTTGTATACATTATTTTTTTGCAGGAATAAACTACCTAGATATTCAGGACTATGACAAATTTCACATAATCTTAGGGCCAACTTGCGGAACGATGTACGACCAAGTTAACTCAAAGTTGTGAGTCAATAAAAAAAAACGTTTAGCAATTAAGGTGAATTTGAAACATTTTTATGATTTTCTGTATTAAAACAAAACTTATTGCCTAAAACTTTATTTACGCAAATATTGTATTAATTATTTTTTCTATAACTATTGATTACTGATTAACGATTATGTATAATTATTTCATTATTCCCTATTTCGAAAAATTACGAAACATGCAACTGTTAAATACGAAATTTGGCATATTTGTGCATTTCATATATTTTTTCATTGCTCATAACTTGAGTTTACTTGGTTGCCCACGATCGCACCCGGTAAGTATAATAAAATTTTAATTCTAAGTTTATTCGAAGTTGTCAGTCCTGAATATGTATGCAATTTATAAATAAAAAAATAAGGTGGGTAACGTAAAGTAACCAATAAATATGAAATTTAACCTATTTATGCATTTTATACGTGTTTAGTAGCTCATAATTTGAGTTTACTTAGACGCCCATGGTTGCACGTAATCTAAAAATGTTCGAAATTGTTAGTCCTGGATATCTATATAATTTATACCTCAAAAAAATAAAGTGCGCAACGTAAAGTATCCATTCAATAAAAAATTTTGCCTATTTATGCATTTCACGTCTTTAAACTGCTGATAACTAAAGTTTATGTGTTCGAGCATAGTCGTGCTATATATGTCTAAGATTGTTCAAAAATAGACATCCAGAATATCTATGTACTTTATACTTCAAAAAAAAGTGTCCAAATATAACTTTATATACATTTTTGAATTGTAATAAACTTCTTAATTCTCATAACTTGCTTTTAATTTGTTAGATGTGGAATCTTTGGCACAATTACACACTCAGTATATATCACCACTATTACCAAAAACTCTTTTTTTTTCACCCACTGACGTATCGCGTATTCTCGGTAAGCACCATGTAAGCTACATCTGAGCTATGATTCGATTAATCAATCAGTCAATCATCCGCTCCTGATGAAGCAGACTATCGATTAGTCGAAGACGCCGACGTCGATGTGGCACAAAATATAATCTCTTTACGTGGCATCTAAGATAGTTGACATTACTTGTATTGCCATGGTTCACGTGTCCAAAATCATTGTTCGTAATTGTCAGTCACAGTAATATTCTATGCAATTTATAATATTTCCCTGCTTACGTCACAAAGGTAAAATCCATTAAGCTTACGAAACTTTGGTTCCTACTTTTGAGTACATTTTAAACGTCCTTCTTGAATTTGCTTCTCATTTTAACTAAAGTTTACTTGATCTCCCGTGGTCGCACGTTGGTCTAAGTTTGTATGTAATTGTCTAGTTTCTACATATGCTATTACTCTTTTTTTTACTAGCGGGTCAAGCCAATCCAGAGAACTGGCGGTTAAACTGATCTATCTCTTGGGAATTGCCCTACTAATCATTATTGCTTTCTGTTGTAAAATAAGGACCTTAGCAGTAAGGCATACCTGTTTGATCTCTGTTTTTTTTTTTTGTGGTTAAATATCACATGAATAAAGCTTCGTTAAATCCTTTTCATATCGGCCGGTTTTCATTGATTTTTTCTTCCTGAGGACGAGTAGGCTTCATTTATACACCACTCTTCTATTTTTTTGTGCGGGTTTCCTTTTTCCCATCTCCAACTGTTACCTCACCTACTTCCATAATCTCTGTGCAACAACTTTAACTTAATTGTCTCTTCCTGCTTCAATTTCTTCTGATGGCGTTTAATTTTTATTCCAATAGGAACGACGATTTTTTTTAACGCTTGTATTTGCTCCATTATAATCAAACACACAACAAAAATTTTACAAACAAAGCAGTTTTTGTAATTCAATATATTTAACTACCCATAACTCCAACCAAATTGAATTAATGTGAGTATACTCGTACTTCTCATCCGTACCTACTACGCTATCACACGCACTCCCGACCCAACCCGTTGCCACGCTAACCCATCTTAACATGCTGAAAGAGTCCCATGGAACATAAATAGGGGAACCCCTCACACAGGATTCCCCGAAGGCCCCGAAGATTTATTAAATAGGAAATATGTACATAGCATAATTTTAGAAGGCTCGTTTAATACGCAGCATAGGACGCGCGTACCAACGGATTAAATCAGGTTCTTAAATTGGCTCGGTTAAATCCGGAGCTCGGATAATCGCGACTTACTTTCGGTTAATCGTGGTTTCTACTGTATAATATATTTATATATATTTATATATAATATATATATAATATATATATATCTATAACAATATTCGTTGCGAACAAAAGTAAAGGAACCAATTACATTCGTCCTATTTCTAGACTTAACATTTAAACGTTTGTACACATTATAATATTTATATATTAATTCGTGCACATGCTAACAAACATTTTGAAGACTAAAACAGTTATTGTTTATTAAAAATGATGCTTAGTTTTTAAACGTAACAAAATTATTCACACGAAAGTATGGAAACATTCTGTTATATAATAAAATTTCGAACGACTAAGATGTCGAAAATATTTAATATTTAGTGGGATATTTATTTTGTCGGCGTCAATCACTGCTTGACATCTTCTGCCCATAAAGTCAATAGCACTAAAAATCGGTGGTATTTTTTCCCAATCTTGTTTTAATGCGATCTCAGAGTTCGTCCCGTTTATTTATATTTCTTTTCCTAATTTGTTTATCCCCGGGTACTACCAAAGATTCTCTATCGGGTTCAAATCAGGTCATTGTGAAGGCCAGCGCATCATCCAAATCATTTGTTCTGAAAACCAATTCTTAGCTAAGCGAGATGTGTCTTTGGTTCATTGTCTTGCCAAGAAAACTGCTGTTGATATTAATAAAGAACTCAGGCAGGAATATGAGGTGTATTGGTGTCAGACCATGACTATTAGGCGTCGTCTGTTATCTGAAAATCTTCATGGTAGGCATGCTGTTAAAAGCCACTACTTACAAAGTGCCAACAGAAAAGAGAGTGCAATTTGCTAAGGAATCATAAAGACTGGACTTAAAATCAGTGGTCTTTATAATGTTTAGTGACGAAAGTAGTTCATTCAATCTCTTTGGAAGTGATTCTACTGGTCATGTAAGAAGACCAGTTGGTCTAAGATATGACCCAAAGTACCTTGTACCTACTGTCAAACATGGCGGTGGAACATATCAGGTGGTATGACCTGGTACGGGGCCATTGGCAAAGTTAAATGGCAGAATAGATGCTCAAATGTATCTTGAGAATATTGGAAAATAATTTGATTCCTTATAAAGAAGATTTGCCACTGTCATGGATTTTTTAAACATGACAATGACCTAAAACACACATCTCGCTTGGCCAAGATTTGGTTTTCTGAACAAGGGATTCAGGTGATGAGCCTGGTCTTCACAATCACCTGATTTGAACCCGACAGAGAATCTTTGACACTATCTGGAGTAAACAAATTAGGAAAAGAAATATAAAAAACCGGGGACGAACTTTGGATGGCATTAAAAACAAGAATGGTAAAAAATACCACACCCCCATTTTTTGTGCTAGGCTTATTGACTCTATGGACAGAAGATGTCAAGCAGTGATTGACATAAACAGGATATCCCACTAAATTTTAAATATTATCGACATATTTAGTCGTCTTAGTAGAATTTTTATTTTATAACAAGAATGTTTCCATACTTTTTTTTGTGCATAATTTTGTACGTTAAAAACTAAGCACATTTCTAATAAACAATAACTGTTTTAGTCTTCAAAATGAGTTTGTTAAGCACGTACAAAACACGATTAATAAATAAATATTGTAATTGTAAACCGTTTGTATTTCAAATGTTAAGACTAGAGATGGGAATTTAAAAATGTTCTTTACGAGTGGCAGTTTCTTTCTAATTCTTTTACTATCTACGTTGGTGGTACCCAAGGCTCCATACTATCTCCTATTCTCTTCCTCTTTTACAGATTAACGGTTTCCTGCAATCAAGTTTTGCCTATTTATGCAAAAATTTACATTTTTGCAGATGACAGTACGCTTATTTCTGCATTCACTTTGAACGCTCAAACATCGGCTACTCATGCAGATATTCACAGACAGCAGGAAGTTGTTAAAGTTAACAACGACCTGAAAGAAATTCTGTCGTTAGGTGGCAGTAACCAAGTAGAATTTAATACTACAAAAACCCAAGCTGCAATTTGTTCTAAAAAAGTTAACATTGCGGAACTCGTCATAAAAAAAAAAAAAAAAAATAGTTATGTCGGGACACTCCATTCCTCTAGGATCGTCACTCAACTTGCCGGGCGTTAACTTGAGGACAAATACGTCTTCGCATAAACATGATTGCATGAATGAAAAAGACGCGAAAGCTGGGAGTATTATTTCGAACTAGAAAGCTTTACACTTCGCAACAACTTTTAATTTTGTCCAAAGCTTAAAATGAACCAACAATGGAATACTGCTCTTACGTTTGGAGCTCAACTTCCAAACATATGCCACATTTGTTGCATTATATTCAGAATCCGATTTATTTCCAGGCAATATTTTGTAAATCTCGTTTAAATAACTTAAAGTTAATGTTAATCAAATACCTAAAATATTTGAATAGGATAGGAACATTACTTTTCAATTATGCTTTTAAAAAATATATCCATAGAATCATCGATCAGAAAAAAAAAGTCATTAGTATTTTGGTATATTGTTTCCTTTTCGAAATTCCTCTGTGGGCAAAATTAGGATTTTCTCGAAACTGTCAATTATTTTAGCAGATTCGAAATAAAATTGTTAGTTCTGAAACAATATGTTTTAAGCCAAGAAAGAGTAACTACTCAGTATATATCATATCACCACTACACCAAACCTGCACTCGACGCGCAAGACATCAATCATCACTCCTGATGAAGCTAACATGGGTTAGCGATAAAACGCGCGTCCAAGCAAGTGCAAAAATAAAGTGTTTTGGTGTAGTTGTGATTATAATATACTGAGTAGTATCATTGTGCCAAAGATTCCACATTTCCCAACTCAGCAAGAAAGAGTAAGTTTTTAATATACCTATTCCCCTTTTTTGATCAAGGTTAAAATTACAGGTCACCAGCTGATAAATATACATAAAAAATTAACCGTTCTAAAACTGAAGTGATATTAGGTGGTTGTATCCAGATTCTAGGGATAGACCATTCGTCCCTAATAAAATAATTTCAAAATCTATGTTGAAGGAGAAGGACTTTTCACAAAAAAGTACCCTTTTTTTCTTTCATTTGAGCTTTAACCCCCCGGAGGACCGGGATAGAAAATCTCCCCTGTACGATTCTGTCTGTTGTAGAAGACGAAAAAATATTGAATAGAAATAAAGAGAATGAACCAGACCTTTTCTAGAGCAAAAGCGAAAAAAATTGAATTTTTCCTAAGGAAAAAATTTAAAAATAAGACAGTTTTATATATCCTTTATTTTTCCTTCTATCTTGAAGAGCATAAAATTTTGCATACTCTTCTTTTTACGATCTATTGCCCACAAGGAAAATCCAGAATAAGATTTGGACTTTATTTATTTTATCTGAATTTAATTTATTTAACTTATTTATTTACTGAATTTAATTTATTTAACCTCATTTATGTTACTGAATTTAATTTATTTAATCTTATTTATTTTACTGAATTTATTTATTTATTTAACTTATTTATTTACTGAATTTAATTATTTAACTATTATTTAATTTACTGAATTTAACTTTATTTAACTTATTTTATTTACTGAATTTAATTTATTTAATTTATTTATTTTACGGAATTTAATTTATTTAACTTATTATTTTACTGAATTTAATTTATTTAACTTATTTATTTTACTGAATCTTTAATTATTTAACTTATTTTTGAGGTAATTTACTACTTATTTACTGATTTTATTTTGACCAATCCTCTTAATATCCTTTAATAAAATTTTGGCGCACTTTTTAGTGTTCCGTACGGAACACTTATAAGATCACTTCGGTGTCTGTCTGTCCGTCTGTCACACCCAATTTTCTCCGAAACTATTTGTCATAGAAAGTTGATGGCCTCATCAGAGCCATGTAGTTTTGAAAGTTAAATTTTGATTAAGGGGTTAGTTTTGGGGGGTGAAATCGAAAGTGAAAAAAAAATTTTTTTTACTAGGTAATCGAGTGTGGTGTCAAATGAAAGCTTGTGAAAACACGAGTAAAGAGTATATATATAATGTAATACTTGCGCGCACTTTTCATTTTATATTATTTTTAAAAAATCGCGAAAAATCGCTGTACCAGCCGCCTTATCTCGAAAAGTACTTATTAAAAAATTTTGAAAAAATTCTGGAATATTCTCCACGGGGTGTAGATTGAACCAAAATTATCACGAGTGCATTACCTGTAATAATTTATCTGGTATATAAAACAAAACAGAAATTTTAAGGTCATCAATTTTTCAGTATTGATTGGAAATAAACTTTGTTGAAAACTCAAAGTTTTTTAGGGTGTGTTTTGTGAAGTCACTGATATTTTTATACTTCCGTTACAAACATTTTTTATTTTAAAAGCAATGAACATACGGAACACTAATTGCGCAACTTCAACTTGCACTTGACCGGTTTTTTTTTGTTAATATAAAAGGTATATTTTCCTATAATTTGAAGCCGGATATTATGGAATTGAACGGAAAGTTACCCGTAAACAACTATTTTTCAATTTGCCGTCGTAAATACTTTTTTTTGGGTTATGTACTTAATATTTTTTAATGCAATCTATGCAGTTTTTAGACAATTTTATGAGGAGTAAAATGAATTCTTTTCTGTTGCATAACAAACGAACAGAACCTGAGATATTAAGAAATAGTGAGCGCTCAAAGCGTTAAAATGTGAAAACAAATGCACTAAAATAGAAGAAACAAAACTAGATTCAAATGAAAATATAGCACTAACGACCATTTTCAATGCCTGAAAACTCTCACTTAAAAAACAATTGAATATAACAGGCCACTAATTTTAATATTTGTAGATTTTAAAAAGGCTTTCGACATGGTAAGCATCGAAACCATTATGAGAGCCCTTAGGGAATGTAGAATAGACTATAGATATGCCAACATCATTAAAAACATATATAGTAATACCACAGCGACTGTAACTCTCCATAAACCCACTAGACGCATAAGAGTAGTTCGACAAGGTAAAGTCTCCAAAATTATTTACGACAATTTTAGAACATTCATTTAAAACGCTTTACTGGGAAAATAAGGGAATCTGCATAGATGAAGGGTATCCTAAAAACTTGCGTTTTGCAGATGACGTAGTGTTGTTCACGCATAATTTAAAAGAGCCTAAAATTGCACGAGAGAAAGTAGGTTTAACGATAAATTATTCGAAGACGAGTATGATGACAAACCTGGTACCCAGTGACTTAATAAAGATCAAAGATATATACATCGATTAGTTGAAAAATATTTTTATTTGGGCCACGAAATAAGGATTACCAGAGGTGAGTTAGAAAGAAGGATGGCAATAAGTTGGTCTACATATGGAAAACTGAGGGACATCTTCAAACCTAGCATTTGCATAGGCCTCAAAAGAAAAACATTCGACAAATGTGCCGGTTCTTACATATGGTACCGAAGCCCTTACACTCACAAAAAGCTCAATACAAAAGCTAAGAGTTACACAAAGAAGGATGGAGCGCTCCCTACTTGGCTTAATCTTAAGGAATAAAATAAGAAATGAGGAGTTATGTATACGACATCACAGACTGCATCACGAAACCAAAGTTTAGTTGGGCAGATCACATTTCAAGACTCAGAGGACTGAAAGATGGACTAGAAAAATTATGGAATGTAGGTTCAAGGGCGGGACAAGCGTAGCGAGGAGGACCTCTCACCAGATGACCGTTGATATAAAGAGAATCTGAACAAACTGGATTGCAGCGGCACTAGATACAGAGACATAGAAGCACCTAGAAGAGTCTTATGCTTAGCAGTGGGCGCAAAATGAGGCTGGATGATGGTGATGATGATTCAGAAAAGAGCTGTTCGCCTGATTAGAGACCCAGAAATCACCAGCAACCTTGATTCCTTGGAACATCGAAGAACCGGTGGCATCTATTCTACAAGTATTATAATGGTAAATGTTCGATGAAATAGAATGGATCTTAATTTCTTCCAGAGAGGTGCATGCTATTAGTACGTGTCGCGCTGATACATCACGTCCGTATAAGGTTGAACTTGCCACTCCAACAACCCTTTTGAAGCTTTTATACTCATCCATTTGGAATGATTTTCCCGGAACTGTTTCCTACCGAGTACAATTTAAAGAGATTCATGACCAAAGTGAATCGCTTTTTCCACACACGCGTCGCTTGTGTAGCGTTCTAGGGCTTTCCTTGCAGCACGTGTGCTCTGTCTATAAAAACAGGACTAAAATAGACTTTAAATGGTAGTATTAGTCTTTAGAGTCTTTTTGTGAGGTAATACCTTGGTTTCTTTCGTTTAGATAACAGATTTTTACTTTAAATTAAGGAAGTCCTTAATTAAATTTCCTTTAAGATTTTATTACGGTTTATTACTGGGAAGTCAGTTAAACACAAATATAAAATCTTGAAAATCCCATGAATAATTGCAAGATTTTAGGATTTATAGCATAAATTGTACAACTGCGTGTACCACGGTTATGACGTATGTTGTTTTCCCAACTTGTCGTTGGCAAAGGTCAACGTAAATATAACTTTATGGAGATTTTGAACCGAATAATGATAAAATATTTTATTTTATCGAGGCGAAAACTCTAACAAACAAAATTTTCAATTCACAATTATTTTTAGTGTTCCGTAACAAAATTATATAACCGGCCAAGTGCAAGTCGAACTTACGCAGTTAGTGTTCCGTATGTTGATTGCTTCTAAAGTGAATATTTTTGTTAGGGAGGTATAAAATGATCAATGACTTCACAAAACACACACATACAGTTTCGTCCGCCACATTAATTAGTTTAAAATATAACTAAATAATAAAATACGAGTACATACGAAAAGTTTATTAGAACAAATTAATTGCATATAATTAATATTCTTAAAAACTATAATAATGTGAATTTAATATTACATATTGTAGCATAGAAATTTGATTACACAGGGCAACAAAAAAATATTTTTGTTTTGGTGCCTGGGATTTTAGAGCTGATTTTAACTATATTTGGGACGCTAAATCTATACATGCAATCCGTTTTTCTCTATCAGCTCTACTTTTTTAAATACATCAACTTATCTACCAATGTGGTTTTTATTCAGTATATTCATTTATGAGAGTTTCTAAAATTATTATATATTCATTAATGTAGGTACAATGGTTTTATTGTCAGTCTGTAATTGAGTAAATTCCAGGTAAATCTATAAGTAGTGGAACCATTGCCTATCAGGTACCTGAACTGACCCTTTTAATCACCTAACTCGGGTAAGTCTCGTCAGTTTGTGCGTTCTTACTAATGAGAGTAGATCGAATTCGGCGTGTTATTTATCTTAAGAAAAGAGTGTTTTTGTGTTATTGAACAGAATTAAAATGAGTTCAGGTTCCAGTTCAAGAAGAAGTTGTGTAAATCAACCTGATGTGTTTTGCTATATATGCGAGAATACATGTTTCAATAAAACAGACAAACTATTACTGAGTTTTGTAAAGCGAGCGTATCTTGGATACTTTGGAGTTAATCTTGGTGATCAGGACAAAACGTGGGCCCCGCATCTCGTATGTAAAACTTGTACAGAGCATTTACGGCAGTGGACTACCGGGAAAAGAAAATGTCTAAAATTCGGCGTACCAATGGTTTGGAGAGAACCAAAAAAAACCACTTCAATGATTGTTTATTTCTGTTTAGTAAATACTAATGAAATCAATCGAAATAACCGCAAGTAAGTGGACTTATCCCAATTTTAGACTCGGCAATACGCCCTATCCCGCACTCAGATGAAATACCGATTCCAACATTTCAGCAGCTACCACATATCTCTGATGACGAATATTTTCCCTCTGATTTCGCTCTTCTGATGCTAATAAAAGTTCTGATGCTAATGAAACTAACAGTGACTATGAGGGGACGTCATCAGTTCCTCAACGCTTCAATCAAAATGAATTAAATGATCTCACCAGGGATCTTCAATTTATCGAAAAAAAGCTTCTGAAGTACTGGCTTCTAGGTTGAACGACACAAAAATTTACTGGAACAAGGAACCAAAATTACCTTTTTACCGT
This sequence comes from Pachyrhynchus sulphureomaculatus, assembly GCA_019049505.1. Classification (NCBI taxonomy): domain Eukaryota; kingdom Metazoa; phylum Arthropoda; class Insecta; order Coleoptera; family Curculionidae; genus Pachyrhynchus; species Pachyrhynchus sulphureomaculatus. The sequence goes on from CM032447.1 coordinate 26,398,139, forward strand.
ACAAAGAAAAAGAAAAAGATCTGCTACCATTCTTTTCTCAAGAAGACAATCTTGTATTTTGTCACGAAATTAGGGGACTCATGAAAGAAATGGGACTTTCTGAATATATTCCAGATGATTGGCGCCTATTTATTGACAGTTCAAAGCGAAGTTTAAAATGTGGTCCTTCTACATAATGGGAATAAATATGGTTCAATACCACTAGCTCACTCAACGAAACTGAAAGAAGAATATAATACCATAGCTTTGGTTTTGCAGAAGATAAAGTATTACGAACATCAATGGATGATTTGTGTAGACTTAAAAAAAATGGTAAACTTTCTTCTTGGGCAGCAAAGTGGTTACACGAAATATCCGTGTTTCTTGTGCCTCTGGGATAGTAGGGACAAAACACACCACTGGTTAGAAAAGATTGGCCTCAGAGAGAAAACATGGGGACGTTGGGGAAAAGAATGTCATTAACGACGCTTTGGTTGAAAGAGAAAAAAAAAATCATACTTCCTCCGTTACATATAAAGTTGGGCTTAATGAAGCAATTTGTAAAGGCTCTTGATAAGAATGGGTCTTGTTTTGCATATATAGGGGTAAAAATTGCATCAGTTGAGCACAGAAAAACTCAAAGCAGGGATATTTGACGGGCCCACAAATAAGACAATTAATTAAAGATCCTGCCTTCATAAATTCAATGAATCAAGTTGAACGAGAAGCTTGGACATCATTTGTTGCAGTTGTAGAAAATTTTCTAGGCAAACATAAAGCTCAAAACTATGTTGAAATGGTTAACAAGATGCTTAATAGTTTCAAATCCTTAGGGTGTCAATATGAGTATTAAAATACACTATTTACACAGCCACTTAGACCGTTTTCCAGAAAATTTAGGAGACATGAGTGAGGAACAAGGTGAAAGATTTCACCAAAGATATTAAAGTTATGGAGGACCGCTACCAAGGAAGATGGGATATGCACATGATTGCAGATTACTGCTGGAGTTTAAAAAGGGACTGTTTAAAAAAACATTCAACAATGTCGCGGGGAAAAAGAAGCTTTCCAAGTGTTGAGTGACTATTTCATTTCTTCAATGTTTTTTTTTTTTGTTTGTAAGTACGACATAATATTGTATTTTGTATAACTAAAATAAAAATTTCGTATCTACTTTTGTTTACTACACTTACGGATTTGAGTTACAATAATGTAACTTATATTTCTCTAAAATTGTATTTCTTAAAAATTTGAGCTTCTAGGTACGAATGAATACGTTATTTGAATTCAGGACATCAAATTGATATAGAATCAGCTCAAAAAACCTCGACACCAAAACAGCTGTTCCCCTGTGTTATTATTAAGTTTTACAATATTTTCTTCTTTCTAACCTGAACTAACCTGCATCTCCACTTAACTTCACCACTTAACAACTTATCCCCGAAATTAAATTTATAATTGAAACGTCGAGAATTTACAAATGCAAAATGACCAACAAATAAAGATCCCATGAATGCTATATTCCATGCCTTTCCTCCTACGACTGTAGTTTCTGAGCCTATACTCTTCATCAGGTAAGCTTTAGGCAACGGTATCGATCGTTAAGACCGGAGTACCGTGGAAAGCAAGTTGGAATGACTCTCGCTGGCTTATAACAATCATGGTACTTTATATAAACGAGGTACTACTCGTTGGGCAAGATATAGACTCTTGCGCCATCTGTTGAGCGTTTCGAACTTCGAAAGCTTGCTCAACTATATAAACCATAGACATAGAGGATGGACTGAGTGTTCCGTATCCCGCTGTGAAGTAAATATGGACGCAAAAGTGTGAGAGAGACAAAGCGAATGAGTGGCCAGTAGCTGTCTCCTTTTAGAATGTCGCTAAGCTACGGCGTTCTTAAAAATAATATTTCTAGTGTTCTAGTAAAATCGGGGTATGGGGCTTTTCTCGCCTTGAATTCTGTCTCAGGGTAAAGCGCCTTATTTATTACAGGCCTACAGAAAAGAGACAGGTATTGGCCGCACAATCGCTTTGTCTCTTTCTAAAGAGTGGTCAATTTTATGAAGTTAATGCTCAGTCCATCCTCTATGTCTATAATATAAACCTAAGATTGTTAGGAAGGATAAATCAAATCGATATTCCGAAATAAAATTTCGAAATATGGTTTGTTACTTGATTGGTCACTACAACAGAAACGTCGAGAATTTGTAAATGCAAAATGACCAATCAAGTAACAAACCATATTCCGAAATTTTATTTCGGAATATCGATTTGATTTAAATTTATAATTATTTACAATTAAAAAAACTTAACCTCATTTAGACACACTTGTTTGGACATTTATACCTTCCATGTCCATTATTTATTCAATCATTCTTTTAGTTGTTCCATGAGTTTTGGTTAAACCACCCCTATAAGCCTAAATATTTCATAATTATTTTTATTGAATGGGTTGTTTCAAATTACGGTCAAGATCATCCGTCTGTTTACCTGCGTTACCCTTGGACGAAAGTGTATATTTGAAATTTAAGACGCCGGCGCCGCGCCGGACGAAAATGTATGTCTTAATTTATGCAAAAAGGGATTACGGACGAAACTGTAATTTCCGTCACAAAACAGACCCCAAAGTTTTTTTTTGGATCTTCACTGAAAACTGATGATCTTGAAATTCTTGTTTTTAGTGTTCCGTACGGAACACTTATAAGATGACTTCGGTGTCTGTCTGTCCGTCTGTCTGTCACACCCAATTTTCTCCGAAACTATTCGTCATAGAAAGTTGAAATTTGGTAATAATATAGGAATTGATGACCTCATCAGAGCCATGTAGTTTTGAAAGTTAAATTTTGACTTAAGGGGTTAGTTTTGGGGTGTGAAATCGGAAGTGGAAAAAAAAATTTCTACTAGGTAATCGAGTGTGGTCAAATGAAAGCCTGTGAAAACACGAGTAAAAATTATATATTTAATGTAATACTTGCGCGCACTTTTCTTTATATTATTTTTAAAAAATCGCGAAAAATCGCTGTCCACCCGCCTTATCTCGAAAAGTACTTATCAAAAAATTTTGAAAAAATTCTGAAATATTCTCCAAGGGGTGTAGATTGAACGAAAATTATCACGAGTGCATTACCTTTAATAATTTATCTGGTATATAAAAAAAAAAATTTCAAGGTCATCAATTTTCAGTAAAGATTGGAAACAAAGTTTGTTGAAAAACTCATTTGGGGTTGTGTTTTGTGAAGTCACTGATCATTTTATACTTCCGTTACAAAATTTTTTTATTTTTAAAAGCAATCAACGTACGGAACACTAATTGCGCAAGTTTCAACTTGCTCTTGACCGGTTTTTTTATATACCAGATAAATTATTAAAGGTAATGCACTCGTGATAATTTTCGTTCAGTCTACACCTTGTGGAGAATATTCCAGAATTTTTTCAAAATTTTTCGATCAGTACTTTTTGAGATAAGGGGGGACAGTGATTTTCCGCAATTTTTTAAAAATAATGCATAGAAAAGTATGCGCAAGTATTACATTATATATATTTTTGAACTCGTGTTTTTATAAGCTTTCATTTGACAGCCTACTCGATGACCTGGTAAAAAAAAATTTTTTTCACTTCCGATTTCACCCCCCAAAACTAACCCTTTAAGTCAAAATTTAAGTTACGAAACTATACGGCTCTGATAAGGCCATCAATTTCTTTATTAGTGCCAAATTTTAACATTTTATGTCACATAGTTTCGGAGAAAATCGAGTGTGGCAGACGGACAGACAGACACCGAACTGCTCTTATAACTGTTCCGTACAGAACACTAAAAAGACCGGCCAAGTGCGAGTCGGACTTGCGCAATTAGTGTTCCGTACGGCGATTGCTTTTAAAATAAAAAAAATTTGTTAAAGAGGTAAAAATTAATTACTTCAAAAAAGGCACCCCGATTGAGTTTTCAACAAAGTTTGTTTTCGATCTCTGTTGAAAACTGATGACCTTGAAATTTGTGTTTTTTTATATACCAGATAAATTGTCAAAGATAACACAGTGCAACACATAAAATGTAAACTAAATTCTGACTTCAGTTTCTGGAAGGGCCCACCCAAACTAGCAAAACCTTATTTGGGCTTTTGATAGTTTAGTTCGAATTTTTTTTTTTGCCATCATCAATTTTTTGCTCGAGCTTTGGTTTTGCACGGCTATATCTCGTAAATTATTGGGAATTTTTCAATGCAATTTTTCAGACGAAATGTCCTTCACACTAAAATACACAATTTTTTGTGAACATGTCGAGGCCAAATTTTCACTCTTTCGGGGTGTTTTTAGTGCAGAAAGCCCGAAAAAATAGTACATTTCACACCAAAATTTCAGCTTTGATCAGCAAATACAGTCGACACTGTTTATAGTGAAAATCTACATAGTGAAAAACTCTTTATAGTGCAATTTTTTCAATTACCAATATAAAATACATACATAGCAATATATACGGATTTTTTCTTTATATAGTGAAAAACTTTCTATAGTGAAATTTCGGTCAACATTCTGGTCTTTCACTATATAGAGTGTCGACTGTATATCTTTTTTTGTGTTAAAATTTATTTCGCAAATTTTTATCCATTTTATAGAGCTATTGAAAATACTGTGCAACAATCCATACCAACACTAGTATGGAATTGGCGCGCACTATGCTAGTATTGGTACAGTGCCATATACTTAACATGCGCACGTGTTAGATATATGGTACTGTACCAATACTAGCACAGTGCGCGTCAATTCCATACTACACACAAGCGATTCCCCGTTCAAATGTGTGTGTATTTATTCCAGCGTGTGTGTGTGTGTGTATCATAGCAGTTTACAAACAAAAATTTTTTTTTTCAACTTCTTTTCCAAAAATAGATGCTAATGGTTAGTAAACATTCAAAAGTGAGCTAAAAACCAGTTTCTTGAACGTAAAACCTCAAAAAAAGCTGAAATTTTGGTGTGTGAAATTCCTTACAACGGCTAAAAGAACTTTAAGGATCGATTGTAGGTATATTGCAATGTTTAACAAAGTTATTCGTGTTTATGCAGAGAACATTTTTGTCGAAGACAGTTATGCTAAAATATGCACGGTTTGTGAGTTATGGTCGAAAATGTGAAAAAATGGCATTTTTTCGGGCTTTCTGCACTAAAAACACCCCGAAAGAGTGAAAATCTGGCCCCGACATGTTCACAAAAAATTGTGTATTTTAGTGTGAAGAATATTTCACCTGAAGATTGCATTGAGAAATTCCCAATAATTTACGAGATATAGCCGTGCAAAACCAAAACCTCGAGCAAAAAAAATTGATGACGGCAAAAAAAAAATTCGAACTAAACTATCAAAACCCAAATGGGGTTTTGCTAGTTTGGGTGGGCACTTCCAAAAACCGAAGTCAGAATTTAGTTTACATTCAATGACCTCGAAAATGTGTAATGCACTCGTGATATTTTTCGTTCAATCTGCACCTTAAGAGGATATTCTAGAATTTTTACAAAATTTTTGGTTAAGTATTTTTTTTAAGATAGGGTGGGTGGACAGGGCTTCCTGGCCATTTTTTAAAAAATAATCCAAAGAAACGTGCGCGCATGACATCATATACAATTTTGAACCATTTGGATATAAAATATGTGGGTGATCCGACCGATGCGACAATGGGTTGCATTGCTTTTCCGGGTTTGTGTGAGGAATATCTTAGGAAATCCCAAAGATAAGATTTCTAATTGTGAGAAAAGTGGAATTTATGAACTTAGTTGTAATGATTGCGACAAAAAGTATGTTGGGCAAACTAAAAGATAAATTAAATAACGATTTAAAGAACATTTAGCACATTAAAATACAGTAAAATAGAAAAGTCTAGCAATGCCGAACATGCTCTTGAAGCTGATCATACTGTAACATTAGATAATCTAAGATTAATTAAAAATTTGTTTGACATGAGACTGTTGAACGCATACTAAAATATGGAAATTATAAAATGTAGAAGTAGTTTAAATAAAGACAAAGGGCCTATTCCTTTTAGTCCCCTCTACTGGTTACTTGATCGGAATTGATGGCCTCGCCTATGCCATTAGTTCCGCCTAAGTAATTCAGGTGTTAGCCTAAGTATAATTAGGGTAGATTTGTAGTTTAGCTTTAATTTAGTGCCCTGAAGAACATGGTTAGCGAAACACGATACATTCAATCCAGCGATATTTCCATGCCATAAAGCTATTTTTATAAAATGATTTTTCTTCACCTGCAAAATAGTTATTCACAGCATACGTCATTTCCTTATTTCCGTGAAATCGTTGTCTTCCAAGAAATTCTTACAAAAAGTCCGAAGGGGCCAAATCGGGCAAATAGGATGGATGGCTAACCAATTCGAAACGAAGTTTATGAATTTTGAACGTGGTACGGAATGACGTGTGAGCAGGTGCACTGTCGTGACGCGGCATCCATCGTGCACACAGCTTTTTAGCGAACCTAAATGTTACGCACGCGTTCAGTTAAGATCCCTACAATGTTAGTAATCTCCCGAACCTGCAAAACGGTCGACATTCAAAATCATTTTGTGGATTTTCGTTACAATATCGGAGTTGCCACATCGTCGAGGCGTTTACTGCGATGCTCGTCATTTGCTTTTTTAGACGACCACGTTCAAACTCGGAAAGTAATTTACGGTCTTCAATGAAAGCGAAGAGTCACCGAGAACATTGTCAAGCTTCACTTGTATTCCGATAGCTATTTCCTTTTTTAAAAAGTAAAATTTTATCACTGCTCGAATCTCAGTTTTTTTCATGATGTTGAAAATCGGCTATACACTTTGCATTACGACCGAACAAACAGTAACCGCAATGAGTTCTGGATTGTAACTCTGCATTTATCTTACTTTTTAAACGAGCCTTGTATAACGAGTCCTAGCTGAGCGATAGACATATTATTATTAAATGTGATAGACATGTTGTTACACTTGCATAACTTTTTACTGTTGGTTTACAGACAAATTAAAAATGACTTGGAAAAACTCCCTTTCAAGAATGTTTGACGCAACAGATAATAATGGCTTGGCTGTTTAACACAAAACTACAAAATTATTTCCTTGCAATTTAAAATTTAGCTTTTCCAACAATCCAATTAATTTTAAACATACCTAATCATATTTTATGAATAAAATTTTACGTAAACAGAGTTTTTTGTTAAATGCAGTTAACTAGTTTTTATTTTGTCAAGGTAATATAAATAAAGGATATAATAAATATTGTTGTGGCTTTTGTTAAAGTTATTTAATTCTGTTATGTTTCGGTAAGAAACCAGAAATATAGTAAAATTGCCGGCTGCTTCTAGATCACATACATCAAATTTGAGAAACCATAGTACAAAAAAAACCTTGATGGTTATTTTCTTTATTGTCCTTGTCATTTTTTTTCTTAGTTATGATCTAGTCATGTAGATTTAAACTAATAAAAAAACTTAATTCTTTTCCTAAATTACTAAAAACTTACGATCAAAAGAATCATCAACTGGTGCAGTAATATTTTTATTGTTACTGATTTTTATCAAAAAAGGTAAAAAGGTTATGAATTCACACTCATCTGGAAATTTCAGTCAGTTTGAATGAAATGATTTATACGTAATAATGAATATAAATATATATATGTATATATATATATATATATATATATATATATATATATATATATATATATATATACATATATATATATATATATATATATATATATATATATATATATTATATATATATACATATATACATATATATATATATATATATATATATATATATATATATATATATATATAATATATCTATAATATATATAAAATGCAACGTCTCTCTGTCTGTCTGTCTGTCTGTCTGTCCGTCCGTTAGTGCGCTTATCACTGGAGAATCATTTATCCGATTTACGTACTTTTTTTTTTAAAACGTACATATGTTCTCTAAGAATGAGCAGTGACGTAAAATAGTGAATGAAGTCGGAAATAAGTTTGCCCCTAGCGCGTTCCCTTGAAATATACAGCCTAAAACCATTAAATATGGAACAATATTATGTAGCATAGGATATCTATAATCTATAATATATATAAAATACAATGTCTCTTTGTCTGTCTGTCTGTCCATTAGTGCGTTTATCACGCGAGAATCACTTATCCGATTTACGTGTCTTTTTTTAAATTCATACATATATTCTTTGGCCAGGTTATGTAATAATAATAATAATAATAATAATCTGTATCTATAATATATATATAAATGCAACGTCTCTTTATCTGTCTGTCCGTCCGTTAGTGCGCTTATCCCTCGAGAACCACTTATCCGATTTACGTGATTTTTTATATTCATACATATGTTCTCTGACCAGGTTATAGATATATATTTTATTACATCTATAATATATATAAAATGCAACGTATCTCTGTCTGTCTGTCTGTCTTTCCATTAGTGCGCTTATCACTGGAGAACCACTTATCCGATTTACGTTGTTTTTTTTTTAATTCATACTTTTGTTCTCTAGCCAGGTTATCTATAACCTTCTATCTAGAATATATATAAAATGCAACATCTCTTTGTCTGTCTGTCTGCCTGTCTCTCTGCCTGTCTATCTGTCTGTCCGTTAATGCGCTTATCACTTGAGAACCACTTATCCGATTTACGTGTTTTTATAAATTTATACATATGTTCTATATAATTCGATATAAGCCTAGATAATAGGAGATAAGGTGAGATAATGGGAGATAAGGAAAAATAAAGGGAGATAGGTCGAGATAAGGTGAGATAATGGGAGATAAGTATAAATAATGGGAGATAAGGGGAAATAATGAGAGATAAGGTGAGATAATGGGAGATAAGGAGAAATAATGGGAGATAAGGAGAAATAATGGGAGATGATCAGAGGTAAGCCCAGATAATGGAAATTATGTAGAGATAATGGGAGATAAGGAGAAATATTGGGAGATAAGGGGAAATAATGGGAGATATTTTATTACGTTGGGTAACATAAGGAATAAGCAGTGACGATAGTAGTGAATAAAAATCCACGCGAGCGAAGCCGCGGGCCCTGCTAGTATATATATAAATTTGCAAGTGCTCTTGCGACTGTTGCCACTCGAAGCTAATTAAGTTAGCAGCAGCAGCAAGATCACAGTATCGAGTAGCAACGGCAGCAAAGAGCACTTGAAAATGCCAAATGAGATTTTGGCGAAACCTCGTGCAAATTCATTGTTAGACGAACGGATTGAAACCCGGAATTTTAATGTATTATATTTCACCATCCGAGAAAACTTCTGTCCTAACACACACACACATATATATATATATATATATATATATATATATATATATATATATATATATATATATATATATATGTGTGTGTGCTTTATCAACTTTTTTTTGACTAAAAAAAATTTTTTACGTTAAATCTAGTTTTCTAAAAAACTTTCACAATTATACGTTAAAATTTAAAATTGTCTAAAAATATTTACAAAAATAATAATTTAATTGTGACATACCTTGGAGTATCTTTTTGTGTGAACTGATATCAACCGACTGTTATTTTAACAGTCAAGGTGGCTTATATTTTTTCATGGATTTTTAGTGTTCCGTACGGAACACTTATTAAGATCACTTCGGTGTCTGTCTGTCCGTCTGTCCGTCTGTCCGTCTGTCCGTCTGTCCGTCTGTCCGTCTGTCCGTCTGTCCGTCTGTCCGTCTGTCCGTCTGTCCGTCTGTCCGTCTGTCCGTCTGTCCGTCTGTCCGTCTGTCCGTCTGTCCGTCTGTCCGTCTGTCCGTCTGTCCGTCTGTCCCGTCTGTCCGTCTGTCCGTCTGTCCGTCTGTCCGTCTGTCCGTTTCTGTCCGTCTGTCCGTCTGTCCGTCTGTCCGTCTGTCCGTCTGTCACACCCGATTTCTCCGAAACTATTTGTCAAAGAAAGTTGAAATTTGGTAGTAATATAGGAAGTGATGGCCTCATCAGAGCCATGTAGTTTTGAAAGTTTAAATTTTGATTTAAGGGGTTAGTTTTGGGGGGTGAAATCGGAAGTGAAAAAAAAATTTTTTTACTAGGTAATCGAGTGTGGTGTCAAATGAAAGCTTGTGAAAACACGAGTAAAAAATATATATATAATGTAATACTTGCGCGCACTTTTCTTTGTATTATTTTTAAAAAATCGCGAAAAAATCGCTGTCCACCGCCTTATCTCGGAAAGTACTTATCAAAAAAATTTTGAAAAAAATTCTGGAATATTCTCCACGGGGTGTAGATTGAACGAAAATTATCACGAGTGCATTACCTGTAATCATTTATCTGGTATATAAAAAAACAGAAATTTCAAGGTCATTAATTTTCAGTAAAGATGGGAAATAAACTTTGTTGAAAAACTTATTTTGGGTATGTTTTGTAAAGTCACTGATCATTTTATATCACCGTAACATAAATTTTGACTTAAGGGATTCGTTTTGAAGGGTGAAATCGGAAGTGAAAAAAATTTTTTTTACTAGGTCATCGAGTGTGGTGTCAAATGAAAGCTTGTGAAAACACGAGTAAAAAATATATATTATAATGTAATACTTGCGCACACTTTTCTTCGTATTACTTTTAAAAAATCGTGAAAAATCGCTGTCCCCTACCGTATCTCAAAAAATTTTGAAAAAATTCTGGAATATTTTCCACGGGGTATAGATTGAACGAAAATTATCATTACCTTTAATAATTTATCTGGTATATATAAAAAAAAAAATTTCAAGGTCACCAGTTTTCAGTAAAGATTGGAAACAAACTTGTTGTGAAAACTCATTTGGGGTGTGTTTTGTGAAGTCACTGATCATTTTATACCACCCTAACAAAATTTTTTATTTTAAAAAACACAATCAACGTACGGAACACTAATTGTGCAAGTTCAACTTGCACTTGACCGGTTATTTTATTTTGAGATGAGATTATGTTTTTTTGTTAGTTTGTATTTTATACAGAATGTTTGTGTATATTCTATAGAAGGCCGTTCAATTCTCATGTTTTGCTTGTAGTTAGTAGTTTAAGATTTTTTAATATTTATTTATTTAATTAGATTATGGTAGATTTGACTTAAGCCCTTGATATCTTTTTTTATCATTTTATTCTTTGAATATCAACTTGGTATAGTGTGGTTCCTGTGTTAAGATCTTAGTATTCTTGAAGTCAAAATTTATGTCTTGTTTGTGTTTCATGTTTATACAGTGCAGTGAATTATTTTTTTTTTTTTTAATATTTTTAGAGAATTTTAAATCTGTATAATAATAAGTATAATTGTGAAAGTTTTTTAGAAAACTAGATTTAATGTAAAAAAATTTTTTTAGCAAAGAAAAACTTGATAAAGCACAACAAAATGTGCGAAACGATGTAACCAATAGTAAATTTTGTTTTAATGACAACCAAAACCCAAGAAAACATTACCTATGTTATTGTAAAAAAATGGTTGAAGAAAATTAAAAGAGAAAATTATATATATATATATATATATATATATATATATATATATATATATATCTTATATATATATATATATATATATTATATACAGTGACACACAGCAGCGACATATGGGATTTTTTTATTATTAAATTTGGAAGGAAAGTTTATTGGGATTTTACCTGTGGGCGGAGCGTACTCCGATTACATAGGTATACAAAAAAATTCTGTCTTTTAAGTGAGGACACGTGTTTTTCTTAAGTATTTTTTATGCTGAATACAAAAAAATCATGAAAAAGGACATCCATCGTGAGATTTTTTCAGACACTCACTCGCTCACTCACTCACTTACTCGCTCGCTCACTCACTCACTACCTCACTTACTCACTCACATTCCCCCATATTCACTCAATCAATCTATCCAAAATTGACTTCTAAAAACTGTCAAGGGATATACATTAGACTGTATTTTGCAACCTTGTGTAGTAATAGTAAAACGGATATTCTTTTTCAACACTAAACACTATTCCTCATATTGTGATATCAAATTCGAATTTGAAACTTAAAAAACTACTAGAAATGATAGTTTTTTATTCAGAAAACAAATTCTTGTTGTTTAACTATTGCATTTGTTTACTTAAAAAAAGCATTTTACCAACCATACAGCGAGTTTTTTTTTGTTGAAACTAAACATAAAACTTTAGTTTTTCATGTCCAAGTCAGGATTCAAAAAACACTGGAACTAATAGTTGGTTGTTCAATATTAATAAAAATTGAAAATAATTTTTTAATTTAGCGGTTGCATATATTTATTTCAAACAGCATTTTGCTGCTTACTTAAAGGTGGTGTATGCGTGTTTTTTGTTAAACATGAACACTAAAACCTAATAATTTTAACTTTTTATGATAAATATAAATTCAAAACATTTAAAGATGTCCGAAATAATAATTCTATTCCATAATTTTAATGATTATTCAGTTTTACATTATTGATTAAAATGGTATTTTTAGCATTCAGTACCAAACACTTATAAGATCACTTCGTTGTCGGTCCATCTGTCTGTCCGTCAGTCATACTCGATTTTCTCCGCAACTATTTGACATAGAAAATTGAAATTTGTCACTAATATAGGAATTGATGGCCTAATCAGAACCGGGTACTTTTGAAAGTAAATTTTGACTTAAGGGGTTAGCTTTGGGGGTGAAATCAGAAGCCAAAAATTTTTTACTAGGTCATCGAGTGGGGTTGTCAAATGAAAGCTTGTAAAAACACGAGTTCAAAAATATATATAGTGTAATAGTGTGCGCACACTTTTCTTCGTATTATTTTAAAAAAATCGCTGTCCCCCCTTATCTCAAAAAGTATCGATAAAAAAATTTTGAAAAAATTTTGGAATAATTTCCACACGGTGTAGATTAAACGAGAATTATGACGAGTGCATTACCTTTAATAATTTATCTGGTATTAAAAAAAAATAAAAAAATTCAAGGTCATCAGTTTTCAGTAAAGGTCGGAAACAAACTTTGTTGAAAACTCATTTTGGGGTGTGTTTTGTGAAGTGACTAATCATTTTACCTCCGCAATAAAAATTCTTATTTTAAAAGCAATCAAGGTACGAAACACTAATTGCGCAAGTTCAACTTGCACTAACCGCCTGGTTTTTTTTTTCAATTTAATAGTCTTCTGGCAAGTGTGTTTTCTGAAAAAAACCTCACGGTGGATGACTTTTTTTATGATTCTTTTGGTTTCAGCATAAAAAAATACTTACGAAAACACGTGTCTCACTTAAACAGACAGAGAATTTTTTTATTTTGCATTCCTGTGTTTTTATTAAGAAGACCGCAATATGGGTGCAGATTTAATTTGTAACGTGGGAAGCATAGGGAGTGTGACAGTATTTTTCAAAAAATATTATTAACATTGGCAATATTTGCAAATAGGCCGGTACGAATCCTGCCCAAAGAAATTTCACACTTTTAAAATCAAATCTTTTCCTTGTATGTGGAATAATTGACGACAAAACTGTCGCGCCCAACATAACGAAATTCAAGCAGTATGTATTCAAACATATCCTCGAAACTCTTTTGTATTGTTACCGGTAAGATTCTAACCTATAAATGTCTAATATTTACATTTCAATTTTTTGTATGAAAATTATTTTTTTACGAGCTACTTAGTATTTTAACCTGCACTGCTATTAAAATGTACCTCAAAAGTGAAACGTCTAGAGGTATTGAAAATATTCGAACCGGAAAATTTTTAACTGGTTTCAAATCAAAACGCCAGTTGACTTCGGAGGTTAATGGTTTATGTGACTGAATGAATACAAAATAATTGAGACAGTTTTTTATCAAAATAAAATCTAAAAAATGTTATCTAATAAGCAATTTTTGTTTGACACACGTACATAAATTACAAAATAAAAAACAAACGACTGTTCGAGAATAAATAACTCTTCTTACCTCGAAGAATGTAATCTTTTTTTAAAATGTTTAGAAGTTTAGCATCAATTAAGATTTTTTCGGAGAACTTTCCATACTTTTAGTCTGTCAACTTTTTCCATTTGCTTAAATGCATTAGTAATATTTACATAACCCTCATTCCCTTTTGGAGATGCATGAAAAACTACATTTCAATCATTTTGCAGGCAACTTTCACAATTGTAATCACAGCATAAAAGTCTTTTTTGCATTTTTCACTAAAAGCGAAAATTTCAGTGTTCATTTTTAAGAAAATTTGTAATGTTAATTTACACAGACGCTTATTACAGATATAAAAATGCACCTCAAGTTTAATTCCTGAAAAAGCCGCGAGATATCGTATTGAATCGGTAAGATCCCAGGTAGAGTCTGCATCACTTGAAACCCCAAAAAACAATTTTGCAGTGCCGATTGTCATTTGTCGTTGGGCGGGAAATCTGAATTTTCTGAAGTTTAGAGTCCAAAAGTCATTGTTAAAATATCGAAAATATTTATTAGTGTTTTTAAAAATATTTGCAAAATTTTTGATAGATTGGGCAAAAATCGTATTTTGTCTGTGAATTTGAAATATATTCGTTAAACTGGTACAAAAATTTAAACATTTCTTTTTTGATTTCTAGTTGTTTTACTTGTTTTACAATCAGTAATGAAAAAATTATGATTTTCATAAAACGGCAACTGACGCACTAACAATTAGCAAATATTTGTACCCAATTTCATGCACTTTCAGGTTTTTAGTTTTTAAAGAACTCTTTAGCATTATAATTTATTGAAAAACATCCCACAGACAGCAAGACGAAGAAACAATTGAAGGAATTAGGGATCAAACTAAACGTACTCCTGTTCTCAAACATTAAATTTTTTGACCACCTTTTTAGACGAGATGGCATCGAAAAGCTCGTCATCCAGGGAAAAGTAGAGAGCAAACAAAAGAGAGATCGATTCCCACATCGTTACATCGACCAAATAAAGAAATTAACAAAGATATCGTTATATAACGTCATGCACACCGAGGCGTTGAGGAGCGTGGCAAGCACGGTTGTATGAGAATTTACGACGTTTGGAATAGAACCGCGATTAGAAAGGAACTTGAGAGAAAATGTATCTTGGCATGATCATGTTGCATGCCATAGCAAAGAGAACTTTCCAAAAACTGGAAATATTATATTATCCAGCATTTTCGAGTGATCTTCAAACTGCCACTAAAAATAAAACAAGATAAAAACATTTCTTAAAAGACATTTAAATCACTTCTTACAACCAACGCCTATTATAGCCTTAATGAATATCTAATTGATGCGTTGTGGTGATTTTTCCAATTAATTGTTTATTCGAATTATTTGTTTGTATAATCATGTATTGTTTTATGTTGTTGTTTACATATATGTTTTACTTTATATAAATATATACGAATTTGCATCGACGACCTCAATTTTATTGCTCCCAAACATACGCAGCGTTCAGTAGATTCTATTCAGAAGAGAATTATTCGTCTGAATGGAGACCTAAAACTCGCCTACGCTCAATTCTTTGGAACATCGAAAAACAATTAGCGATTTGAGTCTATTCTACAAGTACTTTCAGAACGGTCCATGCTACGAGTACTTCTCAACATTTTTTTATTCTGAGAACCTTATCCCTTCAGAATGAATTGCTCAGGACTGTTTTCCCACCGTGATTCGCTTTTTCCACACATGTGTCGTTTCCGCAGCGCTTTAGGGATTTACCTGTATCGCAAACAACAAAAGATATTACATAGGGTGAAAAGTCCCGCACATTTTGCGTGAAAATTTGCATATGAAAAAGCTGTATATTATATATATATATATATATATATATATATATATATATATATATATATATATATATATATATTTATATAATATATATTTTATATATATATAATATATATATATATATATATATATATATATATATATATATAATATATATATATATATATATATATATATATATATATATATATATATATATATATATATATATATATTATATATATATCATAATATAATCATAAATTATTTAGAGTTATATAGGGATGTGGAAGGGTGTAGAGGGAGGTGCTTCCTACTTATCGAGTTAACATATGCGTCGCTTTAATTATTTTCAATTATTTATCGTCAAATACATAAGAAGTTAATGAATTTGTGTTAATCTAGTTTTATAATATTAGATTTAGTCAATCATCGCTTTTAATGATGATGATATGCTTAGCCAGATTATCGTCGAATGCAAAAATAAACTGTTCGGTGTAGTGGTAATAACTGTTATGTAGTGTCCTATTTAGGGTTCTTGGAGTCTGGCAATTTGAAAATTGTGTTATTTTTTCATTATTTTTATTATCTGGGGTCAAACATATAAAAGATTAACCAAGTTAGGAGAGAATTAGAAAGGTTACTTCGTATATAATATGGTATACGTTCCTTCTTAAGGTGAATTGTGTTATTTTTGGCCCTAAAACAACTCGGTACTTAATCTAAAGGTACATTTATATTAAGAAAAATGTTAGACGACGCCTTCTTTATAATTTATGGTAGATTTTAAGTGCATTTTAATGTCCTCGAAAGTCGTTAGAACTGGATAATAACTTTCTACAATATCACCGAGCGTAATGCCTAATTATTTGAGGTGAGTAATCAGACAACTCATTCATGTTAAGGCTATACTTATTTATGTGCAAACTGGAACAGTTCGTGTTTGTTAAGGTACTCTATTTGGTGAAAAATCCCTAGACTTTGACAGAAAAAACAATATTTTTGCCAAAAATCAATTTTATTCTTCAACATAGTTTCCTTCAAGAGCGGTACACTTATTCCAGCAATCTTCCAACATTTGGATACCTTTCATATAGTACGATTTGAGGAGCTGTCTAAGATAAGCCGAATCTCTTTCCCTGAGGAAACTTGGAAAGAGGTAATATTCGCTGGGGGCCAGATCTGGTGAATAAGATGGATGAGGAAGCAATTCATAGCTCAATTAGTCCATGGATTTTATAAACTTGTGAGCTGGTGCATTATCTTGGTAAAACAATACTTTTCTTCACTCAGTGGGACCTTTTTGTCTTAATTTCACCATTCAAACGATCTAATAGAATAACGTATAATCTCCGGTGATTTTTCGCCCCTTTTCAGGATAGTCGATCAGTATTATGCCATGTGCATCTAAAAAATACTTGTCGTCATGGGTGCTTGTACGACCGCATTTAAATACCTTAAACCATCGACATATAGTTGCCTTCGATGACACTTCTCAAGCGATTCTTGGGTTCTGGCTATATTTTTTCTCATCAAAAAGTAATGTTTAATCAACACACGAAATTCTATTTGTTCCATCGTTTTGCAAAAATCAAAAGTAGTGTCACTCAAACAGCTGTAACTGGGAAACTAATAGGTAAAATGTAATGCACATTTTATATGAATCTTCTGAGAGTTGACACTTACTGAAAATGGTATGGGTTCTTTTGTTTGTGCTGCCACCTCTCGGAAAGTTTCAAGACTCGTACTTTTTTTTTTGAGTTACGAAAATGTGTAATTTGTAGTTGAAACCTTGTGGAAGTAAGTAGATATTCATAATAAAATTGTCCTTTATTCCCATTAAATTAAGGAAAAATTGTGAACACTGCCAGTTCTATGGCGGAAAACTACTTTTTTCACGAATACAATACTTTCTCCAGTAGAATTTAACACAACATATATAAAACAGGCATAGTCGAGCGAGTGAAAAGAAGACAATTAACAGGAAGTGTTCTTCAAGCACAAAATGTACCATAACATCCACTGGTGAGCAAACAAATCGACTCAAACGATTTTGCTTCATTTAACACCGACCCTTGAATTTAATTTTCAAAGAGTGGTATGTCTGTCTATAGAGTCTACAAAAGTTACCAAGAGACTGGCGCCTTTACACGGAGACCAGGATCAGAACGAAGAAGATGTACCTTGGTGCGAGACGACTGCTTTATTGTCAACACAACCATAAGAAATCGTCATTTGACTGGCGTCGGAGGTCCAGCAGGCGCTCCGACAAGTTCGTGGTCGGCCTGTCAGTCATTGAACAGTCAGAAAAAGACTTAAAGAAGCTAACCTATTCTCCAAAGAGACCAGCTAACAGACCCAAATTGACAGTAGCCCATCGGCAAGTGCGACTTCGATTTTCCCGAGAACAATAGTTTGAGTCGATTTTTGTTACTCACCAATGTACATTAAAAATACTTTTTAAATAATGTTTATGTTTATAATTACAAAACTTGTATAAGTAAAGATAACTATTGACGAATTGCTTGAAAACAGGTTTTTTCTCTACTCAGATCTAATTGATTTTGTCGTCCGAATATGACGTCATTTTAAAAGAAGTTGGCAGAAATGTTAATTAATGCTAATACAGTAAAACAATATTAGTTTGACGACACAATAATGACGTAGATAGAAAGCATTACATTAAAAAAATGGGTTTTTATTCAGTATATTGCTAAAAAATTATATTTCAGTATAATCATCAACATATTTATAGATCTTAAACCGTTTTGATGGATTTCTTAGTTAATTCTAGATGCACTAACTAATATAAAAGAATAACATAGTCTGGTCAAGGTTACAATTACTAATTTTTGAAGAATACTGACAAGCTGGGTGTTTTAAATACTGCACTGACTTAGCCGTTACTTGATGGAGATCCATAATAACTATGAACGACAATTTAAACAACTGTTTAAGATCACCACAAATGTGTATTGTATTATAGCATATATATATATATATATATATATATATATATATATATATATATATATAATCATAAATTATATTATTAAAATAATTAATAAATTTATTAATTTAAAAAAATTAAATAAAAATGATAAATTAATTATTTTTAATTTAAATAATATGTATAAACTAGCCGTGCCCGCGGCTCCGCTCGCGTGGACTTGATTCACTACTATCGCCACTGCTCATTCCTTATGTTACCTAACGTAATAAAATATCTGCCCTTATTTCCCTTTATCTCCTATTATTTCTCCTTATCTCCCATTATCTCTACATAATTTCCATTATCTAAGGTTACCTGTGCTCATCTCCCATTATTTCTCCTTATCTCCCATTATCTAGGTTTATCTCGACTTATCTCGCAATATTTCTCCTTATCTCCCATTTTTTTTCCTTATCTCCCATTATTTCTCCTTATCTCCTTCTCCCATTATCTCACTATAACTCCCATTATCTAGACTTATCTCTGCTTATTTCCCATTATTTCTCCTTATCTCCCATTATTTATACTTATCCCCAATTATCTCACCTTATCTCCCATTATCTAGGCTTATCTCGACTTATCTCGCAATATTTTTCCTTATCTCCCATTATTTCTCCTTATCTCCCATTATCGCACCATAACTCCCATTACTTAGACTTATCTCTGCTTATCACTCATTATTTCTCCTTATCTCCCATTATCTCTACATAATTTCCATTATCTAGGCTTATCTCTGCTCATCTCCCATTATTTCTCCTTATCTTCCATTATCTCACCATAACTTACATTACCTAGACTTATCTCTGCTTATCTCCCATTATTTATACTTATCTCACCTTATCTCCCATTATCTAGGCTTATATCGAATTATATAGAACATATCATATGTATAAATTTATAAAAAATACGTAAATCGAATAAGTGGTTCTCAAGTGATAACCGCACTAACGGACAGACAGACAGAGAGACGTTGCATTTTAGATATATATATTGTATTCTTTGCAACATGATATTGTTCCATATTTAATGGTTTAGGCAGTATATTGTAAGAGAACACGCTAACGGTAGCCGTTCTTCCGACTTGATTCACTATTATCGTCACTGCTTACTCTTTATGTTACCTAACGCAGTAAAATATATCCTATAACCTGGCCAGAGAACATATGTATGTTTTAAAAAAAAAGTACGTAACGCACTAACGGACAGACAGACAGACAGAGAGACGTTGCATTTTATATATTATATATAGATAATCTGGCCAGAGAACATATGAATGTTTTAAAAAAAAGCACGTAAATCAGATAAGTGATTCTCCAATGATAAGCGCACTAACGGACAGACAGACAGACAGAGAGACGCTGCATTTTATATATATTATAGATATATATATATTATATATATATATATATATATATATATATATATATATATATATATATATATATATATATATATATATATATATATATATATATATATATATATAGATTATTATTTATTATTATATAACCTGGCCAAAGAATATATGTATGAATTTAAAAAAGACACATAAATTGGATAAGTGGTTCTCGCGTGATAAACGCACTAATGGACAGACAGACACACAGAGAGACATTGCATTTTATATATATTATAGATTATAGATTAAAGATATTCTCTGCTACATAATATTGTTCCATATTTAATGGTTTAGGCTGTATATTGCAAGGGAACGCGCTAGCAGCAAACTTTTTTCCGACTTCACTCACTATTATTGTCACTGCTCATTCCTTATGCTACCTATCGTAATAAAATATAGCCTATAACCTGGCCAGAGAACATAAGTATGTTTTTAAAAAAAAAAAAAGTACGTAAATCGGATAAGTGGTTCTCCAGTGATAAGGTCACTAACGGACAGACAGACAGACAGACAAACAGACAGACAGACAGACAGACAGACAGAGAGACGTTGCATTTTATATATATTATTATTATTATAGATATAATTTTAATATAAAGATATTAGTTTGTATGAAAATAATACGTATACACCATGTATACGTATACATCGTGTATACATATACATGGTGTATACGTATACACCATGTATACGTATACACCATGTGTACGTATACATGGTGTATACGTATACATGATGTATACATATACACCATGTATACGTATACACCATGTGTACGTATGCATGGCGTATACGCATACACCATGTATACATATACACCATGTATAGTGTATACGTATACACCATGTATACGTATACACCATGTATACGTATACACCATGTATACGTATACACCATGTATATGTATACACCATGTAGACGTATACATGGTGTATATGTATACATAGTGCCCGATGGGTACCACGTACTCTCATGATTGCTCAAAAATAGCAACGTGTCGAAGATTCAGAACGCTGTTGGGTACTGTTTCGATGTAATTCAAAGGAATTTTTGGGTCGATTCGTATCAATGGACGAAACATGGCTGCACCACTACACGTCTGATTGCAACGGTCAGTCCGCAGAATGGTTGGAACCGCATGAAAGCCGACCAAAGTGTCTAAAAACACAAACAGTAGCTGAAAAGGTTGTGGTAAGTATTTTTTGGGAGGCGCATGGAATAATACTGATCGACTATCTTGAGAAAGGGCAAACAATTACTGGAAACTATTACGTTGGTTTATTGGACCGTTTGATTGGTGAAATCAAGAAGAAAAGGTCGCATTTAGGGAATAAATAGGCGTTGTTTCACCAAGATAATACACCAACATAAAATCGATGGTGAAATTAGATCAAGTGGGTTATGAATTACTGCCTTATCCGCCGTATTCACTAGATCCAGCCTCTAGTGAATATTACGTCTTTCCAAATTTGAAAAGGTGGCCCTAGAGAAAGCGATCTGACTCAAATGAAGAAGCCGGTATAGAAAAGTGAGGTTTATTTTAGAGAGCTCTACAAATCATTCCATATGAAAAGTATCCAGATGTTGGAAATTCGGTTTTGAAGGAAACTATATTGAAGAATAAAATCGATTTTTGGCAAAAACAATATTTTTAATTCAAAACTCTCGAGATTTTTCACCCTTTTTTAGTAAAACACCCAGAATGTGAAATAGGGTGTAATAATTCCCTAAATGTTACGAATTAATATATAATTGCTAAAATGTTACACACAGAAAAGTTTGAATTTTTCTCTGGTAAATTCTATAATTAACATAAGATGTCTAATCAAATCAAAAATAATCGGTCAAGTGCAAGTTGGACTTGCGCAATTAATGTTCCGTACGTTAATTACTTTTGAAACAAAAATTTTTGTTACGTAGATATAATATGATCAGTGACTTCTAAAATACACCCCAAATGAGTTTTCAACAAAGTTTTTTCCGATCTTTAGTGAAAACTGATGACCTTGATTTTTTTTATATATATATCCGATAAATAATTAAAGTTAATGCACTCGTGATAATTTTCGTTTTATCTACACCCTGTGAAGAATATTCCAGAATTTTTTAAAAATTTTTTGATCAGTACTTTTCGAGATAAGGAGGGACAGCGATTTTTGACAATTTGTTTAAAATAGTACAAAGAAAAGTGTGCGCAAGTATTACATTACATATATTTTTGAACCCGTGTTTGACACCTCACTCGATGACCTGGTAATTTTTTTTTCACTTCCGATTTCACCCCCCAAAACTAACCCCTTAAGTCAAATTTTAACTTTTAAAACTACAGGGCTCTGATGAGTCTATCAATTCCTATATTATTACCAAATTTCAACTTTCTATGGCAAATAGTTTCGGAGAAAATCGGGTGTGACAGACAGACACCGAAGTCACCTTATAAGTGTTCCGTACGGAACACTAAAAAGGAAATAAAACCGGAGGTTACGAATTATGCTGTGGCACTTGTAATAAAACCTATATAGAACAAACTGGCAGATCTTTTATAAAAACTAAAGGAATATAAACAAAGTTATGGAGAGAAATATAACATATCTCACTAGGCTAAACATTTAACGGATGAAAATCATACCTTTAATGTAGATTTCAAAATTTTGCACAATGAAAAGAAAGGGAAATTACTGAATTGTTTAGAGCAGGTAGAGATTAACCAGAAAAAGTTCTTAGGTTTATTATTCAATGATCAATTGGATAGCGTGCATCTCCTTTACTTTAGATATTATGATCAATAATGTTAATTAATTTGACCCTTATAACGAGGTAACTTATATATTTTGTAAAATACCTTGTTGTGTTGTTATTTTACATCTTGCTCCAAAAGAAGAAACAGTGTATCGAAACAGTTGTCAGCTATAATACAATAAACATATGTGGTGATCTTAAACAGTTGTTTAAATTGTCGTTCTTAGTTATTATGGATCCCCATTAAGTAACGGCTAAGTCAGTGCAGTATTTAAAACACCCAGCTTGTCAGTATTCTTTAAAAATCAGTAATTTATAACCTTTACCAGACTATGTTATTCTTTTGTATTAGTTAGTGCATCTAGAATTAACTAAGAAATCCATCAAAACCGGTTTAAGATCTAAAAATATGTTAGTGATTATACTGAAATATAATTTTTTAGCAATATACTGAATAAAAACCCATTTTTTGAATGTAAGGCTTCCTATCTACGTCATTATTTTGTAGTCACACTAATGTAGTTTTACTGTATTAGCATTAATTAACATTTCTGCCAATTGCTTTTAAAATGACGTCATATTCGACGACAAAATCAATTAGATCTGAGTAGAGAAAAAACCTGTTTTCAAACAATTTGTCAATAGTTATTTTTACTTATACAAGTTATGTAATTATACACATAAACATTATTTAAAAAGTATTTTTATTGTACACTGATGAGCAACAAAAATCGACTCAAACTACATATTTGGTTCATTTAATAGGGATCCTAGAATTTAATGTTCATATATTTAGATTTTAGTGTTATTTGAAAGCATTCTGTTCTCTTTCTTATGATATTATAGCATACCTCATGCTTTTTACTGATTAAAATAATTGAAAGGGGAAGGAAAATAAAGATTGAAAAATGGGGGGTGAGAGAATGGAAAAATTAAACAAATTTTAAGTTTAACAATTAAATTTATTGATAAAAACCAAAATCAATATTTCGTATTACCCTCCCTCCCAGCTTTTATTACTGCTTCCAGCCGGTTTTTCATGGAGCCGGTGAGCTTTTTCACCACTGTCTGTGGGATTCTTCCCCACCCTTCCGCCATCACAACCTTTAAGTCCCTCAGAGATGCAGGAACTGGATTTCTGGCTCGAATCCTTCTTTTGAGCTCATCCCACATGTGTTCAGTTGGATTGAGGTCAGGACACCACGCAGACCAGTCTAATGTGGGTATTCCCACGTCCGCCAGGTATTGCTGTACCGATGCGGCAGCATGTAGCCTCGCATTGTCATGCATTAGCACAGAGCTATCGTGGACAAACCCAGCGTAAGGAACGACGTGTTCCTGCAGAATCTCCTCGATGTACCGGTCACTCATGCATCCAGTGAGACGCCTTCCCACACTATGAGAGATCCTCCTCCATAGGCGACCGTTTCAGTAATGTAGCACTACGCATAGCGCTCCTCAGGCCTCCTATAAACTCGTCTTCTTCCATCATTGTCACGTAGGCACATTCGGGACTCGTCGGAGAATAAAACGAAGCGTCATTGCTCTAAGGTCCAGTCGACATGTTCTCGGGAAAATCGTAGTCGCACTTGCCGATGGGCTACTGTCAATTTGGGTCTGTTAGCTGGTCTCTTTGGAGATAGGTTAGCTTCTTTAAGTCTTTTTCTGACTGTCCAATGACTGACAGGCCGACCACGAACTTGTCGTAGCTCCTGCTGGACCTCGATGCCAGTCAAGTGACGATTTCTTATGGTTGCGTTGACGATAAAGCGGTCGTGTCGCACCAAGGTACATCTTCTTCGTCCTGATCCTGGTCTCCGTGTAAAGGCGCCAGTTTTCTTGGTAAGTTTTGTAGACTCTATAGACAGACTGTTTGAAAATTAAATTCAAGTATCGGTGTTAAATGAAGCAAAATCATTTGAGTCGATTTGTTTGCTCACCAGTAGATGTTATGGTACATTTTGTGCTTGAAGAACACTTCTTGTTAATTTTCTTCTTTTCACTCGCTCGACTATGCCTGTTTTGTATATTTTGTGTTAAATTCTAATGGAGATAGTATTGTATTCATGAAAAAAGTGGTTTTCCGCGATAGAACTGCCAGTGTTCACAATTTTTCCTTAATTTAATGGATATAAAGGACAATTTTATTATGAATATCTACTTACTTCCACGAGGTTTCAACTACAAATTACACATTTTCGTAACTAAAAAAAAAGTACGAGTCTTGAAACTTTCCGAGAGGTGGCAGCACAAACAAAAAAAACCCATACAATTTTCAGTGAGTGTCAACTCTTAGAAGATTCATGTAAAATTTGCATTACATATTGCCTATTAGTTTCAAAGTTACAGCTGTTTGAGTGACACTACTTTTTATTTTTGCAAAACGATGGAACAAATAGAGATTTCGTGTGTTGATTAAACATTACTTTTTGATGAGAAACCCAGAATCGCTTGAGAAGTGTCATCGAAGGCAACTATATGTCGATGGTTTAATGTATTTAAATGCGGTCGTACAAGCATCCATGATGACAAGTATTTTTTAGATGCACATGGCATCGACTATCTTGAGAAGGGGCGAAAAATCACCGGAGACTATACGTTATTCTATTAGATCGTTTGAATGGTAAAATTAAGACAAAAAGGCCCCACTGAGTGAAGAAAAGTGTTGTTTTACCAAGATAATGCACCAGCTCACAAGTTTATAAAATCCATGGTGAAATTGGACTAATTGAGCTATGAATTGCTTCCTCATCCATCTTATTCACCAGATCTGGCCCCCAGCGAATATTACCTCTTTCCAAGTTTCTTCAGGAATTCGGCTTATTCTAGACAGCTCCACAAGTTCGATATGAAAGGTATCCAAATGTTGGAAGATTGCTGAAATCAGTGTATCGCTCTTGAAGGAAACTATGTTAAAGAATAAAATTGATTTTTGGTAAAAATATTGTTTTTTCTGTGAAAGTCTAGGGATTTTTCACCAAATAGAGTATCTTAACGAACACGAATTGTTCCAGTTTTCACATAAGTAAGTATAGCCTTAACATGAATAAATTGTCTGATTACTCACCTCAAATAATTAGGCATTAAGCTCGGTGATATTGTAGAAAGTTATTATCCAGTTCTAATGACTTTCGAGGACATTAAAATGCACTTAAAATCTACCATAAATTATAAAGAAAGCGTCATTTTTCTTAATATAAATGTACCTTTAGATTAAGTACCGAGTTGTTTTAGGGCCAAAAATAACACAATTCACCTTAAGAAGGAACGTATACCATATTATATACGAAGTAACCTTTCTAATTCTCTCCTAACTTGGTTAATATTTTATAGGTTTGACCCCAAATAATAATAAAAACCGGTCAAGTGCAAGTTGAACTTGCACAATTAGTGTTCCGTACGTTGATTGTTTTTAAAATAAAAATTTTTGTTAGGGTGGTATAGAAATGATCAGTGACTTCACAAAACACACACCAAATGAGTTTTCAACAAAGTTTGTTTCCAATCGGAATCTTTACTGAAAACTGGTGACCTTGAAATTATTAAAGGTAATGCACTCGTGATAATTTTCGTTCAATCTATACCCCGTGGAGAATATTCCAGGATTTTTTCAAAATTTTTTGATCAGTACTTTTCGAGATAAGGTAGGGGACAGCGATTTTTTAAAAGTAATACGAAGAAAAGTGTGCGCAAGTATTACATTATATACGAGTATATATATATATATATATATATATATATATATATATATATATATATATATATATATATATATAATATATATATATTTACTCGTGTTTTCACAAGCTTTCATTTGACACCACACTCGATGACCTAGTAAAAAAAAAATTTTTTCACTTCCGATTTCACCCCTCAAAACGAACCCCTTAAGTCAAAATTTATGTTACGGTGGTATAAAATGATCAGTGACTTCACAAAACACACCCCAAATGAGTTTTCAACAAAGTTTGTTTCCAATCTTTACTGAAATCTGATGACCCTGAAATTTTTTGTTTTTTTTATATACCATATAAATTATTAAAGGTAATGTGATAATTTTCGTTCAATCTACACCCCGTGGAGAATATTCCAGAATTTTTTCGAAATTTTTTGATAAGTACTTTTCGAGATAAGGCCCGGGACAGCGATTTTTCGCGAATTTTTAAAAATAATACAAAGAAAAGTGCGCGCAAGTATATTATATATATATTTTTTACTCGTGTTTTCACAAGCTTTCATTTGACACCACACTCGATGACCTAGTAAAAAAATTTTTTTTTCGCTTCCGACTTCACCCCCCCAAAACTAACCCCTTAAGTCAAAATTTAATTCTCAAAACTACATGGCTCTGATGAGGCCATAAATTCCTATATTATTACCAAATTTCACCTTTCTATGTCAAATAGTTTCGGAGAAAATCGGGTGTGACAGACAGACAGACAGACATACAGACAGACAGACAGACAGACACCGAAGTAATCTTATAAGTGTTCCGTACGGAACACTAAAAATAATGAAAAAATAACACAATTTTCAAATTACCAGACTCCAAGAACCCTAAATAGGACACTACATAACAGTTATTACCACTACACCGAACACTTTATTTTTGCACTCGACGAGAATCTCGCTAAACATATCATCATTAAGAGCGATGATTGACTAAATCTAATATTATAAAAACTAGATTATTTATATTAAAATTACAAATGGAACCTGAACTAACCTAAACTAACCTAAAAGGGACTTTATAACACCCTCTGATCCCATCCACAAATTCATTAACTTCTTATGTATTTGACGATAAATAATTGAAAATAATTAAAGCGACGCATATGTTAACTCGATAAGTAGGAAGCAACTCCCTCTACACCCTTCCACATCCCTATAAACCCTAAATGTTTCGTTATAAGTAATTCTGCTTTAAATTTGTTTCATATCTCAACTAAAAATCAAAATAGTGAAAATTCATACAATGAATCTATTATCCACAATAAACTGGTCATCACACTGGATGAAATACGAATTAATCCTACACGTCCTAAGAAGATTAACAATGAGGACCTCGGACTTAAAAGGGCTCAGTTTTCAAGCAGATTATTTTTAAAAACAGGAGTTTTTGAGGGGGAACTACAGTACCACCTGATATCGCAGGTATAAAGTCACTCATTTGTTTTATGATGATCTCAACCTTTACACTGCTTTAAAGTGAGTTTAATGAGCAAATGAAAATATGGTTTTTTCTATAATTCTCCTAAATAAAATTCCTTTAAAATTGCACGAAAAAACTACAAATCATAACTTATCAGTTCATTTACAAATTTTAAGAAATAAAAATTTAACTTTTCAAGAAAAATATTGTCGTTTACGCCTGCTAAAAATAAATGTCGTGGAACACATGTGCCATAATATAATCCAGTTAATTTCTAAAGAAAAACAAACTACTGAAATGAGTTGTTGTTTTGCCAACTGAAATACCGGGGTGTTTAAAAACTATTAAAATTTATTAGAGAAGTGAAAAAAGGTAACATATTATTTTATGTCAAAATTATAGGATTGAGGAAGAGAGCGTAGACGATCACTTTGAATTCAAATGAAAAATAGCCACATAGAGGATGAAACGCTACGAACAGTAATAGAGGAGGTGGAAGAATCAACAAGAACCTAATTTCTAGACTCCGAAAATGCGTTCATTGATTTGAAACGAAGAAAAACGTTTTGCCTAGTGAGAAAAATGGAATATAATGATATGTAGGCAATCTAAAAGTTTGAGATTGATAAAAAAAATTGGTAAAGTGATTTACCCAATCTTGTGGCCGACCGTTGTTTTACTGGTTTAGTAAGTCGATCAAAAATAACACTTAATAAAAAAACTTCCAACTCTTTATTAAGAAAATTTCACGGCATTTATCATCTCAATATGAGTCTAATGCTATCGTTGCCTGCAAAAAATAATATTTAATACTTGGTACTTTGTTAATTAATTAATAAATAAACATGCTACCGTAATAATGCAATACTAATAATAATACTAATAACCGTACTAATAATGTTACTGTTAATAACGTAATGTTAATGTCCTCTCTAGCTGACCGCCTATTACTTTATACTTTGGCTCTCTAAAATTTACCATAGGCATACCCTTAAGTTTAACTAACAAATATTTTCTTATCATGGTAATAATAAATAAGTTTCGTGACTTCTTGGCTCCATCAAGAAGTTTACAAGGGAAATTATCAATTGAGCCATTAGTAAGTGTACATAGTAGATCTTTTATTGAGAATTGATTATTGTTAAACTATGACTTGTATTAAACTCATAGGCGTAGCTAAAGGGCAAAACAATATAATAATAAAAATAGTTGGTTTACAACCAATACTTTCCTTGCAAACATGTGGTTCTAAAATAACTACTGAATTTGACTTTCTCAAGTAAACAGAAAGTAAATCTCCATAATATGAGTAAAACCATACAACATATCGACACACCTCTCTTTCCCTTTTTCCTTGAAACGATATCACTCAAAAATTATGAGTTTCATTCGTCTTTCAAATATTATATCATTTCGTTCGAGTATTATTATGTTGTCAACAGACCGACAGACCGGCAACTTGACGGGGATAGACAGAACGATGGAAATGGAAATATATATTTTTCGCGATTCTACCCCATTTCTTTCATCTTACAGTTCGTCAAGTAAGACGTATCCGCGATAATTCATTTTTAGTAGATACGATTCTAGCGATTCTACAAAAAATTGATAGAGGGATCCTTTGTTTACGACGCACTTTAGTAAAAGTATCAGTCGATTCCGAACTTTCGTGGAAATAACGTAAAATCCAAAATGAGTTACTTTTTGCGCGCCGGTTTGAGGCAGTCTTTCTTTGTTCCCATCCAAAGGGGCCTAAAATGACATATTCCGCAGCCGCTAAATATATTAAAAGGTCGGTGTCGTTTGTGAAGAAGTGGGTAAACCGTATTAACGTGGCTCGGTGGACAAACTCATTCTGAGAGTTGAAAAACGAATCGCGTCTTTGTTTTCCCGGGATTCGACGCTGCGTCAAGGAGCGGCAAAATTAAGAAAATCGGGTTTGGATGTGTCCCAGCAGACTATTTGACAACATCTTCGTGTTCACGATTTCAAATTCCGAAGTACGTTGAAGAAACCTTTGCTGGGTGAAAATCACGTCGCGCAGCGGCTCGCTTGAGCCCACAATAAGACACTAGAGTGGTCCTCACAATCGCCGGACGCCAACGCTATTGAAAACGTTTGGTTCCTTGTAAAGAGAGCTGAGAGGAAAGAGTCTAACGACTTTGACTCAGTTGTCTCGCGAGATTAGAAAAATTTGCAGAGTATGCAGTCTTGTCGACAGCATGCCGCGAAGATGCCAGGCGATTCTTGATGCAGGAAGCAATTAGACAACGTACTAAGGTAATTGCGCCGTTGTTAGCACACCAAAGAATACATTGATAGGAAAAAATGTTCTCTAAATACAGTTTTTTAAGAATACGAGCGCCCACGTTCCTGTTTGATAGACTGTATATATCTTTTACTATAAATGATTAGGCTAAGGTTTTTTAGATCATCCAAATAAAAACCAGGTAAATTGTCTATAATAATATTAAAACTACACAATATTTCATGATTCTCACCCCTTTCACCCTGTATTCGTATTAATAATGCAAGTAGCAGAAAAATGATGTAATATGTCGTTCCCTTGACTCAAAGAACTCTCTGAGTAATAACTATAACACAATAATTACGAATCGGCCTTCTAACTCCCCTCCTCACGTTGCATAATTAGGGGTTAGAAGCAAAGAGGTTCAAGTGACATTACTTAAGTTTTGAGAAAAGCATCTTCAAAGTTACTGTAACTTTAAAAATTCAAATAATACCTGAACCCTTTCACAAAAACATTGTAAGGGTACTCCAGCCCAGTGCAGAGAATGGGTCTGTCCATCTGCCAGGAGTCAGTTGTTTGGTAAAGAAACCTCCTAAAGCACGTAACCTTATTTAGACAATTTTTCACTTACATCCCTTTCCTTCTGATCCGTTCGATTATTTATAGTCAATAAATATTTATGCTTAAAATTTGTTTATTATTGCAACGAAAAATCTAGAATAATTTTCAGAATACTATTGAAACCATACAATAATTGACCAATCCACCTCTTTCAGCCCTTCCACCATTAGAATTGACCTAACTGACAATAATGAAAAAATAACTTAATTTTCCCGTTCTTCGACTTTTCAACCCCTGAAAAAGACCATAATACCATATATAGGAAGCGATCCCACTAACTTCTACCCTAACCTAACCCCTTACATATTTTACTACAAATAATATGCTTAAAATTTGTCCAGTACATCAACTAAAAAAAATCTGTGAATATTTGAAAATGCTAGTGAACTTATCTATAATCTATAATATATATCTCTGTCTGTCTGTCTGTCCGTTAGTACGCTTATCACTGGAGAACCACTTATCCGATTTACGTACTTTTTTTTTAAAACATTCATATGTTCTCTGGCCAGATTATAGGCTATATTTTATTACGATAGGTAGCATAGGGCATGAGCAGTGACGATAATAGTGAATGAAGTCTCAAAAAAGTTTGCCGCTGGCGCGTTCCCTTGCAATACACAGCCTAAACCATTAAATATGGAACAATATTATGTAGCAGAGAATATCTATAATCTATAATATATATATAATGCAATGTCTCTCTGTCTGCCTGTCAGTCCATTAGTGCGTTTATCACGCGAGAACCAATTATGCGATTTACGTGTCTTTTTTTAAATTCATACATATATTCTTTGGCCAGGTTATATAATAATAATAATCTATAAATATCTTTAATATATGTAAAATACAACGTCTCTCTGTCTGTCTGTCTGTCCGTTAGTGCGCTTATCACTCGAGAACCACTTATTCGATTTACGTGTTTTTTTTAATTCATACATTTGTTCTCTGGCCAGGTTATCTATAATCTTCTCTCTATAATATATATAAAATGCAACGTCTCTCTGTCTGTCTGTCTGCCTGTCTCTCTGTGCCTGCCTGTCTGTCTGTCCGTTAGTGCGATTATCACTGGAGAACCACTTATCCGCTTTACGTGCTTTTTTTAAAACATACATATGTTCTCTGGTCAGGTTATAGGATATATTTTATTACGTTAGGTAACATAAAGAATAAGCAGTGACGATAGTAGTGAATCAAGTCGGAAAAAAGGTTACCGTTAGCGCGTTCTCTTGCAATACGCTGCCTAAACCATTAAATATGGTACAATATCATGTTGCAAAGAATATAATATATATAAAATGCAACGTCTCTCTGTCTGTCTGTCCGTTAGTGCGCTTATCAGTTGAGAACCACTTATCCCATTTACGTGTTTTTATAAATTTATACATATGTTCTATATAATTCGATATAAGCTTAGATAATGGGAGATAGGTATAAATAATGGAAGATAAGGAGAAATAATGGGAGATAAGGAGAAATATTGCGAGATAAGTCGAGAAAAAGCCTAGATAATGAAAATTATGTAGAGGTAATGGGAGATAAGGATAAATATTGGGAGATTAGGGGAAATAATAGGATATATTTTATTACGTTGGGTAACATAAGGAATAAGCAGTGACGATAGTAGTGAATCAAGTCCACGCGAGTGGAGCTGCGGGCCCGGCTAGTACAACATATATTAAACTAACCCCGCACATTGGCAAAAATAAGGCATTTTCCTTTTTTTTTCGGACAAAAATCGAGACGTGGTGTACGTTTTGACCCATTTGAATATATTTTTTTTAAAAACTCGTGAACACTTCTAGTTTTTTCTCCAACTGCAGAATGTTAAATAAATTGGCTTATTATGATTATATCTGATCATTATTGGTTATATGAAGAATATATATTTACCCAATATCAGGAATAGTAGAAAATTCAGTTAAATTTGCTATTTTAACGTATATACTTAGATATATCAACATTCTTAATTAGAATTCGATGGTAATTAAAAAAAAATGTGATATTCCAACCTCAAAAAATAGCTTCCAGTTGCAAACATTCTTAATAGTAAGAATGGAATAGTTCTTTACTGCACAAATTTATCTGAATATGATAACTTTGTGCATTTCAATCCAGCTGATAAAGGACTGACATCAAAATTGTCTCTGTAAATAACTTTCTAACCTCAAAAAAGCTTAAAAACATCAATATTCTAGGTTATAAGTAGGGCATTTCTTTTACAGTAGTTCATAAAAGTATCTAAAATACACTAGCTTTTTATAAGTAGACTGCCTGATAAGCGTACAAAAAGTTACGTATGGTCAGTTCAAACCTAACATAACCTAATGCATCAAGTCATAAGTGAGCAAACAGGCATATACTACAAGCCTTGAACTTAACATAACCTAATGTATCAAGTAATAGGCGTATATAACGAGATTTAAACCTAACATAACCTAATGGTTATAGACATAAAAGGGCAGAAAGATAAAGTTTGTAGTATATGCCTTTCTGCTCGTTCATGACTTGACCTATTAGGTTATATATAATAAAAGACTGTTTTTAGACAATTTCCACTGGTTTATTTAAATTGCGTTGACGCGTTTCGCTGTCGATGCAGCTTCTTCAAATTTACATTTTACACTATCCACAGTGTAAAATGTAAATCTCAAGAAGCTGCATCGACAGCGAAACGCGTCAACGCAATTTAAATAAACCAGTGGAATTTGACTAAAAACAGACTTTTATTATATATTTATAATTTTATTAAATAGAAGCTACAACCGTCCAAAATTTTCTATTAGGTTATGTTAGATTTAAACTTGCCATACGTAGCTTTTTGTTCGCCTGTCAATCTATCTACATATAAAAAGCTATTGTATTTTAGATACTTTTAAGAACCATATAAAAGAAATGCCATACTTATGACCAAGAATATTAATGTTTTTAAGCTTTTTTTTGAGGTTAGGAAGTTATTTACAGGGACAATTTTGATGTCATTCCTTTATCAGCTAGATCAAAATGCAAAAAGTTATCATATTCAGATAGATTTGTGCAGTAAAGAACTGTTCTATTCTTACGATTAAGAATGTTTACAACTAGAAGCTATGTATCACATTTTTTTTAAATTATCTTTAAATTCAGATTGAATTGAATTGAATATATTTTTCATATAATCGATATGTATATATATATATATATATTATATATATATATATTATATATATATATATATATATATATATATATATATATATTTGGGATTAACTGTATACATACACAAGTAATATATAACAATTATACAACTAAGTATTGTGTTCCCATTCGCCTTCTCCAAACCTCTCTATCGTCCGCCATCTCTTCGTCCATTCCTCGTGACCTCATGGTTTGTCTCATATTTTTATTCCAGGATCTACGTGGTCGCCCCCTTTTATTTCTTCCTGGTGGTTTCCATGTCAAGAGCCTTTTGGGCCATCTTGTATCGTTCATTCTGAGTAGGTGTCCAAACCATTTTAATCCTCTATTTTCTATGCTTTGTATAATTGTTTCTATTGCTGCTGTTCTATTGCGTATTTCTTGGTTTGTTATGTGTTGGAATTTGGACACTCCGGCGCTTCTTCTCAGGTAAGCCATCTCTATCGTCGTTATTTTTCTTTTATCCTCTTCTTTCATTACCCACAGTTTACTACCATAACTTAAAACCGATTCTACCATTGTTCTTCCAATTCTCTTTTTGTTTTGTATAGTTATGTTTTGATCCCACCATAATGAGTTAAGAGCTCCTATGATCCTCCTGGCTTTTTGTATTTTATTTTGTATTTCCTTTTTACCTATACCATTTTTGTTGTTAATCAGTACTCCTAGATATTTAAATTCCTTGACTTGTTTGACATGTGTATCGTTGTTAATTAAGATATCAAATTCCATTTCCGAGTTCATAACCATAGACTCCTTCTTTTCAAGGCTCACCTTTAGTCCCCATTCCTTGTAGTCTGTGTATAATCTCTTCAATACATATTCCATATCGGATGCATCTTGTGTTATTATTACTTGGTCGTCTGCAAAGTTTAACGATAATAGGTGTTTATCACTAATGGGGATGCCCATGCTTTGGCAAGTGCGGTTCCATTTCTTTAGAGCGTTGTCTACAAATATATTAAATAAGATTGGTGAAAGGCAACACCCTTGTCTTAGACCTTTTGTAATGTGGATAGCTTCCGAGAGATAGCGTCCTTGTTTCACATATCCTATATTTTCATTATATAACTCTTTTATTGTTGTTATCGTCCCTTCTTTTATCCCTTCTGTTCTCAAGACATGCCAAAGTTTTTTTCTCGGTACACTATCGTATGCCTTCTTAAGATCTATAAAGGTCATATGTATTTCGTCATCTTTTTGGATCTTCTTTTCTATCAACTGTTGTAAAGTAAACAAGTTGTCTATACACGACCGGCCTGGAGTAAATCCGCTTTGGTTTTCGGATATCTTTCCTTTAATTGTTTCTCTTATTCTATTCTGCAATATTTTACCGTACAGTCTGTTCATAGTGCTTGTAACGCATATACCCCTATAATTATTAGGGTCTTTTCTATTTCCTTTCTTATAGATTGATGAAATGTAACTTTTTTTCCATTCGGTAGGTGTTCTTCCTTGTGATATACAATTATTAATTAAGCTAGTTATTGTTCTCCACATGGTTATACCTCCATTTTTAATCATTTCTGCAGAGATATCACCTTTCGCTTCTTCTCGTTTTACTATCAATATTTCTGCATAAAATTTGTTAATTATTCAACAAAAAACTAGGAAAAATTTCAAGATTACTATTAAAACCTTTTAATATTTATCGACCCCCACCCGTTTCACCCCCTTGGCCTAAAGCGATATCGTTCTAAAACTATAGGCTTCATCTTCTTGCTAGATATTATATTTGAAATTGATATCTTCTTCTCTTTCGTTCGAGAGTTATCGTGTCAGCAGACTGACAGACCGACGGAAATGAGTGACTGTTTTTCGTGACCTAGGAAGCGTGAAGAGAAGCAAGAATCTCGGAATATGATTTGTTATTTTAAAATTAACATAACTCAAAAAATTTGCGCGACATTTGTAAAATCGAAATATTTATTTTAATATATTACGAGTTGTTTCGGGATACTTGTACACTGTCCCATAATTTCCCTTCACCCTGTGCTGAGAATTTTTAAATCGCCCCTCGTACTTTAACCGCTCTAACAGGAAAGCCCTGCAGTTCTATGAATCATTGTCAGACAAAGAAAGTTGATCAAGAATTCTGGTTTTAACCTACAATTACATACATTACTGGGAAATTTTAAATTAACAGAGCTTGCAAATATATGAAGGTGAATTCTGCAAACTGGTCAGTCAGTCTAGTAAAACCAAGCTCAAAGAGAGCGGACGATCAGTTTGAATTTAGTTATCAGTCTGTAACGTTCGGTTTTTTTCTTATCAAGCAAATTCTCATATTTATATTTTTGTCGTTGTGTGCAAACTTTTTTCTATACTTTGTGGTTAATTAGAGCTGTAATTAGTTATTGTGGATAATTACAAAGACGAGTTACGTCCGTAATTTATTACAATTTACGATAAAGTGGCTTGTTTCTTATTAGTGAAGCCGAATTACTTACATAAATTGCATTATAATCAATATCTGCCGCCGGTTTCTTATTTCTATAATAAGAACAGTGTTATAAACAAAGAGATAACTTTAATATTTTTGTGGTTTACTTATCATATTTAAGAGGAAACGAAATGTCACATTTTAATTCTCATTTGCCTGAGAACCACGTGGAGAATAATTCAAAAACAAAGGATTTGAATGGTGTTAATGATTCATTGGGGGCTCAACGGGTGCTAAATCATTCAAGTGTTGATATTAATTTCAGGTAAGAACATAAAATTCTTTTTTTTTTTCTTACTTTCAAACAGAGATATTGTGCACTTGTTTTGTGTACAAGAAATTGAGTATTGAGAACTACTTATCTCGTTTCATTAACTGTTAAGATTTATGAGGTGACGGGAGTAAAAAGTGTGGGGAGTTAATAAATTTTATGTAGTTACACTATGAAGGTTTTCCTGGTTTTTGGTTCCGATAATACATAAACTTCAAGAAAAATCGAAAATTATTGAAATATGCAAAAGGTAGTAGAAGCAAGTAGACGTTGTACTATGTAATATTTATAGGGAAAACTGTACGCGACATCTCTGAAAAACTCGACGAAGTACTTTTTTAACGATCCAACGTTAGCCAGCCGGCTTCGTTTTGCGGCGGTTTTATTCTACGTGTTTGTCTTTTTGTAGCTATAGCTATATTTTCTGTGCCTCCGCTTCCAGTACCCTCGAATCTTGGGACAAGCAGAGGAGTTTTTAAATAGAGTTAAAATTTTGCATATATAGGATGTTATAAAAATCGTTTAGTGTATTGAAATTTCTTGGGTCAAGTAGAGAACCATTCACTACTTTCTTTTTTTTTATTAAATTGAGCCTTTTTTAAATTCGGTAAAAATTCCATTTACCATCCTTTTCTGACGCCTATTCCAACAATGTTGCCATGTGTTCATTTTTTTCCGGAATCTGATTAAGAAATGTTTCCCCAAAATAACCAGGTTTTCACGTAGAAAACAACAACTGCTATTAACTAAGACAATTGTGATAAGATATATTTTCTAATAGATATTGTTGGAAATATTTCTTAAAGAAAGAGATTAAGCTTTGAACAAAATTTTTGTTTTGTGCATTGCTGCACAGTTTGAGCTTCTTCAGTACATCAAGAAAATATGTACGGCAAATTACTGGCAACGCGTAGGATATCGTACAGTGAAACGTAAATTGGGTGGACATACAGGAACGATTTCAGAACGTTTTATTTATTGAAACAGTCATTTTGCATTGTAATTAAGTATTCAATGTTTAAAAATATAGTGCTTAGTGGTATTTGTGAAAAATTGTAATTTTAGTTAAATTTAGTTTTTTAAGCACTGAAGTTCAAATATGGTTTGTTTTTGTGGCTCTAGACGCTTTTTTTAAACTGGCATAGCAGGGGTAAAATTTATAAACTTTCGATTTTAAGCATGGCAAATTTGTGATAGTCTGGGTCATTATTCGAATCCAAGTCAATTATATTGGGGGTATATATATATATATATATATATATATATATATATATATATATATATATATATTATATATACCACACATACCACAACCACACATAAACCGAAAACATGGCTACGATACGAAGATGATACATTTGTGGTATGGCAACACGGTGAAGACAACCTAAACAAGTTCCTGGAACACCTTAACAATATACATCCAAACATTAAATTTACAATGGAAAGAGAAGTAGCAGAACAACTACCATTCCTAGATGTCTTGCTTCAAAGAAAATCAGATGGTTCTTTGTCTCACTCAGTATATAGAAAACCGACACATACAAACAGATACTTAAATGCCAGTCACATCATCACCCAGCCCAATTCTTCTCCGTTGCCAAATCGTTAGCTCACCGATCAGAAACCCTAACAGACAAGGAACATTTGCAACAAGAAACCAAGCTCCTTCGAAACGTTTTACTTTCAAATGGATAGTCAAAACACGATCCGGCGGGCTCTAAATAAACAACACAAACCGGAAAGAAAGACATACACTACAAAAGCATTTCTCCGATGTATAAAAGGCATCACAGACAAAATAGGAAGACTTCTAGGAAAACACCAAATTTACACAACGAATCAAAAAATTAAAGATATTTTACCTACACCAAAAGACATTATAGCCTTAGAAAACCAAGGTGTATATGAAATTCCGTGTCAGGACTGCGGTCTTTCATACATAGGCCAAACAAACAGGAAAATTAGTGCCAGAAGAGACGAGCACAAAAAACGCCGTAAAACAAAAATCCACCACCTCTTCTCTAGCACAACAAGCACACAATACCGGCCACAAAATCGACTTTGACAAAACCAGAACCCTACAAAAAAGTGATAACCTATCCACTAGGGTAATCAAAGAAGCCATAGAAATAGAAAAGAGGCCCTACAACTTAAATAATCGGGATGATAGCCAACGTTTACCGAACTCTTGGAAACATATTCTATCCCAGTACAAAGTCCAACCAAGAGAAACAATAATTCAACCATATGTTACTTCACCAACACAAACATTACAAAGAACGACAGGACCGACAACGCGCAGCCAAAGCCGAGCCTCTATTGACCAGATCCGTCCAACCAATAGAGCCACGCCCCGAGCACATAAAACCGGCACCCTCGGAGCCAGTCCCGACATTCAACGCCAAGACACCGACCAGTAATCAACGCTTTGAAAAAGATGGATGAGATTATATCGGAACGTCAGCGAAACCGTTCATCAAGGGACTTTAAGCTAACACGGGATACCCGAAAAACCACTACTACATATTATATATATATATACTATATATATATATATATATATATAATATATATATATATATATATATATATATATATATATATGATTCAATATGTATATGTGTATATATCATAAAATTTATAGATATACGGGAGCACCAATTATGAATATTTTTTTTACAATTGTTATTTATACAAGGATTACCGATTTTAATAAATTAAGGACGTCCCCAAGAAAATAAATTTTCTTACGATAATCCAGAAAATTTGAATATACATAATTATTAGAGTCCTTTATACGTAGAAAACATTGCAATACTCCTTACGGCACTAAATTTGTTGGCTGTTGAAATTTACATTTGTAACATATGAACCCTACCCCGACCTATGTTGAAACGGATATTTTATTATATAACAGTGGAAATTTTCTTACAATTTTTTTGAAAAACTTAGAATCATTAATTAAAAATATAACAAATATTTTTCTGTAAAGGAAATTTTTGATAAAAAATATTGAAAACTACTTTTGATCGTTTTCAGTTTTCCTCGTATAACTTGATAAATAAAAGTCCGCTGCTTGGCAAAGTCGCAATGTACAGTTGTCACATTTTATTATGAACTTTGAATGAATGCTCTTCCCTTTTGAAATCACTCAATTTTTTCCATATCTAAAAGACTTCTGCAGCCGATGCATTTCAGATTTTAGCTCTCTCACTGAAAAGGAATTTTAGATTGTTGTTTGAATTTCCTGTTTTTTTTTTTGCATCGGACATACTTGCTAATACTATATTTATTTTTCCAGCAGTTTTTTTTAACAAATCTGCCATTTTTTAATCGCAAAGTCATTATTTGTGCACTATTAAAAATCTCCAATATAAACGTAACCTCGAAAAAATACTCCAAAACATTAAAACCCAACATAAATAACTCGTGTCTCGATCAGAGTAAAAAATGTAACGTTGCCAGGTTCGAAAAACGACGCAGTGGGATTATTTTTATATTTCTGCGCATATGGGGCAGGGCGAAAGAGCGCACTGGGCCTCAACTATTTTTTATTGTACCATGGTAGTTTACATTGGACGGATCTTTCTGTAAGTTGACCATAACTGCTCCTTGGGAACGTCCTTGAGTGATTTTTATAACTTCCTGTCTAGTCTGGGGGCTTTTTGCGCACACGTGTCGCTCCTGTAGCACTTTAAGGATTTCTCTGCAGCATGTGTACCATGCCTATAAAAAGGTAAGGTACTCTAAAGGATAATATCAATTTTCTATGTTGAAAGAGGCAGTAGTGTACGCTGCTCCCAACGGTAAATGAGGAACTATTTTTTGTTAAATAGTTTGTTATGACTCCTATATTTGTAAATCTTGAAGTCTTCTTGATAACTACCTAACCTATTTTAAACCTGAAAGTGCTCCGTCTACCAAATAGTATGTAAGGGGATGTGATTATAGAGTGACCTAAAAAATATATTATTTTTTCAACTGGTATTTGCAAAGGTATTTAAATAACCTAAATATACTACCCAGTATATATCACCACAACACCAAACACTTTATTTTTGCACTCGACGCGCGTTTCGCTAACCATGTTAGCTTCATCAGGAGCGATGAGTGACAGTCAATCATCGCTCCTGATGAAGCTAACATGGTTAGCGAATTGCACGTCGAGTGCAAAAATAAAGTGTTTGGTGTAGTGGTGATGTATACTGAGTAGTGTCATTGTGCCAAAGATTCCACATTTCCAACTTAACCTAAATATAGTATTAAGCATATACTAAGTTATGACCGCAACAATTACCACGGGATGCTGAGTATAATACGTTCAATTTATTTTTAGAAATCAGTCCACCATGCTGAATACACCATTAAATTCTGAAAACCGTAGCAGAACTCCTTCGCCTACAAGACCTTTATTAAATCCTTTGAATGCTCCATTGGCCAATATTGAAACTGATGATGAAATTGACGATAGAGAAGTCGTCAATCGTCCTTATCCTGGTGTCGACGATGGGTTTTTCACAAATGGAAATAATGGAGGTAAATATAAGCATAACTTTTATATACACAATGAAATTTCTAGATGGTCTATATCGATGTTAATGGAAATGCGACACCATTTTTATATTGCCGAATTAATATTAAATTGATGAATTGTTTTTGACTCGACTATTTTCTACCTTTGTTGGTGCAACTGAGCAGTGTCTTCTTCTTAATGTGCCTATTCGGTTCGAATGTTGGCTATCATTCTGGCTATTATTACCTTATCCACTATAACTCTGAAAAGACCGGTAGTAACATGTAGGCTGAAAAGTTTTTGGTCTAGCTACTTAAAACACGTTTTTTTTTGCAACATTCGACTTTATTAATCAATATAATCTCCTTCAAGAACGATACAATTAGTCCAACGCTTTTCTAACATTTCTATACCTTTCTTGTAGAAAGATTTGTCTAACACTCGCTAGGGACCAAATCTGGAGAATACGGTGGATGAGGAAGCAATTAGAACTTCAGTTCATGCAATTCTGCCATCGTAACCATTGGCTTGTGACACGGCGCATTGTCTTAATGCAAGAGCACTTTTTTCTTGTTCATTTGGGGCCGTTTCTATACGATTTCTGCCTTCAAACGCACCAATAACCTTATACAATATTCGCTATTGATGATTTTCCCTTCTCAGCATAGTCAATGAAAATTATTCCTTGCGCATCCCAAAATACAGAGGCCAAAACCTTCTCAGCCGACTGTTGTCTTTGGTCGCTTCGGGCGGCTTTCACCGGCTGCTGTCCACTCATCTGACTGCCGATTTGATTCCGCTGTGTAGTGATGGATCCATATTTCATCCATTGTCACATATCGCATGGAAAAATCCTCTTTATTACGCTTAAACAGGTCCAAACAGCGCTCAGAATCAACAACACGTTGTTGTTTTTGGTCCAATGTGAGCAAACGCGGTACCCATTTCAAACAGAGCTTTCTCATGCCCAAATGTTCAATCCAACACGTTCTTTTCATAGATTTAAGGTGTCAGCTATCTCACGCAATTTTACTTTACGATCATCCAAAACAATTTTGTGGATTTTTTTTGATGTTTTCCGATGTAACCATTTAGGCGTCAAGAGCGTTCAGCATCATTTGTATCTGTACGGCCGCGTTTAAATTCAGCATACCAGTAAATGATGTGAGTGATTTTCCAGGGGCAGAGTCCCTGTAACACTTATCAAGTCATTGCTTTACTTGAACGGTATTTTTTCCCATCAAAAAATAGTATTTAATCAACACACTAAATTCGATTTTTTCCATTGTTTCGAAAATATCGAAAGTGGCATCACTAAAACCACTGTAACCTGTAAACTAATCGTCAAAATGTCATGAAATTTTGACCCGTGCCGTTTGTAGGTTGGTACTTCCTAAAAATCATATAGATTTTTTTGAAAAGGGCGACATCTATGTGTCAGACTAAAAACTTTTCAGCCTACGTGTTATTTGTTGAGAATTTCCCGATTGTTTAGCCATGAGATACGTCTGCGTCCTTGGTCCCCTTTTTCCAAAAACCTTTCCTTGGATTATTTGCTGTAGTAATCCATATATGTAGGAATTTCCCATTATGTTTCCAAAATACTCCAATTTTCCTACTTTAACAGTTTCCATAATTTCCAGTTTCTTGTTCGTGCGACGTAAGACTTCCTCGCTGGTAATATGGTCCGTATAAGAAATTTTCACAATTCTGCGATATAGCCATAATTCAAATGCTTTAAGTTTCTTAGAAATGGCTTCAGTCAACGTCCAAGATTCTAAATCGTAAAGGAGGACACCAAAGACATCTTAGGAATCTTATATTTGTGCTTAATTTTATTGCTGAACATTTGAAAAGTGCTGTCATTTTGAGAAACACTGCTCTAGCTTTTTCGATACGGCAACTAATTTCCTGCGAATGATCTCACTGTTCATTTATCATGGTACCTAAATATGAATATTGTGGAGTCCTTTGTATTTGTTGATTGTTAACCATCAACAAGGTAGCAGGAACCGGAGACTTGCTCATTA
Organism: Pachyrhynchus sulphureomaculatus; assembly: GCA_019049505.1. Lineage (NCBI taxonomy): Eukaryota > Metazoa > Arthropoda > Insecta > Coleoptera > Curculionidae > Pachyrhynchus > Pachyrhynchus sulphureomaculatus. The sequence goes on from CM032447.1 coordinate 26,441,425, forward strand.
CCATGTACTTTGTTTTGCTGATATTAAGTTCGAAGCCGTATCGATTACTGACTTCGTTTATTTTTATCATAAGATGTTGTTGATATCGTCAGCATAACGAATATTATTTATTCGCTCCCCATTAAGCAGTAGTCAAGCAAGGTCTTTCAGATTTCCGACCATTTTCTGATGTTGGATTCTAACAAAGCCCTGTTGATAGTTAATGAGGCACAGATATACGTCACAATTGACATCTCTACATCGCTGAATCAAAACTTGCATAGAAAATAATGTTCCCATGACATCACTTAAATCGAAGTGTAATTGAGTATGTTACAACTGTTTGCTGCTATTTGTAAGACGAAGTAATGTGTTATTATTACATTCTCTGGCGCACCTTGATATGTTCTCCTTGTATCCTCTGTTTAATAATAATTTTAAATTTTCGCAGTAGACATAAATAAACAGATATTTATAACTAGTTAAACAACATGATAATATGCAAATATATACAGTTCGTTTGTATGTGCACACTGTACTACTTCCTAACTTGGGGCTTCAAAATATATCTATAATTTATGGCTTGAACTCTTTTTATAATATTTTTAGTCTTCCGTACGGAACACTTATAAGATCACTTCGTGTGTCTGTCTGTCTGTCTGTCTGTCTGTCTGTCTGTCTGTCTGTCTGTCACACCGATTTTCTCGGAAACTGTTTGACATAGAAAGGTGAAATTTGGTAATAATATAGGAATTGATGGCCTCATCGGAGCCATGTAGTTTTGAGAATTAAATTTTGACTTAAGGGGTTAGTTTTGGGGGGTGAAGTCGGAAGTGAAAAAAAAATTTTTTTACTAGGTCATCGAGTGTGGTGTCAAATGAAAGCTTGTGAAAACACGAGTAAAAAATATATATATAATATTATACTTGCGCGCACTTTTCTTTGTATTATTTTTAAAAATTCGCGAAAAATCGCTGTCTCGGGCCTTATCTCGAAAAGTACTTATCAAAAAATTTGAAAAAATTCTGGAATATTCTCCACGGGGTGTAGATTGAACGAAAATTATCACGAGCGCATTACCTTTAATAATTTATATGGTATATAAAAAAAAACAAAAATTTCAAGGTCATCAGATTTCAGTAAAGATTGGACACAAACTTTGTTGAAAACTCATTTGGGGTGTGTTTTGTGAAGTCACTGATCATTTTATACCACCGTAACATAAATTTTGACTTAAGAGGTTCGTTTTGAGGGGTGAAATCGGAAGTGAAAAAAAAAATTTTTTTACTAGGTCATCGAGTGTGGTGTCAAATGAAAGCTTGTGGAAACACGAGTAAAATATATATATATATAATAATATATATATATATATATATATATATATATATATATATATATATATATATATATATATATATATATATATATATATATATATATATATATATATATATTATATATATATATATATAATGTAATACTTGCGCACACTTTTCTTCGTATTACTTTTAAAAAATCGCTGTCCCCTACCTTATCTCGAAAAATACTGATCAAAAAATTTTGAAAAAATTCTGGAATATTCTCCACGGGGTATAGATTGAACGAAAATTATCACGAGTGCATTACCTTTAATAATTTATTTGGTGTATAAAAAAAAAAAAAAAACAAAATTTCAAGGTCACCAGTTTTCAGTAAAGATTGGAAACAAACTTTGTTGAAAATTCATTTGGGGTGTGTTTTGTGAAGTCACTGATCATTTTATACCACCCTAACAAAAATTTTTATTTTAAAAACAATCAACGTACGGAACACTAATTGTGCAAGTTCAACTTGCACTTGACCGGTTTTTTTTAATTACATATACTGGGACTAATTATATAGGAAATATAAAACTGTAAACAAGTATTATCTATTTATTGTTTTATATTTAAAATGAAATAAAATATTAAATACCTAATATTGGATGTCGAATATTTATTGATTCAGAGTTGTTTTTAGGACCAAATGACAGAAAACCAACGACACCAGAAGATAACGGTAATCCCGACGTAGAAATGGTACCCATGAGACCAAAAGAACCGGAAGAAACTAACCATGAATTTCCACTTATTCCTGGTGTTGGCTGGAGGTAAGATGAAAGCTACTTTGTTGGTAAAATATATATACGACAAAATAGATGCTTGTACTGCACTCTGTCGGTGACTTATTTAAAGTCTTTCCAAACAAAGCGGCCAGACCACAGCTGGCACATAATTGCAGAAGCGCACCTTCTCGAGCTTCCCGCTCGAAGGCATAGATAGTATTAGTGAAGCCACTAAAGGCGAATCGAATGATTCGCACTTCAGAAGTTCTTTGTATTTGCCAGACCATCCCAAGACTCGTTTCGCCATATTACGGCTCATCAGTTGGGCTAGGTTCAACAAATACAAAGAACATAATTTCAGTCCTTATCCGGGTACTAACGGAAAACCATGACAAAATAGATGCTTATACTGCCTAAAGAATAACTCTTTCAAATACACAGGTGTATGCATAAGTTTTTGCCGGTTTTTGTGGTAAAGAAAACACGTAATTTTCAAGAGAAATTCATTTTTTATTTATTCAAAATATTGGCTATTGGCTTCTACACACTTCGCCCATCTTTCAGGTTAATTATGAATACCATGCCAGAAAAACTGCTTGTCTTTTGCGGCAACCCATTCGTCGAACCATTTTTCAATTTCCTCGAAATTGCTGAAGTGCTGCTCTGCAGGCGCGTGCCCCATTGATGCGAAGAGGTGATAGTCAGATGGCGCCAGGTCGGGAGGGTACGGCGGGTGCGGAAGGATGTCCCATCCAAGCGATTTCAAGGTGTCTTTCACTGGTGACTTTCACAAGTGACATTACGATTTTCCATTTGCCGTTCATTCAAATCGTGTGGGACCCATTTACCGAGTTTATTGATCTTCCCCATTGTTCGTAAACGTCTGCTGATTGTTTCTTGTGACACATTTAATGCTTTTGCCAATTTTTGTTGTGTTTGAGTTGGGTCATCATCCAGTAACGCCTGCAATTCCTCGTCTTCGTACTTTTGTGGTCTACCAGAGCGCGCACTGTCTTTCACATTGAAATCACCACGTTTAAATTGTTGAAATCATGTCTCACATGTTCTAATCGATGGAGCGTGTTCATCATATGTTTCTACCAGCAAACGATGACTTTCCGTAGCATTTAAGAAAAGCAATCTTTTGATTAAATAAGAAAAGCAATGCTAATTGTTTGCTGCAAATGTTGGTTTTTTCACTGGCACAAATTCATACACTGCGTACTGTTCACTGGTGCCATCTCTTAGTGAAACCGGCAAAAACTTATGCATACACCTGTAATTAAGAATACTTTTGGAGATCTAGCTTAGAAAGCATGTCGAAAATAAAATATTATAAAGTTAGCACTCTCGTTCAGCAAAAGTCAAAGATGTAATACAGCTCTCCTGAATAGCTCAGACGACATATTTATAACCATTTACAATTAGAAAGTAACTAAGCTTTAATTTGGCTATTTGAGACGTGTTTGTTATTTTTATAATTATTCTATTAAATAAATATAATAAAAGCCCAAGAACAATAACAGAGTAACAAAATTATAATTTTAGTGGTAAAGTTTCCGTATGAATCATGAAGATAACAAAGAAAATATCTATAAATATTTTTAATAGAATATTAATTTACGTTTTCAGAGCGGATGGAGATGGTAATAGTGGAATTCCAGACGACAATCCAGACGGCACCAAACCTCCAGCAGAAGTACCAAAAATGCCTCCAGTTAATCCAGCAAGTAATCCAGATTTTCCATTTAGGCCTTGGGGATGGGATTTAGAAGTTGGAAGTACGTTACCAAGTAAGTTTTGTTTATCATTACTTATACTAAATATCTTGTGAAATTAATCGCACAGTATATTTGTAATAAACATATCAACTGGGCAGCACAGAAATCTTTTTTAAAACTTATTATTTTTTTTTTTATTTTAGCTGGTGAAACTATTCCCGATTTAAATGTCTATCAGCACAAGAAGACTTTAGCTCAGGGTATGATGGATTTAGCACTATTTTCTGCCAATGCGAATCAACTGCGATACGTTTTGGAAACTTTTAGAACTCACCCCTACTATTACCCAAGTGTGATTTTTATATCCATAAGTTTATTGTTACAAGTAAGTAGTTTCGTATCATATTTTTAGAACTAATTGTTGTCTTCAGGTGCTAATTTTTGCTAAAATTTCCTCGTAAATACGTAATTCTAAAATAAATATTGAATCTGACTTTCTCGCATTAACAACAATAATCCGAACATTAAGAGTCGATATCGCCAAAAGCTGAGCTTGACATTTGCTTCTGTAACAATTTCTGTTAAAATTGAAGGTAATGAAAAAAAGTAATAAAAGTTAGTTGACTGTTAGAACCCCCAAAATGACGTTAAAACGATATATACGATAAAATCCATACGTCCGCCGATAAAAAACACTTGATATATTCAAGGCATTCGATCGTCTTTGGCACGATGAATTATTGGCTAAGCTACACTATATCTGAAAAATTCTGTTCATGGCTCCCGTGTTTCTCCAGAGAGCGTTCTGTACGAGTGGTAATCGACCGCAAAGCTCGATACTGTCTCCTACTCTCTTATTTACATTAACTATCAGCTGGAAAGGACCAGGAATCCAATCTACAGCTTTAAATTACACAGTATGCGTATTTCTTCATTCACTTTGAACGCTCCAACATCGGCAAACATCCGCAGAGAGTAGGAAGTCGTTCAGCTTAACAAAGACCTGGAAGAAATTCTTCCAATCTTGTGGTGACAGTAACCAAGTAGAATTTAACGCTACAAGAACTTAGGCAGCAGTTTTTTCTAAGAAAGTTAAGGTTGCAGTACCCAATACAGTTATATCGTCATTCAATTTGATGGGCGATAATTTAAAAGCAAATATGTCTTACCATGAACATGTTGCAAGCATAGCAAAGAGAGCTTCTCAAAAAACTGGGAATATTATTTCAAAGTAGGTAGCTTTACACTCCACAAAAACTATTAATTCGAAGTACAAGGTTCAAATTCGACCAACAATGGAATACTGCTTCCATGTATAGGGCTCTGCTCCCAAACATAAACTACATTTGTTGGATTCTATTCTGAAGAGAGTTGTTTGCATAATTGGAGACCTAGAATTGACCAGCAACCTTGATTCCGTGGGACATGGAAGAAGGGTTGGTGACTTGAGACTATTCTACAAATATTTCTAAGGAAAGTGTTCAATGGACGTAGCCCGCTTAATTCTTCCCAAGGCGGTGCCTGCTAGGACTGCACGTCCCGGTAATACTTCACATCGGTGAATTTCAACTGCTCACTCTTCTTTTCAAGGAGTCTTTTGTATGGTATAAGGGATCCAAGGCCAATGTATATCGCTTTTTCCGCACACATGCCGCTCCAGTAGTACTTTAGGGATTTCTCTACAGCACGTGTGCTGTGTCCATATATATATATATATATATATATATATATATATATATATATATATATATATATATACATACATATAAATATACATATACATACATACAGTAGAACCCCGGTTATCCGAGGTAACGTGAGGAGGTATCCTACTCCGATAATTGAAAACTCGGATAATCCGGATTTGTTTTTTATTCATTCAAAAAATAAACACCAATACTTTAAACCGATGTATTAACGTTTTTAACGTATAAATAGGTACATACATTATAAAACAGTGAAATAATTATCTATGCGCTTCTGTTTCATATTGCATCTTCTTTTTCTCGCTGCAATGTTTCTCCATCTATTAAGAAGAAGCAAATCCGCTCTGGTTGCCTCTGGTTGTTGTTCGATATACCTCAAAGCTTTTTCCAAAGAAACAAAACCTTCTTGATGAGAGATCTTAGTGGGACACTGTTCATCCACCGCCACTTCGTCATCGTTATCTGATTTTTTCGGTTTCCTGAAAGGCATTCGTTATTTCTTCAATACTCATTTCTTCTTCTAAATCATCTGCTGTAATCCATTCAACAACATCTTCTCTTGTCACATTTTCGCAACCTTTTAATTTTTGCATTAATTCAAATAAACTTTTTTCTTTTTCTTCTATCTCGCTGTCAAACAGGACATTTCTCCATGGCTTCTCAATTTCAAAACTAATTCATTTAATGGAGTATCATCTTCACTGTCATTATAGTCTTCAAAATCAATAACCTTTGACCAAGATTTTTGAATAGTTGTAGTACGCACAGAATCCCAAGCTTGACTTACCCAGTAAATAACATTTTTCAGTGTAACCTTTCTCATCCCATTGATAATATCCTCCTTTTCTGTGTATTCTAACAGATGTTCAAGATATAAACGCCTATAATTTTTTTAATGTTTTCGAGGATGCCTTGATCCATTGGTTGCATTATGCTGATTACATTTGGAGGAAAAAAATTTTACAACAATTTCGCCTACATGAAGTCCTTCTCCAGGGTGAGAGGGGGCATTATCGATTAACAAAATTGCTTTAATAGGAAAAAAATTTAGTCACAGATGGCACAAACTCTTCTTCAAATCAGTTAGTAAATAAGGTCCTATCCATTCATGCGCTCTTCTGACTTTTGTAATAGACTGGTAGGGCTTTGGGTGAGATGTCTTTTAAAGCTCTTGGACGTGCAGACTTGCCAATCACCATCAGCGGGATTTTGTGCTTGCCAGATGTATTGGAACATACCATTATAGTTAATCTTTCCTTACTTCGTTTGTGCCCAGGAGCTGATTTTTTCTGTCGAGATGCCAATGTTTTTGATGGAATCATTTTATAATTCAGATCAGTTTCGTCACAGTTGTAAATTTGATCACATGTGTATCCACAATCTTCGATTTGCTTTTTAAAGTTCTGCTTAAACTTCTCAATTGATGACACATCAGCAGAAAGTTTTTCACCACATACAGTCAGTTGTCGTACACGGTACCGTTTTTTCCAGCGGTCAAGCCATCCAAAACTGGCGGTAAACTGGGAATTGCCTACTAATCATTATTGCGTTCTGTTGTAAAATTGGACCTGACAGAGGCACACCTTTTGATCTCTGTTGGTTAAACCACATGAATAAAGCTTCGTTAACGTTTTCATTGTCGCCGGTTTTCATTGATTTTCTTCCTGAGGACGAGGAGGCTTGATTTATACACCACTTTTCTATTTTTGTGCGGTTTCTTTTCCAATCTCCAACCGTTACCTCACCTACTCCATAATCTCGTGCAACAACTTTAATTGTCTCTCCTGCTTCAATTCTTCTGATGGCTTTTAATTTTTCTTCAATAGGAACGATGATGAATTCAAACAAAACAGGTTGTATTAATTACACTTAACTACCAGAACTCCAATCAAATAAATTATGTGAGTATACTCGTACTTCTCCGTAGTAAACGCTATAACGCACTACATTCATGCAAATTTACATACTGAAAGAGTCCAAAAACATAAATAGGGGAACCCCTCACACGGGCCAGGGGAATTCCCGAAGGCCCCGACGATTTTAAATGGAAATATGTACATACATATTTTAGAAGCTCGGTTAATACTCAGCATAGACGCGCGTACAATCAGGTTCTTAGATTGGCTCAGTTAATTCGGAGCTCGGATAATCGCGACTCGGTTAATCGGGGTTATAAAGTGTGATGGAAATCACTACATATATTGGAACTGGCACCTCCTTGTAGCAGGACCGATTGCAGAAAATTAACCTTAAATAGTGGATTAATCCTAAAGAAACGAATGAAATTAAGATATTGTTTTCGCTCCGCCACTGGCAAACAAAACAACTAAACAATATGACCGATCGTTACAAGAACGTGACATTTACAGTGTTGATCAGCGCATGCGCATTGTACGAACAGCAACAATGCGCTTGAGCTAGTTCGTACAATGGTGCCCTTTCAGGTGCCCTTTTTTGAATTGTTCAAAAATTTTCGAATTTGAAAAATCTTCAATAGAGTAATTAAAATTTTATATTTTTCTTCTAGGTTTGTGTAGGTGCAGGACTTATATGGAATGCAACATATAACGTCAGAGACCAACGAGCCTTGTGTAGAGCCAACAGAATCAACAACTTCACCATTATTGGTGTTTTTCTCGTAACGGTGATCAATGTTTTTATATCAGCTTTTGGGGTGGCTCCCGCACCTTCTTAAATTACCAAATAATTTTTTCGTTTTTATTTTAATTACAATTCTTTTGTAATTATAATGCGATATTTTTAATTGGTGTAAGGGATATATATGCCATGTTTTTTGTTCAAGGACTAGAATATTGTACAAATTAAAGTCTATCCAAATCTAAATGCCACTTGTAATCGTAACTTGACTTTATAATATTTATAAGGACAAATTCATATTTTTAGATGATATGATGATATTTTTGTACAGTAGTCGATGACCCAGTCCTTAGACGACCAAATAGACTGACAATATATTTTTTAATTCTCAGTAGATTTTTTCTGAGAATTGGTATAGCTGATAGGTTACTGTACTGCCGACACAGTCATTTACAGTTGAGTAACGTATGATTTAACGATGATGATTTTTTAGATAATGTAAGCGTTTTCCTTTAGAAGAAAACTGGTTGTGATAGAATTTATCGTTTATAGTTAGTAAGAGATAGGCAACACACTATAAATTGCTTTATTTACTAATGTGCAAACTGTTACTAACAACACGAAATATTGACAAATTGAAATACTGTCAGTTTTGTTGATCATCCGACGAGCTACTTTATTTAATGACGTGGATATAAAGATCGTTGGGTGATGTGAATGAAAACTAAAATTCTTCCAAATGTAGATTTACTATATATATATATATATATATATATATATATATATATATATATATATATATATATATATATATACATATATATATATATATATATATATATATATATATATATATATATACAGTTGTGGTCAAAATAATAGCAGTGCTTACTAAATTTTTATCAAAACATATTTATTAAGTTTTTTTTTAATAGAACAGCTAAAACATAAATATGGTAACTTTGAAGCCCACCTAAGATGCATCAAAGTAATATAAGGCTAATTAATTAAATTCTTAAAAACCAAAGAAAAACGACAAATTTCTAAAAATTATGGTGGACAAAATAATAGCAGTGTTTTACTAAAATTACTGTTAAAAAAAACTGTACAACTAATTAACAATATTTTTCATCAGACACACCTAATACTTAATTGTAAACCCTTTATTGGCTATGACAGCTTCACAACGTCGCGGCATAGAGTTAACCAAATCTTGACATCTAAAAACAGGAATGCTTTTCCAAGAATCTCTGATTACAGTCCAGAGCTCGTCTTGATTCTTAGGTTTTTCACGTGCTACACTATCTTTAATATCGCCCCACATATTTTCTGTCGGGTTCAGATCTGGGCTTTCAGCTGGCCAATTTAAGACATTAATTTTTTTTCTTTTCTAAAAATTGTTTACATAATCGACTGCTATGTTTTAGGTCATTGTCATGCATATAAACCCATTTAAGTGGCATTTCATATTCTGCTTAAGGCAACATAACGTCCTGTAAAATTTCAACATAAACACTGGCGGTCATTATGTGTTTTAATCCAAAATATAGGCCCTACTCCGAAGTAGGAGAAAGATGCCCATACCATTATTTTTGAACCTCCATGTTTAACTGTCTTAATAGTGTACTGAGGCTGATATGCGGTTCCTAAAGGGCGTCTAACGTATGTTCTGCGGCCTACATTTCCAAATAATACAATTTTGTTTTCGTCGGACCACAGTATATTACGCCATTTAAATAGAGGCCATTCAATATGTTCCTTCGCGAACTCTAATCGCCTCTTTCTGTGTCTTTTATTTAACAAAGGTACCTTACGCGGACTTCTTGTTGGTAACTTTGCTTCTTTAAGTCGTTGTCGTATCGTCCTAGGAGCTACATCAACTCCCACAATCTCCTGAAGTTGTGTTGACGAAGCAAATGGGTTTGCTTTTGAAGCTCGAATTATAAGTGTGTCCTGTCTGGATGTAGTTTTGCGTTTACGACCGCGAGTTCCAGGTGTAGGTTGCCATCTTAAAGCGTTTGCTACCATTTTAGCTGAGCATCCAAAATATTTTGAATCTGCATGTAAGATTTTCCATCAAGACGCAATTTTCTTATCAATTCACGTTTTTCTTAAGAACAGTGCTTCTTCCTTCCCATAGTTGTATTGAAAACAGAAAAAGTGTTGATGGATCTGACACAAAACTATTCTAAATTTGACAATTTAACCGAACACAAGGAGCAAAAACCATTTAGATTTGAAACACACCAGTGTTAAGCGAATACTGCTATTATTTTGACCAAGCAAAATTCATCTCCTGCTACAAAAAACGTAAATACTTTGTTTATATTTATTTTTATATACATATTTTTTTGTTGAAACCTCAGCACAGTTGATAAGTTTTTAAACGATAAAATATTTTTTGTTATTTTTATTGAACCACTGCTATTATTTTGACCATAACTGTGTATATATATATATATATATATATATATATATATATATATATATATATATAATATATATATACACACACACATATACGGGGTGCGTCAACAAAATCCGGACTTTGAAACAAAAAATCGTTTCACATGGCACTTAGGGCATCTATGTTAATAACAGTCGTTCACTGTATCCTCCATTAGTTTAAATAACGGCCTCCCTTCTCGGTCTGAAGAGCCGGCACGCCCTCTGTAATTCCACGCTGTTCATAGTGGTAATTAATGATGTCACATAGGGGTGCTAAAACTTATGACCCTGGACTATTAGGAGGCCAGAATTCCTTGGTCCAAAACATTTAAAAGTTGAGACCCAGTTCTGTACCAAATAGCTCGTGTGAACCGGTGCACCGTCCTGCTGGAATGGTATAGAAGGTCCTCTTCGGCAGCTCTACGCATTGTCGGCTCGATTATACCCACAATCGACGCCAATTTTCGTAACGATTGCCTTTGGTCCTCTGAAATTAACGTTCGAGTCCTTTTGATGACTTCAGTGGTCCTCACGGTACATTCTTTCAAATGGCGCTTCTCCGCGGGCATACTGCAACCTTCGTTGTAGTGTTCTCGGGCTTTCTACTTGGCTACAACGTCATAAATACTTGATTTCAAGTGTCCGAAAAACTGAATTATTTCCGGTGCTCCGCACTTGTTTCCGACATGGCGACAATTTTGAGACTAACACTATTTACTTCAGTTACTTTGCTACTCAGACGCCAATGGCGACCTTTGACGGAAGCATAACCTCTCACTGTCTCTCTTTCTCTCTCTCTCTTTCTCTCTCATTCTCTCTCTTTCTCTCTCTCTCTCTCTAATAATCTTTCCACAACCGCTCCTGGATATAAGCCTCACGTTAATTTTTCCAGAGTTTCTGATTTTGAGCTAGTTGGTGCCAATTGTGTCCTACCGTCATATTAATGTCGTCCAACTAGCGTTTTGGTGCTCTTCTGGCACTTCTTTTATGCTCTCATGCTCTTCGGCCTCCACAGCACTACGCTCTTGCCGAGGCACATGACAAACCCATCTCCACTTGAGCTCCTCCACCTTGCGGAAGCATAATATGGCGGGAGATTCCGATTAAGGTTTGTCCGGATTTTGGCGACGCACCTTGTATATAAAATGAATGATATTTTAATAAACTATATAATATTCTGTTTTAGAATAAACCTTAAATAAAGGGCTCTGTCACTAAATCTAGGTGTTAACACCTTAGATTAAAATAACAAAAAAATTTCTACATTTAAAAATGTTATAAAATAAATATTAATCCATTGTACTATTTCTATAAGTTAGATTTCAAGATTCGTTGATATAAAAATTCACAAAATTTGGAGACAGGTAGCCAAACTAGTACATGTCATTACTAGTTTGGTAATTAATAATCAGCGCGCCAGAGTTGTACGAAGCAACCAAAGTAGCAAAGCTGACCGACTAGGTCGCACTTTGTCCACTATATTTTTTGGGTATTAGCAATAACCTACTAACCCCTACAACGTACAACCACAGTAAACATAAAACACAGTAGCGACAGTCCGACTCGGTACCTTTGATCTCAAAAGGTTCGAGTTTGTAATGATCTCATGACCTATGGCCATATGGTATGATGTCTGCGAGTTTTTGCAATATTCAAATTCCTTCTTTCAAGAAAAATCATATCCTGTAGAATAAAAATGAATCTTGATGCTTGAAAGGAGGAAAAAAACGAGAAACGAATGTTTTTAAAATTTCCATATGTTTTTATTCAGCTGTTAAGTTAAATTGAAAAAGTCTATCTTTTATGATAATATATTGGATAAAAACTGTGTTTTAAGGAATGTGATTTTTTTGTAATACTAGATTTAAATATGTAATGTAGGAAGAAAGTTTTTATATTTTTTATTAAAATAGAATTTAAAAAACCAAATACATTGTTTTTATTTATACATCGTTGATCTTGGTTAGTGATCTTTTTAGTTAAATGAAAACTTACTTTTTTTAAGTGTGTTTTTACTTCAAGCCTAGCTGTCAAGAAACACACACACTATAATGAAAGATTATTTTTGTCACTAATTTTTACTTTTTTCTCGCATAACGCGTTTCGTTACACAGTAACTTCTTCGGATGTATTCGGTATCCGACTGATTTCTAATATCATTTATTGAATAAACTATGCTGTATTATTACTATATTACATAAGGTGATCTAACATGAGTATAAATTTCACTATCGCTATAAGCCTAATTCATCCAATGCTGGATGTAGGCCTTCCTCCTAAATTTCCATCTCAATTTATTTGCGGATTTGGTATGGCTTTATCTTTGAATATATAACTTAATTTCCCAAATGCGCACCATCCAAACATGATTCTTCTTGAAATTTCATCCGAGACACTCTCTCGCCATAGTAATTTTTTCCCCCAGATACACATAATTTTTAACAATCTCGAGAGCTGCTCTTTCCAAATTTATAACTGTGTTGTTATTAGTGTTCGTTAATATTTTGTCGTACTTTTATTCATCTTAAGACCAATCGCCTTTGAGTGGTAATTTAAATCATTTCTTGTAACTCATGTCGATTACTGCTGATAACTACAATATCGTCTGCAAACCTTAAATGACTCAGATACACACCACCTATCTTCAGGCCCTTCTTTGTTCAATCTAGTTGACGAAATACTTCTAGAGCTGTCATAAATAGCTTATCTCCCTGTCTTACACCTCCGCCTATACGTATTTGTTCTGTACTAGGTTTTATATACATCTTTGCATTTTTATATATCTTTGATTAAGATAATGTATCTAAAATCAATTCTACAGTTGTTCAAGTCGTTGATGATTACCCACATTTCGATACAACCAAAAGCCTTCTCATAGTCTATGAAGGCTATGTAGAGTTCGAAATTGTATTCATTGCTCTTCTCTAGTAAATTTCTCATTGTTGAGAATCGAATAACAAACAATAGAAAAAGTCACAACGTATGCATATCCACGACAGCAAATTGAAATTGGCAAAATAGAAAAGCAGATTTAAAAAGATGGATTTCGCTAACTTGGTCTAGTTTTGGAAAATTGCAGATACAAGCGCCATAGAAAGGCTAAAACTGAAGAGATCGCATAAAAAATAAAGAGATAAAATCCAAATTAGCAGACGTAATCGAACGGGCTTGCAGGTTGAGATGGAACTGAGCCGAATATATGGCCCGTATGACAGACAATCCGTACACCAAGAGGCTTATAGAATGGAGACCGCGAAGACACAGAAGACCTGTTAGAAAACCATAAACTGGATAGATGATTTTAACCATTTAGTAGGCAATGATTGGATGAAATAAGCTTAAAACAGACAACATTGGAGAAGCCTGAGGAAGGCCTACATCCGACGACGGATGAACGGCTGAAGATGATATATAACTTATTAAGGTATAAATTTTAAGGAATATTTAGCTGGCTGTTATAAACATAATTTAGTTTATTTCCTTCTCTACAAGGGCCGCCTATTAAATTTTTACAAATGACCACTAGATAGCGCTATTGAGATGTGACATTTCTATTGTTATAAAATTTGACATTTGTTATTGTTAAAACAGTGGCAGCTCAGAAATTGGCCAAGTAGTTTGTTTACAATGAGCGTTTAAAAAAACAGTTTTATGAACAAATTTGAAATTGAAGGTTTTCGATATTTTACCACTTTAGTAAAGCCCTAATTCAACAACGATGCCTCGAAACGCTTCCTTCAGTTTTTGGCACTGAAATACAATCAGAAAAGACTGTTTACAAATGGTTTGAAGAATTTCGTCATGGGTGTTGTTCCAAAAAATATCAATACTGTGCGCAACATAACTGAAGAGGATCGGCATGTGACTTACCGTGAGATAGAGGCATCTTATGCATATCGAAGAGCGCAGTAGCACGTAAGCTGAAAAGTTTTTAAGTTACTTAAAACACATTTTTTTTTTGTAAAATTCGACTTTATTCATCAATATAGTCTCCTATAATAGCGATACAATCACTCTAACGCTTTTCTAACATTTCTTGTAGAATGATTTGTCTTTTGCCTTCAAAATAGGCCTCAGTTTCGGCGATAACTTCTTCACTGGAGCCAAATCTCTTTCCAGCAAGCATTTTTTTGAAGTCTACGAATAGATTATAGTTGCTGGGGGCCAAATCGGGAGAATACAGTGGATGAGGAAGCAATTCGAACTTTATTTCATGCAATTTTGCCATTGTAACCATTGACTTGTGACACGGTGCATTGTCTTGATGAAAGAGCACTTTTTTCTTGTTCATTTGGGGCCGTTTCTTTGCGATTTCTGCCTTCAAACGCACCAATAACTTCATATAATATCCGTTATTGATGGTTTTTCCCTTCTCAGCATAGTCGATGAAAATTATTCCATGCGCATCCCAAAATACAGAGGCCAAAATCTTCCCAGCCGACTGTTATGTCTTTGGTCGCTTCGGGCGGCTTTCACCGGCTGCTGTCCACTCAGCTAACTGCCAATTTGATTCCGATGTGTAGTGATGGATCCATGTTTCATCCATTGTCATATATCGCAATAAAAATCCTTTTTATTGCGTTTAAACAGATCCAAACAGCGCTCAGCGCAAACGCGATAACCATTTCGAACAGAGCTTTCTCATGCCCAAATGTTCATGCAAAATATGACCAACATGTTCTTTTAATATCTTTAGGGTGTCAGCTATCTCACGCAATTTCACTTTACGGTCATCTAAAACAATTTTGTAGCTTTTTTTTGATGTTTTCCGGTGTAACCATCTCATTTGAGCGTCCAGAGCGTTCAGTATCATTTATATCTATACGACCGCGTTTAAATTCAACATACCAGTAAATGATGAGTGATTTTCCAGAGGTCAAGTCCCCGTAACACTTATCAAGCCATTGCTTTGCTTGAACGGTATTTTTTTTTCCCACCAAAAAATAGTGTTTAATCAACATACGAAATTCGATTTTTTCCATTGTTTTAAAAATATCAAAAGCAGCGTCACTAAAACCACTGTAATTTGTAAACTAATCATTGAAATGTCATGAAATTTTGACATGTATCGTTTAAAGGTTGTTACTTCCTAAAAGTCATATGGATTTTTTAAAAAAGGCGGCATCAATGTGTCAGACCAAAAACTTTTCAGCCTACGTGATACATTCGATTTTGCACAAACATTTAGCTATGAAAAAGATCTGTTCCCGATGGATTTCGCATAATTTTACCGAAACACAAAAACAAGCTCATGTTAACTGGTGTGTTCAAAAAATTCGACAGAGGACATGTAAAATCCGTATCCAACATCGTAACAAGAGACGAAACTTGAATATATTCCTACGAGCCGGCAACTAAGTAACAAGCAACTGTTTGGATGTTCCAAGATGAACCGAATCCAATAAAAGTGGTTCGTTCGCGAAGCACTTCCAAGAAAATGATCGCTTGTTCCTTTGGTTATACTGGACATGTTGCAACCATTGCTTTAGAAGATCGAAGGACAGTTAATGTTGAATGGTATACAACAATGTATTTGCCAGAAGTCATGGATGAAATCAGGAAAAACAACCGAAAACGTCGCATCACTCTTCATCATGACAATGCCAGCTTTCACACAGCACGTCAAAGAGATAGTGAGTTAAAAAATCTCACGGTGGATGTCTTTTTTTATGATTTTTTTGGATATAACATAAGAAAATACTTACTTAAGAAAACACGTATGTCACTTAAAAGGCAGAGATTTTTTTTTTGTATACCCATGTTATTTGACGGCGAAAAACATCGAATTAATGTCTTATTGCCCGTATTCAGCTGATTTATCGCCTAACGACATCTTTTTGTTACCGAATGTCGAAACAAAATACGTGGACAGAGATTTTCATCACCTCAAGAAGCTGCTAAATCCTTCCAGAATCATGTTTTTGAGGTACCAATTTCAGAGTGGAAAAAATGTTTCGAGAATTGGTTCGAACGCATACAAAAGTATATAAATCTTAGAGGCGAATACTTTGAAAAAACAATGAAACGATTTGTATCAAAAACTATTTGTCTCTCATTGTTTTTTTAAAAACTTAACAGGTAGCCCTCGTATTAGCTTAAATTACGCACGATAATTTTACGTTAGATAACAGTTTTAGTAATATCTTGAAAGCCAGCAAACAATTGAGTATTTTAAAGTTTAGAAATCTGACGAGACGCTTTTAAATGTGAACATGCGGAGCATTGACTTAGTCCCAAAAACCATAATTTCTCATCATCAAATTCTTGCATTTTATGTACCACGAGAAGATTAAAGATCCTTGACAACATTTTTATTTTTTTTTGTTTACGTGTTAATAAGATACAATACTGTATATTTTTATGTTCAAATTAAAACTTAGTGGGCGAACGAATTTCAAACCATTAATATTTCCAAATAGATTACACGTGCTAAAATTCACGTATTCTTGACACTGGCACTGGTTAAAAATCTTAAAGACTATCGTTGAAACAAGTCGTACTATAACTTCCATTTTGATGGGCAACTACCTATATATAAACATAAATATGTATATATATATATATATATATATATATATATATATATATATATATATATATATATATATATATATATATACATTATATATATATATATATATATATATATATATATATATATATATATATAAATATATATAAAAATATATATAAATATAATATAAATATATATATATATATATATATATATATATATATATATATATATAAAAATGTTTCTACAGAGGTTTTCACGGATGGTGGAATGGAATACATTAAAATTCCGGGTTTCAGTCCCTTCGCCTAATAATGACTTTGCACGACGTTTCGCCAAAATATGAATATATATATATATATATATATATATATATATATATATATATATGTATATATATATATATATATATATATATATATATATATATATATATATATATATATATATATATATATGTTACTATAGAGGTTTTCACGGATGGTGGAATGTAATACATTAAATTTCCGAGTTTCAATCTGTTCGTCTAACAATGAATTTGCTCGACGTTTCGCCAAAATCTCATTTGGCTTAGAAAAGCATCTGTCAGAGATCATGCAACCCACCGTTGAAAGTGCTGAGTCATACATCAAAAACTCCGAACACCTCACGAACATAATCAGAGATATTCAACTAGAGGAAAATAACATTCTGGCAAGTCTCGATGTTGTTTCACTTTACCCCAGTATTCCAGTGGATGAAACACTAGACAAAATAGCAATAAACGAGGATTTTCCAGCTCAGATTGTAGAACTATCGGAACACTGTCTAAAAAAATACCTATTTTGTCTTTAACGGTCAGATACACAAGCAAACAGATGGAACGCCTATGTGATCTTCCCTTTCACCAGTAATAGCTAATCTCTATATAATGTATTTTGAAACAGAAGCCCTTAAAAACTCACCACTCAAACCTAAACTCTGGAAACGATATGTCGATGACATCTTTATAATTCGGCCCCATGGACGAAATGAATTATACAACTTCCTGACCTATTTAAATAGATTCCACCACCGGACACAGTTCACTTTGGAAGTAGAAGAAGAAAAAAGCCTCGTTTTCCTTGATGTGCTCATAACGCGGAAAAAACGGTCAATACTCAGTCTGCCGGAAGCCCACCCCCAATAAAAAGATATTTAACCGCTGGCTCACGCCACCATCCATCCCAAATCCAGTCGGTAGCAAACACCCTCGTATCGAAATCATACCGACTCACCGAACCAGACACGAGAGAGCAAGAAATTACACAAATCACTAGGGCCCTTAAACAAAATGGATATAGTCCACAGACGAGGACAAAAGAACGCGACCTCAAGCAGAGTAGAATCCTATTACCGTATGTGAAAGGAGTTACAGATAGGATTGGAGTCCTAAGAAAACACAACATAAGCACAGCATGCAAACCACAAAACACTCTGGCAGATATCCTGGGTAACCCCAAGGACAAGAGAAAACTGGAAAACCATGGAGTTTACAGCATCCCATGCGGAGACTGTCACAAATTGTACATAAGACAAACAAACAGAAGAATGTCCACCCGGATCTAAGAACATAAAAATAAGTATCAAAAACAAACATCAGCTCTTTTTCAGCACTATCATGATACTGGTCATAACATCAGTTTTGAGGGATCTAAACAAATAGCCTCGATTTCACATTATAAAACACGCATAGTCAGAGAAGCCTTGGAAATCGATAAGAATGGACAGCTAATTAAGCGAGATGATGCGCTGAATATCTTCACTACATGGAAGACTAAACCAAGGAATAACCAAAATATCGAGAAGTCAACAGTCAGCATAGCGTCGGAACTCGTAATTACCACCCAGCCGGTAAGCACCGATGCTCGGACGAACACTTCCGACCCATCACTACCGCTACCGTTACCGCCACCGCTACCGCCACAGCCCCGTACCGCCACCGCTACTGCCACCGCTATCGCCACCGCTAACGCCATCGCTACTGCTACTACTCCTATCGAATGGGGTATCAAATAAAAGCTAAAAATTCAGAAAAATCGCGGTTCCTCAATCCTATCTCTAATTCTTCATAAGGACCTATGAAGAGGTCCTGAACAGGTATTGAATGACAATTGGTACGAGTGCATTACTTTTCATAATTTACAGGTATATATTTGGGTTAATTTTTATTTTAAAAGCGATTACCGTACGGAACACTAATTGCGAAAAGCCGACTAGCACTTGGCTGGTTTTTTTACTTGAGAATAATTGGAATGCGGTCCTGTCCAATGTCGACGAGGAGAAGATCAACCTACGAAATGCGCAAACTCGTTATCGTTGCGCAATGTATATATATATATATATATATATATATATATATATATATATATATATATATATATATATATATATATATATATATATATATATATAAGTTGGATTGAATTCTTTCTTGAACCTTGGAATATTGAATATATATTTTTTCAATTTCTTGGGCTTTATGGTTCTTTTGTTTTAAGGATAGAGAAATTACATCATGTTCTAGTTAGAATTTATTGAAAACGTTTCGCCCGATTTTCAGGCTTCTTCAGTTCATCTAAAAATTGAAATTTTCTGGTTTGGATATTCAATAGGACGCACCAATTTTTTTTTTTTTTTTTTTTTTTTTTTTTAATTATGAATATGAAATGATAAATATAATATAAAAAATAAAAAAATATGAATATATATATATATATATATATATATATATATATATATATATATATATATATATATATATATTGGTTATATATTTAAAAAGTAAGTTATTGTTTCTGTCATAATGCAATATTATATTTGTGTATTATACTTAATTTTTTGACTTCATATAGTATACGCTTTACTTTCAAATCATCAACTTTAATGACTTGTCGTTCCTGAGTTAATTAATGTGTCTATTCGCATGCCGTACGTTAAGCTTAAAACAATCTTAATAATTATAAGGGTTCAGAACCAATATAGTAATATAGACTTGGGACTTAAGAACATTGAAAAAAAGTTGGTTGGTCTATTCTATAAATATTTTCTTCGGAAGAATTGTTTACAACGTATTCGTGTGAGGTTCAGCCTATTACTCCTCGTGCCAACACTTCAAAAAACTTTTAAGGTGGATTAACAAGACGACATCTGGCTCATTTGTAATATATATATATATATATATATATATATATATATATATATATATATATATATATATATATATATATATGTTAGCTTTTATTTAAAAAAAGAAATTAATTTAAACACTTTTGGGCAATTTCGACAACAATAACTTTTATTAACAATTGCATCTAACAAACCTGGCCGACTACTTTAGCTCTCTAAACGATAATTCATAGTGCGTAACAAGATATTTCTATTACTTAAATCTCATTACGGTTACACAAACACTTTTTATAAGATATGGGCTGATGTGTGACCGATATGGCCTATCTGTCACATAAAACAAACTCAAGGGTTTGGTGATTTGAGACATGTCAATTACAGTAACTTAAGTATAATTTAATCTACGTAATGTAAACAAGCCAGTCTGCCTGAAAACAATTATCAATAATTAATATTCTCCTTCTCATATTGCATCGTTCGACCTAGCCTAATTTTTTTCAACCAGGCCCGGAACAGGGGTTTTTCCATACAGGAAATGCTGACAGCTAACATATATATATATATATATATATATATATATATATATATATATATATATATATATATATCAGGTGTACAAGTATGAAATGCGGATTTCAGACAACAGATGGTGCACCAATGCAGTTTGTGCTATAAAGATTTGACAGTGCGCCATTTTGTTGTGTCATCAATAAGTGTCAGACGCGCACGAGTGATAAATTGGAAAAAGGTATGCATAGTGTTGTGTTGTTGTGTTTAATATGTCGAAATTTATACCAAACAAAGAGCATTCGCGGACAGCATTATTTTTTTTGTTTTCATTTGAAGAAAACTGCTGTTGAATCATACCGATTACTTCGAGAAGCTTATGGTGAACATGCTCCATCGCAAGATACGTGTGAACGATGGTTTCCGCGTTTCAAAAGTGGTAACTTCGATGCTGCAGACAAGGAACGTGGAAAACCGCCAAAAAAATACGAAGATGTGGAATTGCAAGCATTGTTGGACGAAGATGATTCGCAAACACAAAAACAACTCGCCGAGCAATTGGGCGTTAGTCAGCAAGCTGTTTCCAATCGGCTACGAGAGATGGGAAAGATTCAGAAGACCGGTATATGGGTACCACATGAGTTGAACGACAGGCAAATGGAAAAGCGCAAAAACACGTGTGACATTTTGCTCTCTCGGTACAAAAGGAAGTCGTTTTTGCATCGTATAGTTACAGGGGATGAAAAGTGGATTTATTTTGAGAATCACAAGCGCAAAAATCATGGGTAGACCCAGGCGCACCATCCACATCGACCGCAAGACCAAATCGCTTTGGCAGAAAGACGATGCTCTGTGTTTGGTGGGACCGGAGGGCCATGATCTATTATGAGCTGTTAAAACCTGGGGAAACGGTTAATACTAAACGTTACCAACAACAATTGACCGATTTGAACCGTTCTCTGCTTGAAAAAAGGCTAGAATACCGAAAGAGGCAACACAAAGTCATTTTTCTTCATGACAATGCTCCATCACAAACGGCAAAACCAGTTCGCGACACGTTGGAAGCACTCAGCTGGGAAGTTCTACCCCATGCGGCTTACTCACCATACTTGGCTCCTTCCGATTAGCACTTGTTTGCATCGATGGGACACGCACTTGCTGAGCAGCGCTTTGGTTCGTATGAAGATGTGAAAAAATGGCTCGATGAATGGTTCGCAGCAAAAGGAGAGATTTTTACTGGCGTGGTATTCACAAATTGCCCGAAAGATGGGAAAAATGTATAACAAGCGATGGAGCATACTTTGAATAAAGCACTTTTTATCATTCTTCCGAATTTAACATGTTTTTTTAGAAAAAAAAATCCGCATTTCATACTTGTACTTGTATATGTAATAACGTTAATATAATAGGTGGAAAACAACATACTGTGATTACATTTACACATTTTTTTATTGCAAAGAAATCTTATATCTCTGGTGACCCGCGTAACTTTGTAATCGTAAGAAAAACAAAAACCAAGCCTATAATGTTTACAGTTCTTTTGGTGCCTTTTATATAGGCTATACAGGGTGTTTTGAAAATAGTTTAATATATTGAAATGGATAGCTCCTCGAGTTAATAGGAGACATCTAATATTTATTTTTATCAAATGTGAACATTGTTAATAATATTGTGAATCACTAAACTACGTAATTTTAAAAAGAAATGCGCCGTCAGTGGTTCAACTCAAAAGGACATTTGAATACCTGAATAAAAGAGAGAGCGTATTAAAATCGAGTTGAAGAGACGGCAGACACCCATATACAAAATGTCAATGCCGTCTTACGTATTTACATCTTCAAACGTGCTGCAGGAATAAATGCCTTTCCGTAAATTATTGCAAATTGATATTGATGTTTTTTTTACAGAGGTATAAAATGATCAGTGACTTGATAAAACATACCCCAAATGAGTTTTCAAAAAACAATATCAAGGATATGGACACAAATTTGTTCGTGATGGCTAAAAAAACTTTTCACAACGTGAGCTTCTATATTATTAGGAAAATTGCAAAATACATTGTCTATTAAGATTCTATCTCTTTTTGGATGGTTGTAGCTTCTACTTGATGGAAATTCATTATAAATATATAATAAAAGACAATTTCCACGGGTTTATTTAAATTGCGATGACGCGTTTCGCTGTCGATGCAGCTTCTTCAGATCTACATTTTACACTGTCAAGTTAGGTTTAATGTTCAAAATTTTATATAATTTCTTAATTATAATATTACATCTAATTAAATTACATTGATAGTATTGGAAAACCTACACAGATTTGGAATTAGGAGAATAAATTCAATAATGGTGAATTGTTTAAATCTACCTGGTCGTTGAGTAACGTTGCCTTGTTTCTAAGTTTCTTTCTAACGATGTTATCGATTAAAGTAACCGAATAACCGTTGTTAACGGCTACTTGTTTTATGTAATTTAATTCTTTAGTAAAATTGTCCTGATAAGGAGATATTAATTAGTCTATGTATAAAGCTATGATAAGCCGCGAGTTTATGATGGTTAGGGTGGTGAGAACTATTGTGAATTGTGGTATCTGTATGACAAGGTTTGTGATATATTGCAAATTCATGTTTTCTCATGGTTTTACTGATTGTTAGGTCTAGGAAGTTGATTTTCCCTTCGACTTCTTCTTCCATTGCAAAACTGATATTTTTATGTAAAGAATTAATGTACTGAAAAAAGTGTAGTTTTATGAGCGAATAAATTTGTGGAATTGACCAGACCAGACCAGTTGTTTCCTATATGTCTCCTCCAGCATATAAGACGTCATCCTTTTTAATTGGTTTAATCAAATATCATACCAAATTTGAACCTAAATATAGTATCAAAAACTCGTACGAACTAGTCAATAAAGTTAAGAATATAACAATACCAGATAATTCTAAATTAGTTTCTTTCGATGTCAAAAACTTAATTCCAAGTGTTCCTCCAGACTAAACAAAATTTTAATAGAGAACCTATTAACAAAAAACAAAGTAAATGAAGTTATAAAAATGGACATAATTAATTTATTAAGAACTTGCCTAAGACAAAATTATTTTTCATTTAAAAATAAATTCTACAATAGTAAGGAAGGGTTAATTATGGGGAGTCCATTAAGTCCATTACTTGCCGAAATGTTCATGGACAGTGTTGAAACAATGATATTTAACAACCATAGTAACAATAGTAATAATTCTCTATACTGGTATCGATACGTAGACAATATAATTGTATGCTTTACAGGTACGGACCGACAATTAACTCACTTTTTACAGTACATTAGTTCTTTACATAGAAATATCAGTTTTACAGTGGAAGAAGAAGTCGAAGGGGAAATTAATTTCCTAGACTTAACAATCAGTAAAACCATGAAAAAACATGAATTTGCAATGTATCACAAACCTTGTCATACAAATATTACAATTCACAATAGTTCTCACCACCCTAACCATCATAAACTAGCGACTTATCATAGCTTTATACGAGGCTGGTTTGAAGAGTCCGTGCAAAAATAAAAACTACTTATGTGTTTGGGGTAAACCTTTTTTATTTTTCGACATAGTCTCCTTTTAGGCTTATACACTTCGTCCAACGATGTTCTAGTTTGTTGATCCCTTCCGAATAATAGGATTTGTCCAAGTCTGCAAAATATCGATTAGTGTCTGCCATCACCTCCTCGTTTGAATAAAATCTTTGTCCCGCCAGCCATTTCTTCAAATTGGGGAACAAATAGTAGTCCGAGGGAGCCAAGTCTGGAGAATAGGGAGGATGTGAAACGAGTTGGAATCCTATTTCTATTAATTTAGCGACCACAACTGCTGAGGTGTGTGCTGGTGCGTTGTCGTGATGGAAAAGGACTTTCTTGTGGGCCAATCGCGGGCGTTTTTCTTGCAGCTCGGTTTTCAAACGGTCCAATAACGATGAATAATATTCACCTGTAATAGTTTTACCCTTTTCCAGATAGTCGATGAGGATTATCCCTTGCGAATCCCAAAAGACAGTCGCCATAACCTTTCCGGCCGAAGGAACGGTCTTCGCCTTTTTTGGTGCAGATTCCTCCTTGGTAACCCATTGTTTAGATTGTTGTTTGGTCTCAGGAGTATAGTAATGTATCCATGTTTCATCCACAGTGACGAAACGACGCTTAAAGTCCTCCGGATTCTTCTGGAACAGCTGCAAACCATCCTTGCAACACTTCACACGATTCCGTTTTTGGTCAAGCGTGAGCAATCGCGGCACCCATCTTGCGGATAGCTTTCTCATGTCCAAATGTTTATGCAAAATATTATGTACCCGTTCAGTCGAGATGCCCACAGCACTAGCAATCTCACGCACTTTAACTCTTCTGTCATCCATCACCATATCATGGATTTGATCAATGATTTCTGGAGTCGTAACCGCCACAGGCCGTCCACAACGTTCAACGTCACTTGTGCCCATATGGCCAGTCCGAAAATTTTGAAACGACTCATAAACTGTTCTAATCGAAGGTGCAGAGTCACCATAATGTTTATCAAGCTTCTCTTTAGTCTCCTGAGGCGTTTTGCCTTTCATAAAGTAATGTTTAATCACCACACGAAATTCTTATTCGTCCATTTCTTGAAAATCACTCGACTTCCTTGATTCACACGAATGCCAAACACAAAGAAGTAGACCAATATGGCTGAAACTTGGTGTGCGTTCATTCAAGAGATGCTACTAACTAAACATGACCTCGATACGCGCCGGTGGTGCCATCTCTCGGACTTTGCACGGACTTTTCAAACCAGCCTCGTAGAAGCCAAGAAATGCTCTGGAGCTGCCTTATTCGTCAAAAAATGTGTTAGCGGACTAACCAGTTCCTAGAATACGCGAAAGAAAATAAATATTTCCTTCCTGCTGAAAATGGGCCGGAATTCGCCAATACCAAAAAAAAAGTAAAAAGACTGCGCCAAACAACTACCGACCAGTATCACTACTTCCAGTAATATCGAAAGTTATGGAAAAGGCTATCAATCAGCATCTTCTAAAATATTTAGAAGGATTCAATATTAGTAGCGATCATCAATATGACTTTCGTAAGCAAAAATCAACAGGAGGATCTTCTAATTTATTTCACGCATGTTTGGAACAACATTTGAACATTTTTGATAATCTCGAGTAGTTGCACTTGATATATCTAAGGCATTCAACCGTGTTTAGCATGACGCATTGTTGGCTAAGCTACGCTCTTATGGTATGTGTTTCCTCAAAGAGCGTTCTTTACGAGTAACAGTAGACAGATTTATTTCTGATACCTTCACTATCAACGCTTTGCAGAAGACAGTCCGCTTATTTCTTCATTTACTTTGAACGGTCAAACATCGGCTACTCGTGTAAATATCCGCAAACAGTATAGACCAAGAGGGCGACCCAAAATTTTGATCTGTCGACTAACTGTTCATTCTATCGAATAAAAGCCTACATCCAAAAATGGACTGTCGTTTAACCATATTAAATCAATAAATTTAGTTTGTTCTTGATAAAATACCTGCAAAAGACAGACGTCGCCACTACCGGAGGACAAAGCTGGACTCGCTTTTTTAGAAAAACTCGAAAAACGACCGTTTTTGGCTGGAAAAAGCGGGTTCAGTATTGGCGGCGTCTGTCGTTTGTAGGTTTCTCTCTTTTATCAAGAATAAACTAACCTTATTGTTTTTATATGGTTAAATTACGTTATTTGGGCCTTAATGCTGGGTCCGGTCTCGACGGTACACAGTGGGCCTGGATTCTGATTTTTCGTTCAAAATTGTCTAGAGCCCTCAATTTTTTTTTTAAATACTCGTAAGCAAATTCCGGACAAACATAAGGAAGCCGATTTGCAAAATATAACCTTAAAATTCTCTAAAATTGCAAAAAGCAGCACGGAACCGGGAGATGAAATTTCGAACTTCACGGAATTTGAAGTTTAAGCGTTCAAAGCTGGTTCATTAGGGGTTTTGGGATCACTGAATCTATCTTCGAGGTCATTTTAATTATATGCACCCTTTTAAGGGGTGAAAATGGGGGTTGAAGGGGAAGAAATTACGATATTCACCTAAATTAGAGTTTTGCGTTCAAAACTGGTTCCTCGGGGGTTCTGGGGTAGCTGAATCTATTTTCAGGGTCATTTTGATCATATGCACCCTTTTGAGTGGTTAAAATATGGGTTGGAGGAGGAGAAATTACGATATTCTTCTGAATTAAGGTTTCACGTTCAAAACTGGTTCCTCAAGGGTTTCTAGCGTGGTGCCATCTCTCGGACTTTTCAAACCAGCCTCGTACATAGACTAACTAATATCCCCTTATCAGAATACAATTTTACTAAAGAATTAAACTACATAAAACAAGTAGCCGTTAACAACAGTTATTCGGTTACTTTAATCGATAACATCGTTAGGATGAAACTTAGAAACAAGGCAATCTCAGAAACATACCCACGTTTTAAGGACAGAAAAACCACATTTAAATGCTTAACCTATTTCGGCAAACCAACAGAAAAACTGGGAAAATTTTTAAATCAAAAAAATATCAACATAGCTTACAA
The DNA here is from genome assembly GCA_019049505.1 of Pachyrhynchus sulphureomaculatus. Classification (NCBI taxonomy): domain Eukaryota; kingdom Metazoa; phylum Arthropoda; class Insecta; order Coleoptera; family Curculionidae; genus Pachyrhynchus; species Pachyrhynchus sulphureomaculatus. Next base: position 26,468,707 of record CM032447.1, read on the forward strand.
GACTAACAATACTATAGTTATATATACTATATATCTTAAAAACTACAAACCACAAATCAATAAAGACAATAAATCAGGGGTTTATCATTTAACATGTGGTCATGTCTTAAAACATACATAGGACAAACTGGACGTACATTTATACAAAGAATTACAGAACACGAAAAAAGTTTCATCCATAGAAAGTCTAATTCAACATATGCTAATCATCTTTTAACAGAAAATCACACATTTAACAAGAATTTCAAAGTTTTACACACCCAACAAAAAGATTTAAAAAACTAAACCTTTTAGGGACAATGCAAATAAATCGATTAAGGACTACAGGTACGTTACTCAACGACCAGGTAGATCTAAACAATTCGCCATTATTGAATTTATTCTCTTAATTCCAAATCTGTGTGAGTTTACCAATACTATAAATGTAATTTAATTAGGTGTAATATCATAATTAAGAAATTATATAAAATTGTAAACATTAAAGCTACCTTGACAGTGTAAAATGTAGATCTGAAGAAGCTGCATCGACAGCGAAACGCGTCATCGCAATTTAAATAAACCAGTAGAAATTGACTAAAAACAGTCTTTTATTATATAGATTCTACCTCTAGTAGGACTAGTATCATTTATCATTTGTATAAGCCCAATATTTTTCATATAGGTGGACTATTATTTACACCTTCCAATTTTTTTTATATGCCAGATAAATTATCAAAGGTAATGAATCCACTCGCGATAATTTCATCTACACCTTATGGAGAATATCCTAGAATTTTTTCGAAATTTTTTTGGTTAGTACTCTTAGAGTGGAGGGACAGCGATTTTTGGCAATTTTTTAAAAAATAATATAAAGAAAAGTTTGTCCGAGTATTACATCATATACGTGGCTTATTGGAAAAGTAAGGGTCGTTTCCTTCTATTTAAATATTGGCTGGTCTGAACAAAGTTGTACACATGCAGCGCCATCTATTGATTGTTTCCCAAGTCATTGAAGTTACTGTTTTGATCCAGTAGTCGTTTTCCTGTCGGTGAATGCAGACAACAATGTCCGCGAAAATCGTTCCTCCCGCCAGTTGCAAAGTGCGTGCTATGATTCGATTTTTGTGTGCAAAAAGATGCTCAGATTTATCGGTAGTTTGGCCTAGTTTATGGACCTACAATAATGAGTGAAGGAAAGGTTAGACAATGGTGTCGAGACTTCAAAAATGGCCTCATAAATGTGCATGATGAGGAGCGGAATGGCAGGCCCAGTATCCGGACCGATAAAATCGTTCAACAAGGAGACCAAAAACTGCGATCTAATCGACGATTGCACTTGAAACAGTGGCTTGGAGAACAGCGGCTTAAAGACGACAAGGAACTTAATACCGCCGGTGTCAACTAGTTCAATTCCCAGGCGGAGAACTTCTACGCAGGGAGTTTAAAGAAGCTCGTGCAGCGTTACGACAAGTGCTTAAAAGTGAACGGCGATTATGTGGGAAAGAAAACTAAAACCGCCAATAAAAACTTTTTCTAACGAATCTATTTTTTTATGACCAAACGCTCTTACTTTTCGAATATGCCTCGTATGTTTTTGAACTCTTATATTTAAAACCATGATTTGAAAGCATAATTTCTTGAGTCTCTTCATCTTCAACAACACGTATTTTAGTGTCAACTAAAAATTTTTCAAACAAATTTTTGGAACTCCAGTGGGGTCTCCTATCAGTCCTGTTTTAGCCAAGGTGGTGTTGGGCCATCTTTTGGAAACGGTGGTTCCTCAACTACCATTCAAACCTACCCTTTTTGTACAAGTATGTTGATGATCTGATTTGCGCTGTATCTAAGGATAATACAGAAATCATTTTAAACTATTTTAATGCATTCAACACCCATATACAGTTCACTCTCGAAATAGAAAAACAGGACCTCAGTGTTCCTTTTTTGGACACTAAAGTAATAAGAAAGAGTAACAACAGTATTATACTTAACTAGTATAAAAAACTCACAGCGTCAGGCAGATTCATTAATTTAAAAAATCAAAACCCACAGCGTCAAACTGTGACTCATAAATTAAAAAAATCAAAAATTTAACACCGTAATAGCAATGAACAGGGTCATACGCATTAGTGATGACAGGTTTCGAAAAAGAAACCTAGCCGAGCTGTTTAACATTTTTATCAACAATGCCTATCCTAAACACATTTTACGAAAATTAATTTATAATTCGGATAGTGTTGACGCCCCTACTGATGAGACGCCTGCGCAGCATAGGATATATAGGAAGCTACAACATTTAGAGATTTTTCCAAATATAAAAATTGTAAAATACGAGGTTCTGAACTGTTTTCAAAAATAAAGGATAGAACACCTATTTTATGTAATAACTCTGTGGTTTATAGGTTATCTTGTTTGCAATATGAGGCGTGTTATATTGGACAGACATCTCAGTGGTTGAAACAGAGACTCACACAGTACAGGAGTGACTGCCGACTGGCAAAGAATCTATTTTTTTATGCCTAACGGCTCTTACTTTTCGAATATGCCTCGTAGGTTTTTAAACTCGTATATTTAAAATCATGATTTCGAAGCATAATTTTTTAATTCTTATTAAATTCATCTTGAACAGCACGTATTTTAGTTTCAACCAAAAATTTTTCAAACAAAACTCCAATGGGGTCTTCTATCAGTTCTGTTTTAGCCCAGGTGGTGTTGGACCATCTTTTGGAAACGGTGGTTCCTCAACTAACCTACCCTTTTTGTACAAGTATGTTGATGATCTGATTTGCGCTGTACCCAAGGATAATACAGAAATCATTTTAAACTATTTTAATGTATTCAACACCCCTATACAGTTCACTCTCGAAATAGAAGAACAGGACGTCAGTGTTCCTTTTTTGGACACTAAAGTAATAAGAAAGAGTAACAACAGTATTATACTTAACTGGTATAAAAAACCCACAGATTCATTATTAAAAAAAAAATCAAAAATTTAACACCGTAATAGCAATGAAAAACAGGATCATACGCATTAGTGATGACAGTTTTCGAAAAAGAAACCTAGCCAAGCTGTATAACATTTTTATTAACAATGCCTATCCTAAACACATTTTACGAAAATTAATTTATAATTTGGATAGTGTTGACGCCCCTACCGATGGGACGCCTGCGCAGCATAGGATATACAGGAAGCTACAATTTATATAGCCAATCATAAATTCAATTGTTGCCTTATTTAGAGATTTTTCCAAATACAAAAATTGTAAAATACGAGGTTCTGAACTGTTTTCAAAAATAAAGGATGGAACACCTATTTTATATAATAACTCTGTGGGGTTGGGTGGTATTGCGGATGTAAATACTGCAAAGTCTGCCTTCGATGAAGTTTTGTATGCTGGTATTAGTTTGTATGTCCCTGTGGTTCGTTCCAAAAATCCGAAGTTCCCGAAGTGGTTTTCTGATGAACTTAAAGATCTTATCTTAAAAAAGAAGTTGTGTCACAAAGAATACAAAAAAACCCGTCAGTGGGAAACTTATCAGAAGTTTTCGGAGTTAAGAACCCAATCCAATATCTTAAAGAGCAACTGCTACTTGCAGTATGTTAAAAATATTGAGACAAATTTAAAGCATAACACCAAACAATTTTGGAATTTCATTAACAGTAAAAAGGGGGGCAAGTCCACCCCTACCTTAATAAATCTAGACGAGCTAACAGGGACGGATGGACAGACTATTGTGGAAATTTTTAAGTCTCATTTTCAGGGTGTTTATAGGTCGGATACTGACGGTGGTGAGCCTGGGCTTGAGGATGGTGGGGATAGTGGTGGATCATTCTCCTCTGTTGAGATCTCCCTGGGGGAGGTGTTTGACTATGTGTCTAAACTTGACATAAATAAGGGACCGGGTCCTGATGGTATATCTCCCAGATTTTTAGTTGACTGTGTCTATGCTTTGGCCAAACCGCTCCATATGCTTTTTAAAATGTCCCTAGAGAGCGGTGTTTTTCCTGACCAATGGAAATATAGCTTCATTACTCCAGTATTTAAGTCCGGCGACAAATCAGACGCTAAAAATTATCGACCTATTTCCATTCTAAGTTCTATTCCAAAAGTATTCGAAAAAAATTGTTTGCGACAAATTAAAACCATTCATAAAACCTTTTTTGGTTCCGGAACAGCACGGTTTCGTTGGTGGCAGATCGACGGCTACAAACCTAATCTTGATGGTTCAAAGTACTATTGATGTAATGGAGGCGGGTGGTCAGGTTGACGTGGTTTATACGGATTTCAGCAAGGCCTTCGACACAGTCAACCACGAAATCCTGATAGGGAAGTTAAGATGTTATGGATTTTGTGGAGCACTACTGAATTGGTTGACCTGCTACCTTACATACAGAAAACAGTTTGTTAAAGTAAAGGGCTTTGTGTCGAGTGAGGTGTCTGTTGCATCGGGTGTGCCTTAGGGTAGCCACCTGGGCCCGTTGCTGTTTAATATATTTATTAACGACCTACGAAAGGTGATTCTATTTTCAAGGCCCTTGTTTTTTGTAGATGACTTGAAATTGTCTACGGCAATTCATTCTGTTGACGATGCTATGAGACTGCAGGGAGACTTAGATAAGGTGAGTGAGTGGTGCAGGAGAAACAAAATGAAACTAAATATTCAAAAATGTAAGATTATGTCGTTCTTTCGAGTGAAAGCTCCGCTTTTGTATGACTACAGTATTAATAATTGTCTTCTCGAAAGAGTCTCCTCATTGTGTGACTTGGGTATTTATTTGGACACTAAGCTTGATTTTCATATTCATTATGACTTTATTACTAACAAATGTATTAAACTCCTTGGCTTCGTCTGTAGGAATACTAGAGATTTCCGGACCGTAGATAGCGTGAATATTTTGTACAAGGCCTTGGTGAGATCTTCTTTGGAGTATCTGTCATGTGTGTGGTCGCCATCGTATGCTGTGCATATTGAGGGTGTTGAAAGGGTACAGAGGAAGTATGCTAGATATGTCTCTTGCAAATTTAAGTGGAACATCACTGCCTATGGGGACCAGCTACGAAGACTTCAGCTGCAATCACTTTCAAGACGAAGGAACGTTGCTGATATATGTTTCTTATTTCGACTTGTAAATGGTCATATAGACTGCTCTGATCTCTTGAGTCTGATAAATTTTCATGTTCCACCAAGATCAACAAGGGACCATGTACTCTTTGCCCCGAGGTACCACAGATGTAACTATGGCCTATTCTCGCCGATCACTAGAATCACATAATGGTGCCAGTGAAGCGGATCTTGATTTTTTTAATCTCTCTTTAAAACGTTTAAAAGAAAAAACTGTTGACAGTCCACTGAGTTTTTGAAATGATGATTACTGGTGTTGTTATTGTATTGTATTGTTATAAGTTTACTATATTATTGAAATTTTTCTGTAAATACTATGTATAAAATGGGTCTGCCCGTAAATAAATAAATAAATAAATAAATAAATGTGAGGCGTGTTATATTGGACAGACATCTCAGTGGTTGATACACAGACACACACAGCACAGGAGTGACTGCCGACTGGGAAAGAATCTATTTTTTTATGACTAAACGGCTCTTACTTTTCGAATATGCCTCGTATGTTTTTGAACTCGTATTTTCACAAGCTTTTATTTGACATCCTACTCGATGACCTTGGAAATTTTTTTTTTCACATCCCCAAAACTAACTCCTTTAGTCAAAATTTAACTTTCAAAACTACATGGCTATGGTTAGGCCATCCATTCCTATATTTGTGACAAATTTCAACTTTCTGTATCAAATAGTTTCGAAGAAAATCGGCTGTGACAGACAGACAGACACCGAAATGATTCCATAAGTGTTCCGTTTTTTTTTCAATTTTGGTATAGAAAAACACTATGTACATACATATATATGTTTGACCAGCTATATTGTACCGTTAGTTCTAAAACTCTCCAATATTATGACAAAAACAACTCATTAATAGACTAAGTTGGGAATGTGGAATCTTTGGCACAATGATACTACTCAGTATATATCACCACTACACCAAACACTTTATTTTTGCACTCGACGCGCGTTTCGCTAACCATGTTAGCTTCATCAGGAGCGATGATTGACTCAATCATCGCTCCTGATGAAGCTAACATGGTTAGCGAAACGCGCGTCGAGTGCAAAAATAAAGTGTTTGGTGTAGTGGTGATATATACTGAGTAGTATCATTAATAGACATTAAGCGGTATTTGTTTCATTTCATTTTTCTTCATGACAATGCTCCATCACATACGGCAAAAGCAGTTCGCGACACGTTGGAAGCACTCAGCTGGGAAGTTCTACCCCATGCAGCTTACTCACCATACTTGGCTCCTTCCGAGTACCACTTGTTTGCATCGATGGGTCACGCACTTGCTGAGCAGCGCTTTGGTCGTACGAAGGTGTGAAAAAATGGCTCGATGAATGGTTCGCAGCAAAAGGGGAAGATTTTTACTGGCGTGGTATTCACAAATTGCCCGAAAGATGGGGGAAAAATGTATGACAAGCGATGGAGCATACTTTGAATAAAGCACTTTTTATCATTCTTCCGAATTTAACATGTTTTTTTTAGAAAAAAAATCCGCATTTCATACTTGTACTTGTATATATAATAACGTTAATATAATAGGTGGAAAACAACATACCGTGATTACATTTGCACATTTTTTTATTACAAAGAAATCTTATATTTCTGGTGTCCCGCGTAACTTTTTAATCGTAAGAAAAACAAAAACCAAGCCTATGTTTACAGTTGTTTAGAGCCTTTTATATAGGCTATACAGGGTGTTTTGAAAATATTTTAATATATTGAAATGGATGGCTCCTCGAGTTAATGGGAGACACATCTAATATTTATAAATCGGCTGTGACAGATAGACAGACACCGAATGATTCCATAAGTGTTCCGTTTTTCAATTTTGGTATAGAAAAACACTATGTACATACATATATATGTTTGACCAGCTATATTGTACCGTTAATTCGAAAACTCTCCAATATTATGACAAAAACAACTCATTAATAGACATTAAGCGGTATTTGTTTCCAACGAACTTATTTTGTTTGTTGTTAATGCTAGCATTGATAAGATGTAAAATCCTTATCATTTATTTTTAAATATTAAACCCGTGGTGAGCGTGTGTCTTGATAGTGTTCTTAAATATAAATAAAGTAATAAAACATTATTTAGTTGCGAAAAGAAATAACAATATGGCGCGAAGAGTAGGTAGTTTTTTATTTAAAAAGTTAAGTAAAAGTAATGTTTTACAAAGGCGAGAGGTGTCGCAGCATTATCCGATTGACGAGCACATTTTTGGATTAACACCAGAACAAATACAGGCAAGTTTTCATTTTATTTTCGATTCAATATCGAATAATTGTTTAGTTCCTTATAAACAAAATTTAACGTCTCAATCGTATAATTCGAGCATGAATAATTCTATTTTCACGAGCAACATAAACGAGATTTATTTTTTTAAATGTTTTTATTTACTATAACAAATAAACCAGTACGTATCATTTTTCAACATAATCTCCTGCTTTGAAAATGCACTTTTCCCAGCGTATCGGAAGCTTTTTGAAACCGTCGTCATAAAAGGAAAGGGGCTGTGTCAGTAATGAAAGTGTTTCATTACATGAAGAACATTTTAAGTTTTCTCCAAGTGATCGCATGTCAACAATTCGTCGACCAATGTTGGCTTAATCTTTGATTGTATACAGCCTCAGTAACGCGTTTTCGCTTCCACATAAAAAAATTTTTACCATTTTTATCAATATTTGTTGATTTTTAGTGTTCCGTACGGAACACTTATAAGATCACTTCGGTTTCTGTCCGTCTGTCCGTGTGTGTGTCTGTCCGTCTGTCACACCCGATTTTCTCCGAAACTATTTGTCATAGAAAATTGAAATTTGGTAATAATATAGGAATTGATGGCCTCATTAGAGCCATGTAGTTTTGAAAGTTAAATTTTGACTTAAGGGGTTAGTTTTGGGGGGTGAAATCGGAAGTGAAAAAAAAAATTTTTTTACTAGGTAATCGAGTGTGGTGTCAAATGAAAGTTTGTGAAAACACGATTAAAAAATATATGTATAATGTAATACTTGCGCGCACTTTTCTTTGTATTATTTTTAAAAAATCGCGAAAAATCTCTGTCCACCCGCCTTATCTCGAAAAGTACTTATCAAAAAATTTTGAAAAAATTCTGGAATATTCTCCACGGGGTGTAGATTGAACGAAAATTATCACGAGTGCATTATTTTTAATAATTTATCTGGTATATAAAAAAAAAAACAAAAATTTTAAGGTCATCAGATTTCAGTAAAGATTGGAAACAAACTTTGTTGAAAACTCATTTGGGGTGTGTTTTGTGAAGTCACTGATCATTTTTATACTTCTGTAACAAAAATTTTATTTGAAAAGCAATCAACGTACGGAACACTAATTGCTCAAGTTCAACTTGCACTTGACCGGTTATTTATTATTATCCATTTTTTTTTACACAACACAACAGCTGATTACCACAAAATTAAATATATCTATAAAGCCAACTGTAAATTACGTTACAGCGTTGCCGCTTCAAGACACCGGAATTTTAAGATTTTTAATTATCATTTTTTATTAATTACCTACTTTTTTTAACTATTAAAATTTTTTTTTAAAATCCTTTTATTTTTTTTTATATTATTTGCTTTGATAATTTTTTTAAAAAACCGGTCAAGTGCAAGTTGAACTTGCACAATTAGTGTTCCGTACGTTGATTGTTTTTAAAATAAAAACTTTCGTTAGGGTGGTATAAAATGATCAGTGACTTCGCAAAACACACCCCAAATGAGTTTTCAACAAAGTTTGTTTCCAATCTTTATTGAAAACTGGTGACCTTGAAATTTTGTTTTTTCTTTTTATATACCAAATAAATTATTAAAGGTAATACACTCGTGATAATTTTCGTTCAATCTAGAATATTCCAGAATTTTTTCAAAATTTTTTGATCAGTACTTTTCGAGATAAGGTAGGGGACAGCGATTTTTTTAAAAGTAATACGAAGAAAAGTGTGCGCAAGTATTACATTACATATATATTTTTTACTCGTGTTTTCACAAGCTTTCATTTGACACCACACTCGATGACCTAGTAAAAAAAAAATTTTTTCACTTCCGATTTCACCCCTCAAAACGAACCCCTTAAATCAAAATTTATGTTAAGGTGGTATAAAATGATCAGTGACTTCACAAAATACACCCCAAATGAGTTTTCAACAAAGTTTGTTTCGAATCTTTACTGAAATCTGATGACCTTGAAATTTTTGTTTTTTTTATATACCATATAAATTATTAAAGGTAATGCACTCGTGATAATTTTCGTTCAATCTACACCCCGTGGAGAATATTCCAGAATTTTTTCGAAATTTTTTGATAAGTACTTTTCGAGATAAGGCCCGGGACAGCGATTTTTTCGCGAATTTTTAAAAATAATACAAAGAAAAGTGCGCCCAAGTAAAATATTATATATATTTTTTACTCGTGTTTTCACAAGCTTTCATTTGACACCACACTCGATGACCTAGTAAAAAATTTTTTTTTTCACTTCTGACTTCACCCCCCAAAACTAACCCCTTAAGTCAAAATTTAATCCTCAAAACTACATGGCTCTGATGAGGCCATCAATTCCTATATTATTACCAAATTTCACCTTTCTATGTCAAATAGTTTCGGAGAAAATCGGGTGTGAGACAGACAGACAGACAGACAGACAGACAGACAGACAGACAGACAGACAGACAGACAGACAGGCAGACAGACACCGAAGTGATCTTATAAGTGTTCCGTACGGAACACTAAAAATTATGAAATATAATTAATTTTTATTTTCCATATTTTTTTTCTATAAATTTGGACAAAACATCCAAAAGTTAATCCATTCATGTTAAATTATTTAATAAAATTATATAAACAATATATAAGACTTAAAATCTTTCGATAATGAATTTATTATCATAATAATAACCATCGTTAGTCTTATAAAAAATTTTAATTACACTGTGCCACATTTCGAGGTCATCGAATGTAAACTAAATTCTGACTTCAGTTTCTGGAAGTGCCCACCCAAACTAGCAAAACCCTATTTGGGTTTTGATAGTTTAGTTCGAATTTTTTTTTTTTGCCATCATGAGTTTTTTTGCTCGAGCTTTGGTTTTGCACGGCTACATCTCGTAAATTATTGGGAATTTCTCAATATAATCGTCAGACGAAATGTTCTTCACACTAAAATACACAATTTTTGTGAACATGCCGAGGCCAGATTTTCACTCTTTCGGGATGTTTTTAGTGCAGAAAGCTCGAAAAAATGCCATTTTTTCACATTTTCGACCATAACTCACAAACTGTGCATATTTTAGCATAACTGTCTTCGACAAAAATGTTCTCTGCATAAACACTAGTAACTTTGCTGAACATTGCAATAACCTACAATCGATTCTTATAGTTCTTTTGGCCGTTGTAAGGAATTTCACACCAAAATTTCAGCTTTTTTCAGGTTTTACGTTCAAGAAACTGGTTTTTAGCTCACTTTTAAATGTTTACTAACCATTAGCATCTATTTTTGGAGAAGAAATTGAAAAAAAAATTTTTGTTTGTAAACTGCTATGGTACACACACACACACACACACACACACACACACGCTGGAATAAATACACACACATTTGAACGGGGAATCGCTTGTGTGTAGTAGCATGCACGGTTTGTGAGTTATGGTCGAAAATGTGGCATTTTTTCGGGCTTTCTGCACTAAAAACACTCCGAAAGAGTGAAAATCTGGCCTCGACATGTTCACAAAAATTGTGTATTTTGGTGTGAAGAATATTTCGTCTGAAGATTGCATTGAGAAATTCCCAATAATTTACGAGATATAGCCGTGCAAAACCAAAGCTCGAGAAAAAAAATTGATGATGGCAAAAAAAAAAAATTCGAACTATACTATCAAAACCCAAATAGGGTTTTGCTAGTTTGGGTGGACACTTCCAGAAACTGAAGTCAGAATTTAGTTTACATTTTATGTGTTGCACTGTGTTATCTAATACAAAGCATTTCTAAATGACAATATTCAAAACGTTTGGTTGGGACTATCCCACCTCAACCTCCTTAATTGTAAGCGGATGATCATTTGCTCCATACCCCGTGCAGAAACCTCCCTGCTCTTTTCAAAAAAAAAAACACTCAAATTTATCAGTCGCTCAGTAAGTATTTTAGTAAATAATTTTTATATATATGACTCAGAAGGCTAATAGGTCGATAGTTTGTAAGGTCTGAAGTATCTCCTTTTTATGCATGTTGACAATAGTTACATTATGCCATTGCGATGGATTTATTCCTTGCAGGAGGCATTTTTTAAATAACATTTTCGGAACTTTGATAATTTAATTTAATTGCCTCTATTACAACATTATCCTTATCCAGGACTCTGCCATTTTTCATGTCCGTTATGGCTGACCTGATTTCTTTTTCTGTGATCTCTTTCGACCCTTGATTTAGGATTTTTGGTATGTTGATTTCTGTTCTTCTATCGTGTACGGTATATAATTATTGATAAAATAAGATAAGATAATGATCTTTACAATATCTCTTTAGTTTGTTATGTTACCATGTATATCCTTAATCTTCCATATGTCCTTCCCGTTGTGTTCTTTTTTCTTAAAACTTTTAGGCTCTTATTATGTTCTACAACGTATTTAAAAGTCGCAACAATATAATCGTGTAAAATTGTTTGTGCAACTCCTATTGCAAATATATATTTGGTAAAATGTTGGGAGGTTAGTTTGGATTAGTAGCAGATATATAGGTAATCAGACTTCCGACTTTTTATATCTGTTATTCCTTCAATGCAAATTGTGTAATGTACGCGACGAAGCCGCTAACATGTCAGTTAGTACATAAACGTAAATTCTGTTTTTTGCTAATAATAATATAAATTTATTTTTAGCTTAGAGAAACGATATTTAATTTTGCTCAAAAGGAATTAGCTCCGAAAGCAAATGAGATTGACAAGAAAAATAATTACGATGATCTCAGGAATTTTTGGAGGAAACTTGGGAACCTAGGAGGATTAGGTACGAACTGTGATGAGAAATAAAATATCATTCAGTGATAATAGAGAGATTTTGCAACGTTAATTTTGGTAGGCCACTGTATTTATATTTATTTGAAGCATGCGCCCACCGTTTAGAGTTTGCGCAGTAGTAAAGGGAAAAAATTAAATATAAGGACTTAGTTGTTATCGTTATTTGAAGCATGCGCCCACCATTTGGAGCCTGCACAGTATTGAAAGAAAATAAGACACCTTTATTAAGGATAACGATTTCCCCTATTAAGGAACTTATAAGAGTATTTGGAGTTCGTTATTCTCATCGCTATTATGGTAGGGCCTGTTTTTTTTTTTCTATTTAAGTATATAAATACAGTAAAATTAAAATCTTCTATTGCAAATGACACTGACAGCAATTAATTAGTGTTCAGATCATGTTGGGATTTCTTTGGCACAATGGCATTACAGTGTATGTAGGGCTAATTTTAAATGAAATTCGATTTATCGCACATTCGCATTACCTTGGAAATATTGAAGGAAGTGATAGAAACCTGCTAGACTTTAATTTAGAAACTTGTGTTGACCCATCAAATATTAATAACCGGTGTACTCAACCATGAAATGAATGAAAAAAAAAATCCCCTAAGTTTATAAAAGATGAATACTGACATAACCTTACAATTCCTTCGCCTTAATACTGCGCATGCTTGAGACAGCAATAAGGTCAGAGGCATGTGAAAAATAAGCACTGCAAAATCTTCTAATAATATTCGATGATCATAAGTAAAAATAAACAATAAACAGACATATTACAACGAAATATAAATTTTATTTGTTACAGTTTCAAGATTGCTGTTAATATTTTGGTCTTTTTAAAGAGATTTTGGTAAGGATTTGAAAAAACTTCAAATTTCGAACTATCTTGCGTAGAGAAGATATTTATAGCAACCAGAATTTAATGAGATTAATTGTCAGTTTTGTTAATCCCACCAATTTTGGTCGCTCTTAACAACTCAGAGCTCTTTTCTTTAATAGTTGTAAATGGTATTTTCCCTAATCACAGACGCCTATAGGGTGAAATGACTTAGTCAGACAAGAGCAGAAGGGGCTTATAACACGTCGTTCTCCCTTAGCTACCTTATAAGCATCTGTATAGCAAGCGGCTACACGTTTGGATCATTTAGTATAGAAGTAACATCCGTTCCAGTCAATAGTCGTCGAAAAGTTTAAAAATTAAAATTACGTTGCGTTATGGCCGCGAAGAAACAGAAGGTAGACGTTCGATCATTTCAAACTTCATGGACAACAGATTACGGTTTTTGTACAGCAAAACGATCGGGCCATTTGTGTCCTATGTCGGGAAAGCGTAGTTTTTCGGACATCTAGTGTTCAACGACATTTCCAGATAAAACATGAATCGTCATTTAAAGATAACGCTGATAAAAGGGAGGCAATACAAAGAGCAAGTAAACAATACGAGAAACAGTCAACATTCTTTAGCAAAGTTTTCCAAGGAAAAAATCAGGTAACTGAATGCAGTTTCAAAATTGCACAATCGTTGGCACAAAAGGGTAGGCCGTTCACTGACGGAGAATTTATGAAGCAAACGTTTTTGAGTACTGGCGAGATTTTATTCGACGACTTGCCCAATAAGGATACAATATTGGCCAGGATTAGGGATATACCGACATCAGCGCGGACCATCGAGAGACGAATTACCGAAATGACACAAAATGTCCAAAAACAGCAGAGAGACGCTATCAAACGGAGTTTTGTATTTAGTGTAGCATTGGATGAAAGTGTCGATATTAATGACATTGCCCGTCTGGCAATCGTTGCGCGATACTTCAATGATGGCAGTGTGTATGAAGAGCTGATTTGTCTGCTCCCATTGCAGGGAACTACAAGAGGAGAGGATATATTTTCAGAATTTGTTAAACATTTTGAAAAGCGGAACATTGATTTAAATAAAATTTTTTGTGTAACGACAGATGGCGTTCCTGCTATGATTGGGAGACATAAAGGATTTTTTCCCTTCTTATTAAACGCATGGGTCGATCAGTTTTGAATTTTCATTGCATAATTCACCAAGAGAGTTTGTACGCTAAAATCTCCGCTGGAAGTTTAAAATCCGTGATGGATAGGGTGGTTAAAATAGTTAGCTACATTGTCGGTCGTTCTTCACTGATCCATAGACAATTTAAGGCGTTTCTGCAGGAATTAGAAAGTGCATATTCAGATATACCATTGCACAATAATGTGCGCTGGCTCAGCCGTGGTAAAGTGTTCTCTAGATTTGTGCAATGTCTGGGCGAAATTAAATCGTTCTTGTTGGAAAAAAATCAAGTAGATGCTTATCCTGAACTAGAAGATAAGAACTGAATCTGTATGTTAATGTTTCTTACTGATATTACAAACCATCTCAGTGAACTCAACTTAAAGTTACAAGGTTCAGGCAAAACAGTTCTGGATTTATACGAATCCTGGAAATTATTCAAACACATATAAATATTTTCCAAATTTAAAAACTTATATATTCAATGTCGACGATGGTGCACTAATAGACGAAATTCTTAAATATATGACTAATTTAAAAGAGGAGTTTATCGAGAGGGGTCAGGATTTTGATAAACATGGTTCTATGTTCGCTTTTTTAATCAAACCAGATTTAATGGATTTTTCCAGCAGTTGCTTTGACATATCTCTTTTCTCATGGATGGACATTAATCATTTTGTTCTTCAATACTTTGAATTTAAAAGTTCCGAGTTATGGAACACGAAATTTGTAGAATTAAGAAGGGTATTAGAAGGTGACTGCCAGAACCATTCAAACGAGATACTCAGTTGTTGGATGAGTTTACCAGAGAAATTTATTTGTCTTAAGAAAGTAGCGTTTGCCATGTTTACAACTTTCGGATCATCCTATATCTGTGAAGAACTTTTTTCCCATATGAGAGTGATTTTAAACCCGTACCGAAGCAGGCTGACAACAGACAACTCGGAAGTATGTGTGACACTGAAAATAACAAGACATGAACCGGATATAAGAAAACTCTCTAAAGAACTTCAAGCACAGGGTTCACACTAAGTCCTAGGACTAGTATAATAAAATTATTTGTTAAATGTTAAAATTTTTTTGTAATTAAACCTTCTAAAAGCAATATTTTAAGTTAATTTAAGTTAATTTTAGTTGTAGTAGGTACCTATGTCGGCACGCAAAATGTATGGAAGAAAACTGGCACCCCTTAGTTAAAAGGTTGCCGACCCCTGTGTTAGATAAATACTATAACTTTACCACTTTATGTGATGAAAGACTGATTTTGTCCAATTTCCACTTTATTTAGTTTCACTGAAACTGTATGACGCGTTTCGCTATACTATAGCTTCTTGTGATACATAATTTTGTATCAGAAGAAGCTATAGTATGAATTTCCATCAAGTAACAGCCACAACAATTCTAATCTTACCACTTTTTAAAAATATAATTATTAACTTAACACATTGTTTTATGTAATTGGTTTTAGGTATAACTGCTGCAAGTGAATATGGTGGTTCAAATGGGGGCTATTTAGATCAAATTATAATTATAGAAGAATTATCTAGGGCGTGTCCAGCGATAGCACTATCATATGGAGCACACTCCAATCTGTGCCTCGGACAAATAAATAGAAATGCCAACGAAGAACAAAAAATAAAATATTTACCCAAAGTAAGTCTTCATAACAAATACAAAGACTAGCTTAGCCTTCTAAATACCCTTGTCAAAAGGTTGTGAAGCATAGTAATGCAATTTATATTGAGATCTTGCGATAATATAATTCTTAGTGAAATATAGAGTCAATACATCGCTCTTGATGATGCTAGCAACATTAGCAAAATGCGCATCGAGTGCAAGAATTAAATATTTCGTGTAGTAGTGTATATATCCAATTAGATTGTTTAACAATTGCAATAAAGGCACCATAATTTAATCGAATAAATTAATGGACATGATTTATAAGGAATACTGCAGGTGTCTTTACCAACAAACAACATTTTTCCAAAGTTAATTGTTACATTACTTGTTTTAGTTATGTTCAGGTGAATATATAGGAGCCCTAGCAATGTCTGAGCCAAATTCGGGATCTGACGTAGTTTCAATGCGTCTTAAAGCTGAGAAAAAGGGTGATTACTACATATTAAACGGTACTAAGTTCTGGATTACGAATGCACCAGATGCAGATGTATTAGTGGTGAGTAGAATTTTTGTTAATACATGGGCTGTCTGAGAAGTTATCGGCCTAACAAAGAAAGACAATTTTTTTTGACGTGAAATATATTTTATTTTTCAATATAATCTCCTAAAACCTCAGTACATTTATTCCAACGTTTTTCAATAATTCAATACCATCATTAAAGTGTGCTTCCGGAAGGTCTGCAAAATATCCATCCACGGCTTCACTAGCTTCGTCATTTGATGTAAAACGCTTTCCAGCCAGAAATTTTTTCAGGTTTGGATACAAATAATAGTCAGAGGGAGCCAAATTTGGTAAATACGTTGGATGTTCAAGGAATTCGCACTTGAATTCGTTGAATTTTGCCATCGTCAAAACGCTTGTGTGAACACGTGCTTTGTCTTGATGAAAACGATTCTTTTCTTTTTTAAAGCAAATCTTTTTTCACGAATTTTTGCATCCAAGTGATCCAAAAGATTACAATAATAACTAGAGTTAATTGTTTTACCTTTCTAAAGATAACTGATCAACAAAACACCCAAGAAACTGTTGCCATAACCTTCCTGCTGATGGAACCGTCTTTGCCTTCTTTGGTGCACTTTCACCGGCTTCAGTCCATTCTTTCGACTGTTCTTTTAGCTTTGGTGTGTAGTGGTGTATCCAAGCTTCATCAGCAGTTAGGAAACGATGCTTGAAATCCATTTTATTTTGCTTAAAACTAGCCAAACACGCTTGAGAAATACGCATTCCAATGCGAATTTGGCCAACTGTCAGCAAAGGCGGCACCCGTCCAAAGTTTTTTCATATGTAATTCTCAGCCTATTTTTTCACGGTAAAAAGTGAAGGTGATGCATCCTTATACACTTTTAATAATTTTAGATGAATTTCTATTGGTGTTAAACCATCAGAAATAAATAATTTAATCACTGCACGATATTAAAATTTTTTCCATTTTAAAAAAATCAATGACACGTCAATATTAAACAGTTGCTACTACCCGAATGAAGTGACAGATTGAAATAAAATTTTACATGTGTTTATATAAAGGATGGAACTTTCCAGTACAATTATGGTTTCACAGTGTCTAACGCCATCTCTGTGTCAGGCCTAGAACTTTTCGGACAGCCTAGGTACTTTAGAAAAAATAGATTATTAACTTTTGCTTCGTTCAATAAACAAATCTTCCAGCAACAAATATACTGCACTGCTTTGTTAAATCCTTTTAGGTTTATGCTAAAACAGACGTGAAAGCTAAACAACATGGTATCTCCACTTTTATTATTGAAAGAGGTTTTGAGGGATTTAGGAGTGGAATAAAATTAGATAAACTGGGTATGAGAGGCTCAAATACTGGAGAATTGATTTTTGAGGATTGCAAAGTTCCAAAAGCAAATTTACTAGGCACAGAAAATAAAGGTATGATTGATAGATGGCAGAGATTGCAGGTACTATTACACTAAGATAGTCGAAATCGTCTACAAACGACGTGGCGAAATCCAAGTTTTCAGTCTTACTTTTAGGCCTCGTAACTCCTTTTACTTTCAAGATAGCCCCCCTGCATCTGGATATACCGGTTCCACCATTTGTCCATTTTTGAAAGGTCACTGTCTCCAAGGCCGCCTGCGATGCGCGTTAGATTTTCCCTACCGTCTCGTCGCGAACATCCTTTAACTTCATCTTCATGTGAAAGAACAATCCCAACTTACAAGGTTTCAAATCAGGCTAATAAGAGGATGGAGGATGACACTCATGGAATTCTTCACCATAAACGATTGTATACAGAGCAAACAGTGGCACTGCATTTTCGTGATGCAGGAGGAAACTTTGCTCGTTCCAAACCTTAACTGCTTTTTAACAACCAATGAAAAGTCCGTTAGAAATGCTCAGAATTGTCTGATGACGCACAGTGGGATTTTTTTTAAATACTCATCAGACATAGTGCTTGTACCTGTAACTTTAATATCGCTTAAAACAATGGAGACAATTACAAGAAAAAAATTTAACAAGAAAGTTGCAGTTACAAATTAAAGCGCTATATCTGGTAAGTATTCTTAACAAAAAAATTTAATGTAATATTGTAAAAATTGAAAAGCAGCTGGAATTTTGAGTTGCACAGTGAGAGTTCGTCCCACAGTGCGGCGGTCCTCACGAATGGTTTTTTGAACTTTGGCTTCTTCTTGTATCGAAGTTCAGTCGGCCCTAAATTGCAGAAATCACTTAAAAATTTTCCTAAGTTTCAGTAGCACTTTTTCCAAATTTAAAATGAAATTTCACTTGCGCTCTCTTTTTTCGTCTTCGTCTAGAAGTTCCATATCCGATATGGGCATAGCGGACCCTTTTACCTTTGCCTGTGGTTGGTGCCGTTTTAAATGTTCCACAGACAAAGGGACCCTACAGATTAATGCCAGTTCCTAACGGTCAAAGGGAAAGAGTTTTATTAGGCATGATACTAAGTGTGGTTTGCCATTGCTTTCCCGAGAGAAACGTCCGTCACTTTATAAAGTTTTTTTTTTATTTTTTAGTTTCCGAGCCGAGGTAAATCGTATTCGCATCCATTGTAAAAATTGTTACCAAATTGAAAATTGTCACGCCACGTTTTTAGAGCTGTATCTACAACCATCTATCGGCGTCTGTCTATACTATTTTGCGTTCGGGTTATATAGCGTTAGTTCGGGAAGTTTTGGATTGCACCACGTATGTTCATAATAGTCAATAACTTTTTTAACAAATTACGATATACATCGTCTGTCCCAAAAATAAGAATAATGATTTTTTTCCCGTCGATGAGGATGGCTGAAGTGGAACAATTTGTGGTGAGAAAGGTGGTGGGAGGTCTTGGGAAAGCAACACGACCCGCGTCATTTCCCTATGGGCCGTTACAGTGTGCGGATCGCTGTTAAACTGGACCTCTGTTCAAGGGTCGCGTCACGGATTCACGATGCCACGTTCCATGAAGCAACAATACGCGATGAAATTAAACAGAAAGAATAGAAAGGAGCTTAAAAGGCAACCATTTTTGAACGCTGGATAACGTCAAAGAGGCCGTGACGAGATGCCTGAACAAGGTTCCCGTCGGCGTCTTCCAGGAAGCGTACTGAGACGGGCAGAGGGGCTAGCAATGGTATGTCGATGCACAAGGGTGCTATTTTCAAGAATTTTAGAAGTTTGTACTTTGATCTGCCGTAAATTTTCTTCCCGGATTTATTCTACTTATTTTTGCGACAGACCCTGTAAGTATATAATTGAAACATTTTTTTTAGGTGTATATGTTTTAATGAGCGGATTAGATGTGGAAAGATTAGCTTTAGCTGGAGGACCATTGGGAATAATGCAAGCATGTTGCGATGTAGCCTTTTCATATGCTCATGTCAGAAAACAATTTGATAAGAAAATTGGTGAATTTCAACTGATTCAGGTAAAGTATATTAAACGAAGATGTCAATGATTCTAGGAAAAATAAAAAATTGTTAAAGAAACTGTGCTAAATATTACTTAACCAATTTGACGCGTATTATTTATAATATTTGAATTAATATCTGAGTACAAATTTACCGCTGTCCTGTATGATCATTCCCTTTACAAACAGCTCAAATCGCTATGTCGTAGTGTTGCAACCTATCATCACATCTTTTCCTGTATTCCTCCAAAGTCTTTTGACCCCTATTCTCGGCCCTGTGCATGCTCCGATGTTTCATGCAATGACCTTCCCGCTAACTATCATCTGAGCCACCGAACATGAAGGTGATTTACCCCTACAGCGCTTGCCTTCAACCTTTTCCTGTATGACCAATGATTCCAGTTCATGTCTTCTGCTGAGGTGGCCGAAATACTTCAAATATATCTGTTTCATAAGCGAGTTCAGTCTTTTAGTAAATTTTAGTTCTTGTAAAATGGACTGGTTATTTCGATGCTCCACCTATGATATCCTGAGAATTCGCGAAATACGCACATCTGAAATGCAGCAATTTGATTTCTATCAGCTTTCCTTATCGTCCATGTTTCCGATGCATATGTTCCAATCAGAAATATAAGCGTTCTTGCAAGTCTTTCCATATCTTGATTGCAGAACGAGTAATTGAGAGTCTTCTACGTATTTCTGAGCGACACTGGCATTGAGCTTGATTATCATTCGTTCTGCTAATGATCATTATTTTTATTTTGTTGTTGTTTACTTCCAATCCTTACTGATCCTTGTCAGTCTTTGCATAATGACGTCTAATCAATTTCAATTCATTTGTGGCTATAATCAAGGTGTCATCTGCATAGCGCAAGTTCTGTATGCATTTTCCTTCAAGGGCGATACCATCATTCCGGTTATTGAAAACTTCGTGCATAGTATACTTCGTATAAATGTTGAACAGTAGTGGCGAAAGAATGCATTCTTGCCGGACACCCGTTTTCGTGGTGAAGCTTTTTGTGTACAGGGTGGTCCAAATTGGACACTTTTAAAGGTAAACCGCTTTATCTATCTGAGGCTCAATTTTTATGATAAACTCAATGGTGAAGACCACAAATCGATATCTAGTACCGTTTCAGATATAGAGGGTATTTTTCAAAAATCCGCATTTTGGAAAAATGTTTGCAATTCTTTTCCTATTGAAAATTTTTGATTTCTCTAAAAACATTCTCAAAGCACTTTTTCATATGGATTTGAACAGTGTAAGTTACATTTTTTTACAACTAATATTTTAATAATTATTAACGCAAAAATATATTTTTAAATGGGTTGCCCTGCATATTTTTCCTTATCCGAATAGAACTTTAAATTACCATTCTAAAAATAGAGCACACTTTATATTTTGCTTAAATCTACTTTAAAATATAAAGGTTTTCAGTTTTTACGCGAGTTTTAAATGCACATTTTGTGAAGTAGGCTTTGGACGGAGCGGCCATATGGTTTAATTCAATTGTTTACTTGTAGTTGTCAAATTTTACTTCAGGATCAGTTATTGAATTGTCAAATAAATCGCAATGAAGTTTGAAAATTACTAAAAATGGGATATAATAGTGTGTTTCATACAAACAGGAGAAAATTCGGAAGCGGCAAGTAATTTGTACCACGAACGGTATCCAGAGAGGCGTCAACCCTTTAAGGATACATTCGCTCGATTGCGACATAACCTAGTTAATAGTGGCCAGTTTGAAAAGATACAACCCAAAAATTATGGATCAAACAGGGATAAGGAGTAAGAAGAAATAGTAATTTTTAGAAACTATCGGAAATAATCCCAACACTTCAACCCGACGGTTAAAAGAATCCACTGGACTACCAAGAACTAACGTAAGTCGTACTTTGAAGAAGTACAAATTCAGGCCATATAGGACAAGAAAAGTTTATCACCTTAGAGACGGAGATTTTCAACGGCGTATCGATTTTTGCCAATGTTCCGAATTTTTCATTAAATTGTATTTGGACAGACGAAGCTTATGTAAGCAATGCAGGTATTTTTAACCGTTACAATTCTTATACGTGGGCACAAGAAAATCCTCATTTAGTTGTAGAGCAAGGAAATCAAGGCAGATTTGGATTTAATATGTGGGCAGGAATTTTTAGAGGCAGGGTTATAGGTCCATTTATTTACGAAGGAACACTTACCTCTCAGAGATATTTAGAAATTTTAAGGCAGCAAATAGAATCTCTTATTGATGAACTGCCGGTAATGGACCTTAGAAATATATTTTTTTCAACACGACGAGGCACCCCCTCATAACGCTGCAGTTATCAGTAATTTTTTATCGGCCAATTTCGACAATAACTGGATGGCCAACCAAGGTCCGGATTTAACATCCATGAACTTCTATCTCTGGGGAAGTTTGAAAGACCTAATTTTTAAATTGCCAACAAAACACCAGGCAAGAGTTAGAAGTCGCAGCGATACAAAGTTTTGCAGCTCTCACTCCTTTTGAACTAATCAACTTGGTAAGAAGTGTTTAGAAAAGGTACCACCTACTGAAACTGGTCGACATTTCGAACATCTCTTATAGAAAATTGTTTTGTTTTAGTTTGCTGTACTCGAAATAAATTGTTTTATTGTTGTTTTGTTTTATTTTCTACATAGTTTAAAGTACTATAGCATTTAGTAAATCTCATTGTAGTTATAATAATAATAATAATAATAATAATCTTTATTGTCTAACAGATATACCATTTACAAGACAATTAAGCATAAATAACATAATACAAAGGAGATAGAGATAAAAAGAAAAACAAAGTACCAGTATAGAACAAAAGACAGAGATAATATAAAAATCACTTAGAAATTACATAAAACTGAAAAATTAAAATTAAAATGATACACTTGGAATAAATATCTATACATGCAACAATTTCTTTTTTAAGCATTTGGCAAATTGCGCAAATGACAGGTTGTTCACGTCAATGTCGTTACAAGTATTGTTGAAAACTCTCATAGCTTGAAACAATGGTGTTTTGATGAGAAAATTAGTTGATGCACTAGGTAAACAGAAAAGTTCTGACCAATCTATTAGGAACGTGAAAGTTTACTTGAAATAGTAAGTCAGGAGAGTCAATAAGAGATTTACATAGTTTTATAAGAAAACAGACCAGATGGTAATTTCTTCGATTCGTCAATAAAGGTAGCTGAAAACGTTCAGTTATAATGACCTCATTGACACCCCTATCAGGATACACACCATCATATTTTAATATAAGAAATTTGGCAAACTTTCTTTGAATATTCTCTACCTGTTTAATATACTTAGCGTGTATTGGATTCCAAACAACTGCACCATATTCAAGCCGTGAAAGCACATAGCTGGAATATAAAGTTTTTAATGTTTTACTGTTATGAAAACCACTTGAACTACGTATTATGAAACCCAACGTCCTCATCGCAGTAGTGCATATCCAATTAATATGATGGGCAAATGAAAGTTTATGATCAAAAATAATTCCAAGGTCCTTGAAAGTATTACAACGTGTAATATCTTCATTATCCAATTTATACTGGAAGTCGATGGTGCTAAATTTATTCGAGTAAGTCAAAAAGAAGCACTTACCGGCATTCAATGGCAGCCTATTCAACTCACACCATTGCTGTAACGACTCCATATCATGTTGTAATGAAAGGCAATCACTAGAGTCTCTTATGGTGCGGAAAAGCTTTAGGTCGTCAGCAAACAAAAGAAAATTACTAGTTATGCCATCACCAATGTCGTTAATGAAGAGTGAAAAAATTAAAGGTGCAAGGTTGCTACCCTGTGGTGCACCACTTGTGGCACTAAACGTTGAGGATTTATGTCCACGAATTTCGACGTACTGCAAGCGGTTACACAAATAGGACTCGAAAAAAGTAATTAGGTTATTGCTGAAACCGAGTCTCTCCAGCTTATGTAGAAATATGGAATGGTCAACTCTATCAAAGGCCTTCGAGAAATCATTGTACACAGCATCAACCTGCATTCGTTTGTCCAAAGCATTGCCTGTAAATTGAGCAAAACAAGCCAAATTACTTATTGTACTACGTTTGCTAAAAAAAACCATGTTGATTTACAGAAATCAGGCTTTTAACCTGTGCAAAAATACACTGATATACTGACATCTTAAAGACTTTGGCGAATATCGGTAATAAAGATACCGGTCTATAATTAGATATATCATTTGCGTCACCCTTTTTAAATACGGGAATGATTTTGGCCTTCTTCCATACGTCAGGAAATCTGTTCGTTTTTAGAGACAAATTGAATATATAAGATAAAGGTAACAACAAAGCATGAGCACAATCCTTCACAATAAAGCTGGGAATATTATCATGGCCACAAGTAAGTTTATCTTTCAATCCTTTCAATGCCGTTAGTATAGTTTGCTCTGGCAAACAATCAAGAGCGATACATAAATTTGAGGTGAAGACATCGTTTTTGGGGACGCGATCTGACGGCGCACTATATACACTCCCAAAGAAGCCAGCAAATGCATCAGCAATTTTATCCGGCTCAGAGAATTGAAGATTGCCCAACTTAAGCACATCAGGCAAATAAGTTGCCGATTTTTTAGCTTTAATAAACGACCAAAACGTAGTTGGATCATCAGTGATGGAATCCTCTACTTTAGAGATATAGTTTTTATACGCCAAATCAATCAATAATTTAACATTACGTCGTAGTTCATTACACTCTCTACGATGACAATCTGAATGAGAATATTTGAGCTTCCTAAAAATTCTGTGTTTACGCTTTATGCCTTTAATGATATCAGCTGTGAACCAGACAGGAAATGTTCTTTTACGAATGACCGATTTAGGTACACACACATCAAATATACCAAACAAATTCCGGTAGAGTAAACCGCATGCCTCATCAACATCCTTCAGAATATAAAGATCTAACCAGTCGATATTTAATATCATTTCATAAAGCTTCGGAAAGTTAGCCTTCCTGAAATTGTACTTAGTTTGTGATAAGTTGACAGGAACATTATGGGATTTAACTTTGAGAGATAATGAAATATCTAAGGGTGGATGATGGCTGTCCTCATCCACCAGTGGAAATTGTTCCCTATGTACCGTGCAATTGATGTTAGAAAAAACTAAGTCCAGAACTGAATCATTTTCATTCAGTATATTATTAAACTGTTCCAGAGCTAGCAAGTTCATAAAATTTCCCAACATCTCAGCCTTCATATCCCCAACTGCACCCTTAGTGAAATTTGGATCGTTAAAATCACCTATAATAAACAGGTTATTACCATACATAAATGAGAGCGCCTCAACATACTCCAATAAGGACGAAAATTCCGCATTTGTTATATGCGGAGGTATGTACAATACTAAAACATATAATGTATTATAATTTAAAAATAGTTTGCTACATACCATGTCGACTTTCACTACACTGTCGCGAACAACCTGGAGATCAACCTGTATTGGTTTCAATTCGCTCTTAATAGCCAGTATCACACCACCACCCCGTGAAATGCCCATCCCATTAAGGTTTCTATAACACCGAAATACAGAGTATCTATCGTCGAAAAGTTCACTTGAAAATATATTATCTTGAATCCAACTCTCGGTGATAGCGATGATGTCATAATCACTTTCACATACTGAACGATAAAAAGAATCCGTCTTTGTGTTAAGTCCTCTGACGTTCTGATACATACAACTCAGACCATGAGAAGTTGTTGACGAGCTACTGTTAGACATATTATTTAGTTTAAATTAACAATCTTTGGGATACCACTGATATACTTAATTTTGAGGTTAGTTTCACCATTTCGCAGCCGAGAAGTGAGAGTTTCTTTCAAGATTCTGTACTCTTCAATTTGCTTGGGCGTTCTGTCGAAACTTATGGAAATTCGCTCATACATTTCAATCTCCTTCAACTCTTTCACATTATGAATTATGGATTTAACATCGTTAGGTGATTCCAAAATGACCTTCATAGGCCTAATCCCTGTCGGATTCTCTCGACCAACTCGAAAAACCCTAATGGCCTGGGTTTTGGCATCAGGGTAAATCTTCAAAATAATATCAGTTGCCAATGCGACATCCGAATCTCTCCTGGCTTGAATATCCACAGAAGTATCTTCATTGGCACCAAAAATCATAAGATTTTTTTGACGCAATTGCCTCTCAGCAAGTTCACGTATTGACTCACTCACAATCGCACCAGGCACATGATTCTCACGCCCAGCATCCTTACTGTTGTTCGATAATTGTGTCTTAATTTCGGCAATTTCCAATTTAAGTTCAGCATTAATCTTGATTTGATCTTCATACTTAGCTAATAAATTAAGGTACTGTAACTCAATCCTATTTAATTTATTCATGATATCAGTCAAAGACACCCCATCATCTAAACATCCCCGATCTTCACTCAGATGCTCAACACCATTCTCCTCCATCAAAACGCTGCCAGAGGTCGTGTGAATCGCACCCGGACCAATCGAAAGGCGATTTCGTGAGCGTTGAGGAGTTAAACTTCTCCTGTTCTTTTCCTCACTCTGCCTCTGACAAGAGATACAGACCCATGTTGTCTCCTCCGATTTCTTCCACAAGGCAGCCTGTTTATTAAATTCCCTTGCTGTGAGACCGGAACACCCCTTGTGAAACCAAGAGAGGCAAATACCACATGAGATAGCTGGTGAATTTACTTTTATTGTTTTTTCACAGTGTGAACATTTTACCTCACTAGAATTAAATGGTGCCATATTGAGAACTCATTTACAATGTTCTAGAAGAACACTTCTTTATAATCACTTTTGATGATCGCGACTCGCTGGGATATTAAATAGCAACACACGACAAATCAACCAATCGTGCTGACCGTCCAGTCCAGACCGATTGCCAATGTAAAAAAATAATAGAATTTAAACTGTACACCTTGATGCTAATACAGGTAATTTATGAAAACAGACCAGAATAAATTATGACGCTTAGAGTTACTTTTGGGATTTTTTTTTACGATTTAACTGCTATCGGTAAACAATTGATATTGCCGCTCCGTCCAAAGCTTACTTCACAAAATGTGCATTTAAAACTCGCGTAAAAACTGAAAACCTTTATATTTTGAAGTAGATTTAAGCGAAATATAAAGTGTGCTACATTTTTAGAATGGTAATTTAAAGCTCTATTCGGATAACGAAAAATATACAGGATATCCCGTTTAAAAAATTATATTGTTGCGTTAATAACTATTAAAATATTAGTTGTAAAAAATGTAACTTACACTGTTGAAATCCACATAACAAAGTGCTTTGAAAATGTTTTTACAGAAATTAAAAATTTTCAATAGGAAAAGAATTACAAACATTTTTCCAAAATGCAGATTTTTGAAAAACAATCTGTATATCTGAAACGGTACTAGATATCGATATGCGAGCTTCAGACATCGACATCAGTTTTCGTCTATCTCCTTTAGATAATGTGGTTTACCTTTAAAAGTGTCCAATTTGGACCACCCATGTTATTAACACTTACTTTGGCTATGTTGAATTCGTAAAGCGTTTGTATTAGCTTTAATAAGTGTGGCGAAGTTCCCATTTCTTTTAGAATCGACCATAGTTTCGGCCATCTCACCTAGTCAAACGCTTTCTGATAGTCGATGAAGCAGAGATAAATTATGATGTTTATTCTCTTCCTTTCTCTATCAATTGACGCACATTCAAAATTCTTGTACTATAGATAATATTTTCTAAATAGTTGTGTTTCTTAATTATAATTCACCAGATCTGGCCCACTTATATAAAAATTCGGAAAAATAATGGTAAATGGAGTTGCAATAGGGGAGAGAGTTTAACAATATTCTGGACTATTGTTATATTGCAATGATTAAAATCATAAGTTAGTCAGCTCAGGTAACAAATTAAAAAACTATAGCTTTTTCAGGCTTGCAATCAATTATTCACTAAAGAAATTAGATACATGAACGGGTCTCTATTTCCAAGATTATACTTAACAGGTAAAAGCTAGTTCAATCAAAAGAGGTTTTTACCTATCAAATACTAAGCTGGTTAACTGCAAAACCTTTAACTAATAGAACTAGACAATATGGTTGATTATCTTTTATACAGAGTGAATATTGAAGTATTATTTTTACCTGGATATAGTATTTAATAAGTAAGTTCATGTAGCCAAATCTAGCCTACATGTTTGCGAAACTGTTTGTTCAAAGATCACGTTTCTTTAAGAAAAAAATAATATTTGGCAACCTTGTTAAAAGGCGTCCGAAAGGGCAGGTCAACAAAATTTTAAATATGTTGGAATTAAGAAAGAATACTAAATATGTCTTCACTTCACCCAAGGAAACAATATATATATATATATATATATATATATATATATATATATATATATATATATATATATATATATATATATGTATATATATATATCTTCTTCTTCCTTCTTCATTGTAGGCACAGTTGCCTGTTCTTTCTCCGTAGCTTGTCTAATCGTAATTGATGGTAAGGTTATCGCTCCACCCTTTCCGTGGCCTTCCCGCACTTCTTCCCACTGGTGATTTATCGCGTGCAATTCTCACGATTCTTTTTTGATCCGTTCCACTCGCGTTTTCTTTCGAGGATCCACTTGTTAACCTCTTCCACCTGACATGCTAATGTTGTCATTTCGCTCCCTGTCCAACATAGTCTTTCCGGCTATTTTTCGTAAGACATTCATTTCGCATGTTTCAAGTATCCTTTTAGTTTTTATTGTGTCTGGCCGAGTTTCTGCTGTGTATGTCATTATTGGTCTTATGACAGTTTTATAAATTCTTGACTTGGTCCCGATTCGCAGGTGTTTGTTGTTCCATATAGTGTCATTCAAGCACCCGGCTACCTTCAATGCTTTGTTTGTTTGTTGTCTTACTTCTGATTCGACATCCCCGTGTCCAGAAAGCTTTATGCCCAAGCATTTGAATGTCATTTCTTGCTGGATACTTTGGTCGTCAACAACGAGTTTACATCTGATGGGTGTTTTAGATGTCGTCAAGCTTCTTGTTTTAGAAGCAGATATTATCATATTAGGAGATTTGGCTGCAGAGTTGAAGTGGTGTAGTAGCCGTTGTAGGTCGTCCTCGTTCTCCGCCACCAGTACTGCATCATCAGCGTAACAAAGGATTGTGATTTTTCGATTGCCCATCTTGTACCCTTTTAGTTGGTGGATTTTTCTTATGATCTCATCCATCACCACGTTGAATAGTAGTGGGCTCAGAGAGTCACCCTGTCGGATTCCTTTTTCTACGGGTATTGTTCTGGTTAGTTCTCCATCGATTCTGGCCTGTACCTTGTTGGCGCTATATATGTTTTCTGTGACCTTGATATATATATATATATATATATATATATATATATATATATATATATATATATATATATATATATATAATATTTCTTTGATTATTTTTAGGGTAAACTAGCTGACATGTATACAACATTATCAGCTTGTCGTAGTTACCTTTATAGTGTAGCCAGAGCTTGCGACAATGGTAAAATAAACAGTAAAGACTGCGCAGGTGTCATTCTTTATTGTGCAGAGAAAGCAACACAGATGGCGCTAGATGCCATACAGATTTTAGGTGAGTGATTTGTTTTTAAGTTTGAACAACAATGGCCGTGTTTACTATTTTCTGAAAAGAAGAAAAAAAGTTACAAAAAAATGCATTTTTAGGAGGTAATGGTTACATTAATGAATATCCAACAGGTAGGCTCTTGAGAGATGCCAAATTGTATGAAATCGGAGCCGGAACGTCGGAGATAAGAAGGCAGCTAATA
Organism: Pachyrhynchus sulphureomaculatus; assembly: GCA_019049505.1. Taxonomy (NCBI): domain Eukaryota; kingdom Metazoa; phylum Arthropoda; class Insecta; order Coleoptera; family Curculionidae; genus Pachyrhynchus; species Pachyrhynchus sulphureomaculatus. The sequence continues at coordinate 26,498,248 of CM032447.1, forward strand.
GGAGAGGCTTTAAATAAGGAATACTCGTAAATTTGTTACTTTTTGTATGCATATGCAGTTTTATTAAATGAATATATTTTATTAAAATATTTTATTTCCATTCGATAGATTTAAAGTCTTTCGCAAAATTGAACAGTAGCGTAGTTTTATCTGAATGGGAATGCCGTTTTACGACACTGTGAACGAATTCGTGATAAGAGCTAAGAGGCCAGGATTTGGTGTACAGTCGGTCAAGTAAGAACTATAAAACTATAAATTGTAATTCGTAAAAGAAATTCCTTTTTTTGTTTGGCGTTATTGTTGGCACCCTTGTAAACAATGCCTTGTGGAAAGAGATTCATTTCTAAACTTATTTATGGTTAAAGAATACATTATCGAACATGACAAGAACTTAATCTATACTACCAAAACGTAGGAGGTATGCGGACTAAACTGCGTGAATTCAAGTTAGTTCTGAGCACATCTGTTTATGACATCGTAATAATTATTGAAACATGGCTCTCTGATGACATATGTCCTGGCTTGCTGGATATTAATGGGTATGATATATACAGGACAGATCGATCAGCTGAAACAAGTACCAAAAAAAGATGAGGTGGTGTGCTTATTGCCGTACGTTCCAACCTGCGTTCCAGAATACCTCCTGTTTTAATACCAATGTTGAACAATTATATGTTATAGTACAATGTAAAATTAAAAAGTATGTCATTGGAGTCGTGTATATCCCGCCTCGTTCGGACTTGTCCATTTATGAGAACCATTGTTTAACTTTATCTAAGACCAGATCTGCATATCCTGATCACAACTTTATAATATTTGGTGATTACCACTTGCCCGAGGCAACTTGGGTGAATGAGGTCTACGACGTGAATGTTGTGTGTCGGCCAGACTCCCATGCAAATGTCTTGTGTAATGTGATCAGCTATTTGAATCTTTTCCAGGTGAATAATGTTCCAAATGTCCATGGAGTTTTTCTGGACCTATGTTTCTGTAATGATAGTGGTCTGGTGATGTCCCGAGCAATTGATTTATTATTTCCCAATGATCATCATCATGTTGCCTGCTCCTGTATCTTGAACGATCAATTCGATAATAATATTAAATACGACCTAACATATTTTGATTTTAAGAACACTGATATGTCACAGTTAAACTCTTATCTTGCATCATTTGATTGGGGTTCTTTATTGAGCAAGGTCAATGTTGACCTTGCCGTTGAGCAATTCTACGATATACTGTACCATGGTATTAGCCTGAATGTGCCTATAAAGCGTTTTAAAAGTTCCAATTTTCCTGTGTGGTTCACTCGCGAGTTACAACATTTAACGATCCAAAAGAAGGTTGCTCATAAACGTTTTAAGGAATCTGGTTTTACGGCTGACTATAACATTTTTTGCTGCCCTTCGGGCTTCGTGGAAAGCTTTGTCCGCCACATGCTATTCAAATTATCTCACGTTGGTTGAAAACGGCATCTCATTCAATCCCAGATTGTTTTGGAAACATGTGAATAACATGAAACAGTCTCAGGGTTATCCCAACACTATGTGCTACCATGCAGAATGTGTGAATCTTTTTGCTGACTTTTTTGGGGAAGTTTATTGTGGCAGTCAATTCCTGGCTATTATAATGACATAGTTGAATGCACTAATTTAAATGTTAACTCAATATCAGTCAGTTTGTCTGAGGTCTATGAGGGGATAGATAATCTTAAAAATACATTCTCAGTTGGCCCAGATGGAATACCTGCGGGAGTATTGAAGGCTTGCATATGCTCTATGTAACTCCTCTAAAATTAATTTTTAATTTATCTCTATGCTCAAGTACATTCCCTATGTACTGGAAAAACTCATTTGTTACCCCTATTCATAAGTCCGGTGATAGGAGTGATATATCTAACTACAGGGGCGTGTGCATTCAATCCGCAATACCCAAATTGTTCGACAGTCTAGTTGCGGGATTTTTGTCATGGAGCTGTAATAGCATAATAATTGACGAGCAGCATGGTTTTAGACCTGGTCGGTCAACTGTCACAAACCTGCTTGCATATCATGATTGTCTATTGAGCGCCCTTGGGAATCGTGTTTTGATAGTGTATATACTGACTTTTCGAAGGCATTCGACAGAGTTAATCATATGCTCTTATTAGGCAAGTTGCAGAAAATAGGACTAAGTAAGTCCTTGAGTGGATTAGCACTTTTCTGGAGTGTCGTACACAGTATGTCCGAATTAATAATTGTATTTCTAAAGAAATAAAAGTTCTTTCAGGTGTGCCTCAGGGGTCTCACTGTGGTCCTTTACTGTTTCTACTTTTTGTTAATGACATCGGCAAGTTTATACAACATTCTAAATTCCTCATGTTTGCAGATGATCTAAAAATGTTCAAAACGGTTAACACGATGCAAGATTGTCACTCTCTTCAGGAGGATGTTCATGGCCTCTATAGATGGAGTACCTTGAATGAGTTGAACTTGAATATTAAGAAGTGTGTTAGCATTAGTTTTGGTAGAGCTAAACGGAACTTTACTTTTGAGTATAACATTAATGGCAGCAAGCTGAGGCATGTTAGTGAAATTATTGATCTGGGAGTTCTTCTTGACCAGAAACTTACTCAGGCACATTTTGTCAATTGTTCAGAAAGGTTTTAAAAATCTGGGTTTCATCACGAGATACTGTAGGGACTTTTCCTGCTCTACATTTAAACTGTTGTATTGTTCAATTGTAAGATCGGGGCTTGAGTATGCCGCTGTGGTATGGTCTCCTCATTACAATGTATATATAGAAGCCATTGAGGCGGTGCAGCACCGGTTTCTGTGGACTTGTGCTTTTAAATTGGCCATACCTCCAGATGGTTACCACATAGACCACCACAATCTTAGAGGCATTTTGGGTATTTCGACTCTGAAGACTAGAAGACTCCATTGTGACCTGCTTCTGGCTTTTAAGTTAATAAATGGGCTGGTTGATTGTCCCTATCTCTTGGACAGGTTAACATTTAATGTTTCTCGTCGCACTAGAGGCAGAGACCTGTTTGGTATTCCCTTTTATGCGACTAATTATGGCTATTGTAGACCCATGTCCAGAATAATGAGGCATTTCAATCAGTTCGATCTCAGGATTCATGGCTCCATTGATAGTTTTAAATTGATTGTTAAAAAGTTGTGATATTTGCGTGCTGTGAAACTAGTTTTAATGATCTTGTGATGTTAGATTCTATGTATGTTTATAATTGTGTAAATTGGCGCAACGCCGTTAATAAATAAATAAATGAGTGCTGCATACACGTCGCTCTTCGAGGCTGTTCCCATTTAATCATCAAAAGGTCCAAACATGGCGCCTACAGCGGCTGCTACGTATATGGGCAAGTCGCATTTAAAAAAACCGGTCAAGTGCAGGTTGAACTTGCTCAATTAGTGTTCCGTACGTTGATTGTTTTTGAAATAAAAATTTTTGTTAGGGTGGTATAAAATGATCAGTGACTTCACAAAACACACCCCAAATGAGTTTTTAACAAAGTTTGTTTCCAATCTTTACTGAAAACTGGTGACCTTGAAATTTTGTTTTTTTTTTATATACCAAATAAATTCTTAAAGGTAATGCACTCGTGATAATTTTCGTTCAATCTAACATATACCCCGTGGAGAATATTCCAGAATTCTTTCAAAATTTTTTGATCAGTACTTTTGAAGATAAGGTAGGGGACAGCGATTTTTCGCTATTTTTTTAAAAGTAATACGAAGAAAAGTGTGCGCAAGTATTACATTATATATATATATATATATATATATATATATATATATATATATATATATATATATATATATATATATATATATATATATATATATATATATATATATATATATATATATATATATATATATATATATATATATATATATATATATATATATATATATATATATATACACATATTTTTTACTCGTGTTTTCACAAGCTTTCATTAGACACCACACTCGATGACCTAGTAAAAAAAATTTTTTTTCACTTCCGATTTCACCCCTCAAAACGAATCCCTTAAGTCAAAATTTATGTTACGGTGGTATAAAATGATCAGTGACTTCACAAAACCCACCCCAAATGAGTTTTCAACAAAGTTTGTTTCCAATCTTTACTGAAATCTGATGACCTTGAAATTTTTGTTTTTTTATATACCATATAAATTATTAAAGGTAATGCACTCGTGATAATTTTCGTTCAATCTACACCCCGTGGAGAATATTCCAGAATTTTTTCGAAATTTTTTGATAAGTACTTTTCGAGATAAGGCCCGGGACAGCGATTTTTCGCGAATTTTTAAAAATAATACGAAGAAAAGTGCGCGCAAGTATAATATTATATATATTTTTTACTCGTGTTTTCACAAGCTTTCATTTGACACCATACTCGATCACCTAGTAAAAAAAATTTTTTTTTACTTCCGACTTCACCCCCCAAAACTAACCCCTTAAGTCAAAATTTAATTCTCAAAACTACATGGCTCTGATGAGGCCATCAATTCCTATATTATTACCAAATTTCACCTTTCTATGTCAAATAGTTTCGGAGAAAATCGGGTGTGACAGACAGATAGACAGACAGATAGACAGACACCGAAGTGATCTTATAAGTGTTCCATACGGAACACTTAAAATGTTGATGATCTACCAAAAAGTGGTTCGAAAGGAAAAGTATCGGACAAGGACGAAAAAATGTTTTAAAAAATTTCCCCCTGTTTTCCAGAAATCTTCAATTAACTTTGCACCAAGCGGCGCAAAAACGAAAGCAAAAAATTTGGCTACATAGTCTGTCAAGTAAAAACGTGATCGCTCGTATTCTTGAAAAAATGTGCTTCGGTAACATTTTTTGCCATCAATGTATTCTTTGGTGTACTAACAACGGCGCAATTACCTTGGTAAATTGTGCAATCACCTGCTGCATCAATATTCGCCTGACATCTTCGAGGCATGCTGTCGACGAGATTTTCTGCATACCACGGCAATAATCTTCGAATCTCGCGAGACAACTGAGTCAAAGTCCTTAGAGTCCTCCCTCTAAGCTTTCTCTTTACAAGGAACCAAACGTTTTCAATAGGGTTAGCATCCGGCGTTTGTGAGGGCCACTCTAATATCTATCGTGGACCCAAGCGAACCGCTTCACAATGTGATTTTCTCCAACGTGCTTCGGAACTTGACATTATGAGCACGAAGATGTCGAATGGTCTCATGGGACACATTTAAACTCGATTTTCTTAATTTTGTCACTCCTTGACGCAGCGTCAGTTTCGGGACCGTGTGAAAACAAAGACAGGATTCGCCTTTCGACCTCCGGAGGACTTTGCCTACAGAGCCACGTTTTGGTAAGTCGTCGACATTTTTCATCTCGCTTAAAACGATTGACCCACTTCTTCACAAACGACACCCACTTTTTAATATATTTAGCGTCCATAGAATGTGTCATTTTAGGCCCCTTTGAATGGGAACAAAGAAAGGCTGCCTCGAGCCGAAGAGCAAACAAGACTCATTTTGGATTTTACGTGATTTTGACGAAAGTTCGGAATCGACTGATACTTTTACTAAAATGCGTCGTAGATGAGGGTTCCCTCTACTGATTTTTTTAGTGAATCGCTAGAATCGCATCTACCAAAAATGAATTATAACGGAAACGTTCTTACTTAACAGACTGTATTATATGCAACGATTCGCACTTATTTCTGGGCTAACGATGTGAAGTGGCGGAGTACAAACAAGAAACTATTGATGAGCGAAAAACACAGAGAGAAACGACTCGCGTGGGCAGAGGAAAACATAGATCGAAACTAGAACAATGTAATTTTTTCCGATGAAGCTTCATTTTGGGGTTATGTTACCACGCCAAGAGCCTGGTCAATTTCCACTAACCCCAGTAGCTCATTGCAAATCCAATTGAACGTGGGAGCATGCATCAAGCAGAAGCTTCTTAGTAAGCTTCGAAGAAATGCCCTTCCAACGGCAAGCCTTGGTTTGATCTAAAATGCAAAGAAGCTGTTGCTTCTAAACATCTTGCATACCGACAGTGGCGTGAAGATCCTAACACCATAAATCGTAACATCTTTGTTTGTGCCAGGAACAGATGCAAAGAAATTATCGACGAAACCAAGGAGGTACACAATCAACGGATTAGAAACAAACTTCTCGCTTGTCCCGGTAATTTCAGGTCCTTTTGGTCAGTCGCTAAGGCAGTTAGTCAAAATTTCACCAAATCCACCATACTACCACTCACACGGCCAGATAATTCTATTGCAACGACACCTGTTGAGAAAGCGAACTTGTTGGCTGAACTCTTTGCTTCACATTCTACTGTCGATTTCCAAGGAAAAACACCACCTACTATTCCCATAGTGCAGTCAAGGATGCCCGATATTGTCTTCAGACAGCGTATCATAAAACGTATTTTGATGAAGCTAGACACCAAAAAGGCTTCTGGCGCTGACGGAATACCTGCCATAGTTCTCAAGAACTGTGCAAGGGAACTAACACCAGCTTTCTGTAGACTTTTTAACCTATCCTACAGAAAGGGAATATTTCCTTCCTACTGGAAATGTGCCACGGTTCAGCCGATACCTAAAAAAGGCAAGAAAACCTTGCCAAATAACTACCGACCAATCGCACTACTCTCAATAATATCGAAAGTCATGGAAAAGGCTATCAATCAGCATCTTCTAAAATATCTTGAAGGATTCAACATTATTAGTGATCACCAATATGGCTTTCGTAAAAATAGATCAACAGGAGATCTTCTGACTTATGTAACACATGTTTGGAACAACGCAATTGAACACTTTGGAGAATTTCGAGCGGTTGCTCTTGACATATCCAAGGCATTTGACCGTGTTTGGCACGATGGGCTGTTGGCTAAGTTACGTTCTTATGGTATGTCTGAAAAGTTCTGTTTGTGGCTCTCATGTTTCCTCAGAGAGCGTTCTTTACGAGTGGCAGTCGACGGATTTCTTTCTAACACCTTCACTATCAACGCCGGTGTGCCCCAAGGTTCCATACTATCTCCTACTCTCTTCCTTATTTATATTAACGATCTGCTGGAAAAGACCGAGAATCCAATCTACAGCTTTGCAGATGACAGTACGCTTCATTCACTTTGAACGCTCGGATATCGGCTACTCAGACGAATATCCGCAGACAGCAGGAAGTCATTCAACTTAACAAAGACCTGGAAGAAATTCTATCTTGGGGTGACAGTAACCAAGTGGAATTTAACGCTACAAAAACCCAGGCGGCAGTTTTTTTCTAAAAAAGTTAACGTTGCAGAACCCGACACAGTTATGTCGGGGCACTCCATCCCTCTAACATCGTCACTCAATCTGTTAGGCGTTAATTTGGGAGCAAATATGTCCTGGCATGAACATGTTGCAGGCATAGCAAGGAGAGCTTCTCAAAAGTTGGGAATATTGTTTCGAACCAGAAAGCTTTACACTCCACAACAACTGTTAATTCTTTACAAAGCTCAAATTCGACCAACTATGGAATACTGCTCCCATGTTTGGAGCTCCGCTCCCAAACATACACTGCATTTGTTGGATTCTATCCAGAGAAGAGCTGTTCGTCTGATTGGACACCCGGAAACTCACCGACGGCCTTGATTCGCTGGAACATCGAAGAACGGTTGGCGACTTGAGCCTATTCTACAAGTACTTTCATGGAAAGTGTTCGAAGGATGTGGCCCGCTTAATTCCTCCCAGAGCGGTGCATGTTAGGAGTGCACGTCGCGCTAATACTTCACATTCGTATGAGGTTCAGCTTGTTACTCCTCGTACAACGCTTTTCAAGCAGTCTTTTATATGGAGAACATCATACCTTTGGAATAGTTTGCCCAGGACTGTGTTTCCCATCGAGTACAATTTACAGCGATTCAAGAACAACGTGAATCGCTTTCTCCGCACACGTGTCGCTCCTGTAGCGCTTTAGGGATTTCCCTGTAGCACGTGTGCTAGACCCATAAAAAAAAAATGTGTACACAGTGAAGCAGCTGTCACGGTAAATTCGGACAATTTGGAAATCCTTGCCGCAAGGATACGCGGACAAGCCATTCGAAATTATGCTCACATGCGACACATTCTTACTTGACCGACTGTAAATAATTATCTGTATTGTCCATCCTACCAAATCCAGGTTATCAATGTACGGGAAATAAAGGTGTATTTTTGGATGAGAATTCTTCTAAGAACAAAATACATTTCTTTTTACATAAATATATTTATTTCTGTAAATTTTAAATTAAATAAGTATATTTTATGAACACTCCTCAATTTTTCCAAATGATAGTAATTCAAGTAGCTCTCTCTATATTAAATAAATATAATAATTTAATGTTTTTTAAACATAACAGCATAAAATATTTTAGATACATACATTTCTTAAATAAAATAAATAAATATTAAATAAATAACATTAAATATTTTTACAGCTATTTAGGTGCGCAGTTCATAACACCATTTAAATCATTATTTTCAAACCAACAACATTAGACCCCAAAAAGTTAAAAAAAAACTGACTGTGCATCTGACCTTACAACTTAGAAAAAAACTACAACTAGTGATTTTTTTTTGACTAGATTAACACTCGTTTTTAAAACTCCAAAATAAAATTTAATCATAAACTTAAATAATCACAACAAAAAGTGCAGTTTTTGTGATATATTATCACAAAGAAATATTTACACTTAGGTAAATATTTAGTGATAAATATAAATCACAAAATGTTGTAGAGTTAAGTGCTAAAAGCTATATATTTTAAAAGAATTACACGGTAATAGTAAATTAACATTATAGAAACCTAAAAACTAAAATAAAACAATTTTTTTTTCATACCCTTCAAAGTTATATACCAAAATGGTTGGTAACAATAGTAGTTTTCTGACTCTCAAATGGCTCTGTCATTATTTTGGTCACAAGTTTGAAAGATATATTTAAAAAATAACGGTTTTCGAACATTTTTAAAATATTCGTCGGTTGGTTTTTTCGAAATATTTTTTTTTCTCTATCAGTTACAAAATTTTATTTACTATAGCTTGTTATTACTTGTTAGTCTTTACTAATAAACTTATTATGCCTTTACACATTTTTTGAGTTTAAGCGTTCGCATTTTAGTAAAATTTTGTAACCAAGAACGAAATATATGTATATTTTTTGGTAACTTTTTATACCAGACTTCTTAGTGTTTTCAAAAATATAAAAATGGACTTTTAATAGTTGCTTCCTGGAAGTACGGACAACATCAGCCTTTTGAAAGATCCACTTTGCTGGATGACTTCGGGATCGTTACCAATCGCAGTTAAATATTGAGGGTTTTGGTTGACGACGTGATGACTTTTCTAAAAATTAAAAACATAATAAAATATTATTGAATACTAAATCCTGTCTCAACAGGATTTTTTGCCTTCCTTGCTAAAGGAAAGTATGGTATTCGTGACAAAATTACATGGCGAGATTTTTGCTTTTCTTGACGTTTTAGGGTTCCTAGATCACGACGATTATAGTCACGCATTTCGATCGGTCTGTCTACTTTGAAACAGTGCCCACATAATGTAACCGAGATTTCAATTTTAATCGCAAGGCGATTTTTCTTCTATGTTCGTGCATTTTTTCACATTTTTAATGATTTCTGCTCACTATTTCTTAAATATCTCAGCTTTTGTTCGTTGTTATGCGACAAAAAAAAATCATTTTACTTGTCATAAAAGTCCATATAAAACTGCGTAGATTGCGCATATTAAATACATAACCTAAAAAAAGTATTTGCTACGGCAAATTGAAAAATGTTTTTTTTACGAGTAACTTCCGTTTAATTCGATATTACGGCTTCAAATTATAGGAAAATATATCTTTTATATTAACAAAAAAGTGTGTCAAGTTTTATTAAATTTTAGTCCAAATCTCATTGTGCATTTTTTGTGGGAAAAAGGTCGTAGGAAGTTTTTTTTTTTCAAATATACGAAATTTTATGCTCTTCAAGATGATTAGAAGGAAAAATAAAGAATATATAAAAAACTGTTTTATTTTTCAATTTTTTTCGTTTCGTAAAATTCAACATTACAATGGTTTGAATTATGTCAATTGGGAAAATACTGCAGAAATATCTTCGCCAAACGAGAATGCTGAGAATGAGCTGATGAAGATTATGATCAGTCAGAATCGTTGACAGATGAATTTACAGATCATTTTTCCGATAACTCAACTTTATTAATTTTAGATCGTTCTATCGATGAAAGTGAGTTAGACAGCGCCAACCTTTTATACTCGTGCCAGCATGAATTAGATTCAGATAATCAATTGGATGGTTTTGAATATAGCAGAAAACAAGCTCGAGTACATACGCTATAGAACACGAATGATTTTTTTAAATTATAAATATTGTATCTGTAATAAGTTTAGTAAATGTATTAATGGTTTGTCAATAAAAGTTTCTGTTATCTAAATCATAATTTTATTGTAAAATAGATAGTCTCTATCTCTCTATGCGTTTAACGGCCATAGCTGCCAGGACTATTCGGTCGGTTTTTAAATCCTTATTTGAGTGAATCTATTTATTTCCAACAAGATCCACATTTAAGTGAAAAATAGATAGTATTTGTTTTAAAATCACCTTTTCATCTATAATATATATAAAATGCAACGTCTCTTTGTCTGTCTGTCTGTCTGTCTGTCCGTTAGTGCGCCTATCACTGAAGAACCACTTATCCGATTTACTTACTTTTTTTTTTAAAACATACATATGTTCTCTGGCCAGGTTATAGGCTATATTTTATTACGATAGGTAGCATAAGGAATGAGCAGTGGCGTAAAATAGTGAATGATGTCGGAAATAAGTTTGCCGCTAGCGTGTGCCTTTGCAATACACAGCCTAAACCATTAAATATGGAACAATATTATGTAGCAAAGAATATCTGTAATGTATAACCTATAATATATATAAAATGCAATGTCTTTCTGTCTGTCTGTCCATTAGTGCGTTTATCACGCGGGAACCACTTATCCGATTTACCTGTCTTTTTTTAAATTCATACATATATTCTTTGGCCAGGTTATATAATAATAATAATAATCTATATCTATATATATATATATAAAATGCAATGTTTGTCTGTCTGTCTGTCCGTTAATGCGCTTAACCCTCGAGAACCACTTATCCTATTTACGTGATTTTTTAAATTCATACATACGTTCTCTGACCAGGTTATAGGTATATATTTTATTACATCTATAATATATATAAAATGCAACGTATCTCTGTCTGTCGGTCTGTCCGTTAGTGCGCTTATCACTGGAGAACCACTTATCCGATTTTCGTACTTTTTTTTTTAAAAACATTCATATGTTCTCCGGCCAGGTTATAGGCTATATTTTATTACGATAGGTAGCATAAGGAATGAGCAGTGACAATAATAGTAAATGAAGTCGCTAGCGCGTTCTATAATATATATAAAATGCAAGGTCTCTCTGGCCGTCTGTCTGTCTGTCCGACCGTTAGTGTGCTTATCACTGGAGAACCACTTATCCGATTTACGTGCTTTTTTTTTAACATACGTATGTTCTCTGGCCAGGTTATAGGATATATTTTATTAGGTGACATAAGGAATAATAGTGAATCAAGTCGGAGAAAAGTTTGCCGCTAGCGCGTTCTCTTGCAATACACTTCCTAAAGCATTAAATATGGAACAATATCATGTAGCAAAGAAATTAATAAATATATTATATATATAAAATGCAACGTCTCTCTGTCTGTCTGTCTGTCCGTTAGTGCGGTTATCACTCGAGAACCACTTATCCGATTTACGTGTTTTTATAAATTTATACATACATATGTTCTATATAATTCGATATAAGCCTAGATAATGGGAGATAAGGTGAGATAATGGGAGATAAGGAGAAATAATGGGAGATAAGTCGAGATAAGCCTCGATAATGGGAGATAAGGTGAGATAATGGGAGATAAGTATAAATAATGGGAGATAAGGAGAAACAAAGGGAGATAAGTATAAATAATGGGAGACAAGGAGAGATAATGGGAGATAAGTCTAGATAATGGGAGTTATGGTGAGATAATGAGAGATAAGGAGAAATAATGGGAGATAAGAAGAAATAATGGGAGATAAGTCGAGATAAGCCTAGATAATGAGAAATAAGGTGAGATAATGGGAGATAAGGAGAAATAATGGGAGATAAGGAGAAATAATGGGAGATGAGCAGAGATAAGCCTAGATAATGGAAATTATGTAGAGATAATGGGAAATAAGGAGAAATATTGGGAGATAAGGAGAAATAATGGCAGATATTTTATTACGTTGGGTAACATAAGGAATAAGCAGTGACGATAGTAGTGAATCAAGGCCACGCGAGCGGAGCCGCGGGCCCGGCTAGTGTTAAATATAATAGATAAAATATTGAAGAGAAATAAAGAGAATGAACCAGACCTTTTCTAGAACAAAAGCGAAAAAAACTGAAATTTTCATAACGAAAAAATTGAAAAATAGGATAGTTTTTTGTAAGTTCTATATTTTTCCTTCTAACTATCTCGAAGATCATAAAATTTTGCATATTTTTTTTTTTTAAAAAAAGCTTCCTATGACTTCTTGCCCACAAGAAAAATCCATAATAAAATTTGGACTAAAATGCGAACTTTGACCAATCCTTTTAATATTTTTTAATAAAGTTTGGCACACTTTTTTGAGAATATAAAAGCTATATTTTCCTATAAGTTGAAACCAGAATATTGAATTGAACTTAACTTACACGTAAAAAACTATTTTTCAATTTGCCGTAGCAAACACTTTTTTTAGATTATGTACTTAATATTTTTTAATGTAATCTACGTAGTTTTTTAGACAATTTTATAACGAGTAAAATTAATTTTTTTTTCATCGTATAACAACAAACAGAAGCTGAGATATTTAGGAAATAGTAAGCCGAAAGTGTTAAAATGTGAAAAAATGCACTAAAATAGAAGAAAAGTGACCGCGTGGTCAAAATTGGGCTGAGAAAACTCGTTTACGTTATGTTAGCACTGTACCCAAAAATTTCCAAAAATCATAAACATTTTACGGCATTTGTTTCCACTAATAGACAACATCTAACAAGGAAGTGCAGTTTATAGTTCTTGAATGATGTTGCTTCAAGGCAAGGGAATGAAGGGGGTCAAAAAAACACATTTTATGCTTAAATATTTATAGTAAAACCTATATATCGTGTTGTATATCCATTTTTGGGTTGTTGAAGTTTATGAATTTAAACATTAAGTTACTATTTCATTGCGTTCAAGCTTAACCCAGGAAAAGGCTAAAAGGGTGGAGATAGTTTAATAATGTATAATTTTAATAGCATTTTGAGATATTTACAAATTTTTTGGTTGATGTACTGGACAAATTTTAGGCGTATTATTTATAATAAAATATAAGGGGTTAAAGGGTGTGATAGAGGGTTAATGAGGTAACTTCCTATATATATATATATATATATATATATATATATATATATATATATATATATATATTATGTTATAGATCTTTTTTGGGATTTGTGGAGATGAGGAATCTGAAACTTAAGTCATTTTTTCATTACTTTCAATTTTAATGAAAGAAAGGGTGAAAGAGGTGGAGTAGTCAAATATTGTATGGTTTTAATAGTATTATAGGAATATTTCCAGGTTTTTTAGTTGCAACAATGAACACATTTTAAGCATAATTATTGTATAGTTTCATTATCATTATAAGAGTTGTGTCTGGTTTTTGAGTGAGAGATTTTACTATATAATAATATATAGATAAGACCAGGGGTGCTCAAACGGTCGATCGCGATCGACAAGTCGATCGCGAGTGCTTTTTGAGTCGATCTCGAGAAAAAAATTCTGATGTAGAACTATTCACAGATTTTGTTTTAGGTAACTAAAACAAAATGTAATGAATAAACTACTAAAATTTATTCGATCCACAATTAGGCCAGAATAACCCCCTCATCACTTTCTTTTATAGTAATAACCCCCTGCTAGCGGCAAAAGGCGGCTTTATCAAAAGAACGCGCGGTACTTGTCAAAGAAAAGCCGCGTTTTTGATTCCCGCCGATTTTTCTAGAAACTTCGGGTGGCCTGTTTGACAAGAACATTCGAGACTTCGTTCGCGCCGATATAAATGTTGCGCCTGCAGGAATAGGAGTCAGTCTGAGTTGTAACTTGAAGGCGATACATCAGTACAAAGTTTATTAATAAATAGTCCAAAATGAGTGCGGCGAAGAAAAGTAAAACTTATCATTTTAATAACGATTGGGAGGTAGAATTTTTCCTTTGTATGGTAAAGGATAAGTGCATTTGTCTCATTTGCCGTGCGTCAGTTCGTTCATAAAAACTATGAAAAGAATTTTCCGTCACAGAGTGAATTAAGAAAACGAAAAGTACGTGATTTGGTAACTTGTTTGAAAAAAGAACAAACCATGTTCACAAGATCAGCCAAACAATCAAAAGCTGCAACGATCGCGTCATTTAAAATATCTCATATATTGGCGAAACACAAGAAACCATTTGATGATGGATTGGTTGTGAAGGAAGCATTTATTGAAGCGGGTGAGACTTTATTTGGAGATTTTAAAAATAAAACAGAGATTATGTCTGCTATTAGAGAACTTCAGTTATCTCGTCCGACTGTCACCAGGCGTGTTGAAGTCATGAGTCAGGACATGGCAGATAAACTAAAACATGATATCATGGAATGTACATACTTTTCTTTATAGTTCGACGAATCCACCGATATGACAGACACTGCCCAGCTGTGTATTTTTATTCGAATGGTATTCAATGACATGTCGACTAAGGAAGAGTTTTTGACAATGATTCCTCTGAAAGGAAAGACCCGTGGCGAAGATATATATGACGTTTTCTTCAATTTTGTCACAAACTACAAGCTACCAATATATAAACTAGTGTGCATTACAACCGATGGAGCACCAGCAATCGCTGGAAACAAAAACGGTTTTGTGGCATTGTGTCAAGCTAATGATGATTTCCCTTCATTTTTTCTCCTTCCATTGCATTATACATCAACAAGTTTTGTGTTCAAAAGTTCTAAACATGGAGGAGATTATGGGCATTGCAATAAAAATTGTGAATTCTATCCGTGCACGTAGCTTGCAACGACGGCTCTTTAAATTGCAGTTGGAAGATAGTGAGTCAGCTGAACACACTGATTTAGTTCTTCACACGGACGTCAGGTCGTTGAGTCGCGGAAAATTCCTAGAAAGGATTCAAGAATTATTGCCCGAAATAACAGCTTTTCTGGACGAAAGAGGTGATGACACTCAGATGCTGAAAAACGGAAAATGGCTGACTGATTTGGCATTTTTGACAGACATCACAATGCATTTAAACACCATTAATTTGGAGCTTTAAGGTAAAGGAAAAACTATTATTAAGATGATTAGTGCAATAAACGCATTCGAAAGTAAATTGCAACTTATGATAGAGCAACTGAAAAGAAAGGATCTGAAAAATTTTCAATCTTTGAAAGCAAGGATTCCTCAGTTGAATTATGATATTTTTGGCCAATTCGAAATACGTTTTTATGATTTCAGTAAATTGGCAAATATCGCATCATTTATGAGTTATCCTTTTTCGTGTAAAAACATTGAGGAATTAGCTACTGAAATAGTCAGTTTAACATGAACTGTTCTGCTGAAAATGAGTTAGTGCAGATTATATCAGATATACATCTCAAAGCCACAGCATCTGATACAAAATTCTGGTGTTCTGAAGATAAATATCCGAATCTAAGGCAAATCGCCCTTCAACTGACGGCAATGTTTGGGTCAACTTACTTGTGCGAGTCTGCATTTTCTGAAATGAAGATAATTAAGTCAAAATATCGCAATCGACTAACTGACGAACATATGCTTGCGATTAGCACTCGGTAATTACGTACCATCTTATGAAAAGTATGCTGAGGACATGCAGTGCCACGCTTCAACATTCAAAGTCACTCTTTAGTTAAGTTTAGACACTAGACCTCGTTTGTTTTGTAAGAACCAATAAACTCGCAATTTTGAATAATTATGAGTTTTTTCATTGTCATTTTAGAGCAGACCTACACTTACCTTGACTAAAAAAATGCATATTGTGCGGAAAACTAATATCTATGCCACGATACACCCTACCTAGAGGACAATCCTGCATCACACTTACTTGCAGCCTCTCAGACTCGATCGATCGTAGTCTAACAGTATTGAGGTAGATCGCCAGCAGTTCAAGTTTGAGCACCCCTGGATAAGACGAAAGGAATGGTGTAGAGGGTTAGAAGGGTGGTTGCGCATATGTTATAATATACTTTTATTTCAGTGTTCTGGCTTTTTACTTTTAAATTTTAACAGAAATAGTATGTAGAGGGGATTAAGATCTTATTACAGAGTAACCTTAAAAATGTTGATTATAGAAAACATTTTGGAAATATAAACAGTTAGATTGGCGGAAACATACTTACCTCTGGCACAGTAGATAAATTATTGTTTTTATGTCCCTTGCTAAAGAAAAGAATTTTTTCTGTTCTTAGATCGCGAAAAAATATATATTTCCATTTCCATCGTTCTATCTATTCGACTATCATAGACCAAGAGGGCGACCCGAAATTTTGATCTGTCGACTCTGCCTAATTGTTGAATCTATTGGGCGGGTTGAATAAAAGCCTTTAACGTTGATTTTGTTACCTCCGTGCCTGGAATGCCCAGGTGAGGCCCAAAATGCTACATCCAAATATGGATTGTCGTTTAACCATATAAAATCAATAGTTTATCTTTGATTAAATAAGAGAGAACCTGCAAAAGGCAGACGCCGCCAATACGAAGGACGAAGCTGGATCCACTAAAAACTCGAATAACAGCCGTTTTTGGCTGGAAAAAGCGGGTCCAGCTTCGTCTTCCGGTATTGGCGGAGTCTACCCTTTAGGGCGCTCGACTTCTTTAGTGTCAACAAATGTTATGGTACTTCATTCAAATGGTTGATCTACAGTCCATTGTTGTAACATTTTGGGCATTATCTGGGCGGGGCACAGGGGCCGAAGATCAACGTTACGGGCTTTTATTCGACTCTCCCGATAAAATGAATAACTAGGCAGACGGTTAGTCGAGAGGTCAAAATGTTGGGTCGCCCTCTTGGTCTATAGAGATTCTAAAACAACTGCGTATTTAGACACACAACACTAATGTTAACATTTGATTAAAAGAGAACAGTGTTCTTGGGTGTTATTTGTTAGTAGCAAAATAAATTAATTTGTGTAATGTAGTTTGTTAGATTATAGTGGTGCAATAATACAACAGAAAAAAGAAGATTCAATCAGCTGATTTACGTTTCATTACCGAAAATGAATTTACATGAAAGAATTAAAAAAGTGTTTTAGTTCCTTTTCTACTCTACTAATTATTTTAAGTTCAGTACTGTAAATGCATACTATCCAACTCAATAAAAAGTAGTAACAGGTAAGTAACCTAGTAGTTTACTTACCTGTTCAGTGACAAGCAATATTTTTTTTTTGTTCAAAAATACTGCAAAAATTAGTTTATATAAACTAACGATCTGCTTTGCTCTAAAATTACTATATTAAATGTCACACTAAATCAAAGGTTTTTCCCGCTTGAATCGTCTGATTAAGTTGCGCACGTTTAAAAGCCTTGATGCTTCTTCATTTACATGATGCTGAAGAGGATTTCCATGCGAAACAGCAAATCTCGCAATGATAGCTGCAACACTTTCAACTCCTAGTTCTTTGTGGATATCACCGTTGCGTGGATACCAAGGTGCGTTGATCATGCATCTTAGAACTTTGTTCTGATAGCGCTGGATTAGATCAATGTTACATTTTTTTGCACGTTCCCATAATTGGCCGCAGCACTTGTTTGTATAGGAGCAGCTTGCTGTACAATGGCAATTCGGATCGACGTCCAAGCAGCCATTACATTTTTCGAGATTTAAGTTGCAGTTCCTGTTGTTTCTTCTTGATCTGCGCCTTTTCGAAGTTTGGCGTCAAGTGTCATTCCAAGGTACTTTGCTGTATTGGCAGGTTGAATTCTTACCCCATTATGAAAGATTGGTTGTTGGTTGATCGTTTTGTTTTGTTTTTGTTGGTGAAGTTCGATGCGCCATTTACCAGTCCAGATGGCAATTTTATCCACTCCACGTTGCAGTTTTGATGTCGATTCCTCAATTGAGTTTCATATTACCATTATTGCGGTATCGTCTACTATGTAGCAAGTGTGCAATTCGGCGCTAGTGGTACGTCATTTATATACAGTGAGTAAAAAACTGGTCCCAAAACACTTCCCTGGGGTACACCGGCTTTGATATCTCTGAGTTCTGATTACGCATCTTCGTACTTGACGTGGAATTGTCATTCGCTTAAGTATGACGTGAGGAGTTGATTGTAAGAATCAGGAAGAATAGATTTTAATTTATGTAACAGGCCGACATGCCATACAGGGTCGAACGCCTGTGCTATATCTAGAAAGATTGCAGAGCATACTTTTATATTTTCTAAGGATTTTTCTATGACGTTGGTTATTCTATGCACCTGGTCAATAGTTGAGTGTTTGTCACGAAAATCAAACTGGTGAGATGGAACTAGTTGGTATTTTTAAATGATTATTTTATGCCTTTTCAGAATCAACTTTTCAAACAACTTCCATATAATTGGCTGCAGTGCAATTGGCCGATATGATTCAACTTCGGTGTGATTTTTGCCAGGTTTAGGTAGCATAGTCGGATTGAGGCGTTAATTAGTGTAGTAAGTTTTACTAAAGCCTTTTTTTGAAATTTTTTAAGTATATTACCAGTTATTAGATCAAAGCCAGATGCCTTGTTTGGATTGAGTTTGTGCGAATTTCTTCAGTAACTTCTTTTGGCGTGACCAGCAGAATCGCATCGTTGTAGCTGTTTGTGCTGAGCTCTGGAGTTCATCTGATCCTGGATTAGGCAAGAACCGACTTTGAAGGTGTTCTGCAAACGTTTCTGCTTTATCGCTGACAAGCAGTTGTCTATTTAATTATTAATTTGATTTGGGTGGAGATTTCCTTTTTTGGCAATTCAAAGTATCTCATCATTGATTTTTTTTTTTTATGGGTCTAGCACACGTGCTGCAGGGAAGTCCTTAAAGCGCTCCAGGAGCGGCACGAGTGCGGAAAAAAAAAAGCGATTCACGTTGTTCTTGAATCGCTGTAAATTGTACTCGGTGGGAAACACAGCGCTGGGCAAATTATTCCAAAGGGATGACGTTCTCCATATAAAAGATTGCTTGAAAAGCGTTGTACGCGGAGTAACAAGCTGAACCTCATACGGATGTGAAGCACCAGCGCGACGTGTATTTCTAACATGCACCGCTTTGGGGGGAATTAAGCGGGCTACATCCTTCGAACACTTTCCATGAAAATACTTGTAGAACAGACTCAAGTCGCCAACCGTTCTTCGATGTTCCAGCGAATCAAGGCCGCCGGTCAATTCCGGGTCCCCAATCAGACGGATCGCTCTTCTCTGAACATAATCCAACAAATGCAGTGTATGTTTGGGAGCGGAGCCCCAAACGTGGGAGCAGTATTCCATAGTTGGTCGAATTTGGGCTTTGTAAAGAATTAACAGTTGTTGTGGGGTGTAAAGCTTTCTGGTTCTAAATAATATTCCCAACTTTTAAGAAGCTCTCCTTGCTATGCCTGCAACATGTTCATGCCAGGACATATTTGCTCCCAAACTAACGCCCAACAAATTGACCGACGAGGCTAGGGGGAATGGAGTGCCCCGACATAACTATGTCGAGTTCAGCAACGTTAACCTTTTTAGAAAAAACTGCCGCCTGGGTTTTTGTAGCGTTAAATTCCACTTGGTTACCGTCACCCCAAGATAGAATTTCTTCCAGGTCTTTGTTAAGTTGAACGACCTCCTGCTGTCTGCGGACATTCGCCTGAGCAGCCGATGTCCGAGCGTTCAAGGTGAATGAAGAGACAAGCGTACTGTCATCTGCAAAGCTGTAGATTGGATTCCCGGTCTTTTCAAGCAGATCGTTAATGTAAATGAGAAAGAGAGTAGGAGACAGTATGGAGCCCTGGGGCACACCGGCGTTGATAGTGAGGGTGTTAGAAAGAAATCCGTCGACCGCCACTCGTAAAGAACGCTCTCTGAGGAAACATGAGAGCCACAAACAGAACCTTTCAGACATACCATAAGAGCGTAACTTAGCCAACAGTCCATCGTGCCAAACACGGTCGAATGCCTTGAATATGTCAAGAGCAACCGCTCGAGATTCTCTAAAGTGTTCAATTGCGTTGTTCCAAACATGTGTTACATAAGTCAGGAGATCTCCTGTTGATCCATGTTTACGAAAACCATATTGGTGATCGCTAATAATATTGAATCGTTCAAGATATTTTAGAAGATGCTCATTGATAACCTTTTCCATGACTTTTGATATTATTGAAAGCAGTGCAACTGGTCGGTAGTTATTTGGCAAGGTCTTCTTGCCTTTTTTAGGTATCGGCTGAACCGTGGCACATTTCCAGCAGGACGGAAATATTCCCTTTCTGTAGGATAGGTTAAAAAGTCTACAGAAAACTGGTGTTAGTTTCCTTGCACAGTTTTTGAGAACTATGGCAGGTATTCCGTCAGCGCCAGAAGCCTTCTTGGTGTCTAGCTTCATTAAAATACGCTTTATGATGCGCTGTCTGAAGACAACATCGGGCATCCTTGACTGCAATATGGGAATAGTAGGTGGTGTTTTTCCTTGGAAATCGACAGTAGAATGTGAAGCAAAGAGTTCAGCCAACAAGTTCGCTCTCTCAACAGGTGTGTTTGCAATGGAATTATCTGGCCGTGTGAGTGGTGGTATGGTGGATTTGGTAAAATTTTGACTAACTGCCTTAGCGACTGCCCAAAAGGACCTGGAATTGTTGGGACAAGCGAGAAGTTTGTTTCTAATTCGTTGATTGTGTGCCTCCTTGGTTTCGTCGATAATTCTCTTGCATCTGTTCCGAGCATGAACAAAGATGTTACGATTTACGGTGTTAGGATTTTCACGCCATTGTCGGTAGGTAATATGTTTAGAAGCAACAGCTTCTTTGCATTTTCGGTCGAACCAAGGCTTGCCGTTGGAGGAGCATTTCTTCGAAAAAGGGATGTAAGCTTCCATACCAGCCAAAATAACATCGGAGACCTCCCTGGCGCAGTCAGATGGGTTATCGGATCGAAAACAAACGTCCATCAAAGGGAAAGTTCGAAAGTATTCCATGAGATCTTCCCATTTAGCAGATTTGTAGTGTCAAATCTGGCGCGGCCTAGGCGCCTCTCTGTCACTGATTGGCTGGATACTCGATGTCGAAAGCAGTTTATGGTCGGAAGAACCTAACGGCGGATTTACGGTGACCGTGTATGATTTAATACTAAAGATGCATCCACTAGATGCATCATAGAATTGTATTTTTATTACAAAAGTTCTCGGCGTGTCACACATATGGCGACAAGATGACCAAATTAAGATATTTGTTAGATGGCATGCTGTGAAATTTCAGGCACGTGTGTGTAATTGTCTTTTATGGCAATCATATAAACAAACAAGTTTTAACAGTTTTCTACAAAAAGGACAAAATTAAAGTGCGAGCTGTTCTTCGTTTTAAAAGGTGTAATTCCAACGGACAACTGAAAAGTGGGCTGCTGAATTTAAAGTTGGTCGTACTTCCATTCAAGATTATAACCGCTCAGGACGCCCGAAAACCTCTACGACCGACGGGATTGTGACAGAAATTCACATACGAGCTGACATTGTATATCATGTCTGAAAGTCACCTCAATTTAACACAATCTAATTGCCAATTGGCCCATTATTACTAAGTAAATCAACTGATAGAATCAACAGATAAAATAAAACAAATAAAAATGTTGTGCAATAGTTAGAACCAAAAGTGTCATTCATATTCAGTAATAAATATTTACGATTAACACAAATAATTATATTAAAATATTTAATACATACAACGAAAGCATTTTTTTAAAGAGCCAATCTACGAGGGATGGAGAAAACCTAAAAAATAAAGAAATGGGGAAGATTCTCCTCAAGAGCAACGTTATACAAACTTATTTCATCAGTTAGTATATTTTTAATACAAAAAAAAACAGCAACATTAAATTGACGGTAATAAGAAATACATTGAAACATTGTAGCCTAAAAGTCGTGCAAAAAAAAAAACACTGAATTAATATAATTATTAAAAATTTAAACGCTATACTAGTACAGTACTTACATAGGATGAATAATTCCGAGACATTCCGAGAGATGGCAGCACAAACAAAAAATCATATGAGTTTCAGTTAGTGTCAACGCTCAGAAGATTCGTGTAAATTTTTCCTGACATTTTATCTATTACAATGAAAAAATACAGTCGGGCCCAAAAAATGGCATGGGAAGTGTTATGGCACATCTGCTACGTCGAACGCGGTGGTTCAGTGGTTGTACAAGCACCGACGATGTACCATGTTCTGAACGTTCAAATGAGCAGTCACTCCAATTTTGCACGAATATTTGCATATTAAAAACCTATGTGCCCGATGGGTGCCGCGCCCTCTTATGACTGATTAAAAACAGCAACGTGTTGAAGATTCAGTTTGTTTGGCACTGTTTCGGCGTGATCCATAGGAGTTTTTGCGTCAATTCGTAACAATGGACGAAATATGGATCCACCATTACACGCCTGAGTCCAACAGGCTGTCCACAGAGTGGCTGGAATGCACGAAAGGTCCAAAAACACAAATATCGGCTGGAAAGATTTTGGTAAGTATTTGTTAGGATGCGCATGTAATATTTCTGATCGATTATCTTGAGATGGGACGAATAATCACCGGAGATTATTATGTTAGTTTACTGGACCGTTTGATGGTGAAATCAGGAAAAAGGAAGCACTTAGCGAAGAAAAAGATGTGGTTTCACCAAGATAATGCACTAGGTCACAACGTCATAAAATCGATGGTGAAATTGGACCAATTGGGCAATTGATTGCCCAATTGCCTGCCTTATCCGTCGTATTCACCAGATCTGGCCTCCAGGGATTATTACCTCTTCCCAAATTTGAAAAGGTGGCTCCAGGGAAAGAGAATTGGTTCAAATGAAGAGAATGGGAAACAGCCCTATTTTAGAGAGCTAGTTCATACTATATGAAATGCTGGAAGATCACTGGAATAAGTTTATTGCTTTTGAAGGAAACTATATTGAAGCATAAAATCGATTTTTGGCAAAAACATTGTTTTTTTCTTCAAATGTCTCGGGATTTTTCACTCCATATGACAGGAACCAGTAATATACAAAACATAAACAAATAAAATAAACTTTTAAATCTATTTGAACATCATTAAAATATCATTATAATATTTCTTCTAAAATATTTTGTTAAACCAAAACTTTGAAACTTGTAACATCCTGTATATGAATCACACTAAGCCTTGTTTGAGCTATGGTTAGAGATTTTATGGATACTAGTTTATGGGGATGATAGATGATTATTTAAAAATATAAATAATTAAAATAATTTTTTTTGTTTTTTATTTACTAGGTAAAAAATAGACGGTTTCTAGTACAAAAAAGTTCAAAATATTAGTAGGTTACTAGCCTAGCATATCGTACTTGTATTGCAGATTTTTTTTATCGGTAACATTGAAAAATACCAAGTAACAAGTTTGGCCCAAATAACTAATTTTTATAATTGTTTATCATCTTATCGCGCCATTTTGGATCCGCCATCTTAGATTTCGGACTTGAACTTGAACTAGATCTAATTTCAGAAAGGATATTTGTAACCAGTGACATTAGAAAATCAAGAGTAATATGTTTAGTCGAAATAACTCAATTTTTATAAGTTTTTAGCATTTTACAGCAGCCATATTTGATTCGCCATCTTGAATTTCGGAATAGTAAAATTTGGACTACATATTCGAAATCAGCGATCACGAAAACCCCCGAATAACAAGGTATATAAGTAAAGTAGTAGTAAAAAAAAATCTTGCTGCAACTGTTACTAAAATTTATGATAAAATGATAATTTTGGCCAATTTTTCTCCATCTGTTTGTGATAATTCAAAAATCGACTCTCTTACGTTTTTTGGAAATTAAATGACATGTATTTAACAAAAACATCTCGATCGGTTGTGAAATAAGTGCTCTAGAAACTTTTGGACAAAAAAATTTCGTGCCACTGTGCGGCGGTCAGTCATTTAGGGATCTATTTTACTGATAATTTTCTCATATACAAAATCAGAATAGACAATGTAAAAAAATATTTTTGTACGAAGTGTTCAGAATCTCTGCTATACGTTTCAGCACAATTCGTTGATTCTTCAAAATCATTTCATGCGCAGCCTCGACATTCGCTCGGATTGACGCAGAAACAGGTCTTCCAGCACAGTGTTCATTACTACTATCGCTTCTTCCTCTCTTGAAATTTGCAAACAAATTTTTGATATTGGCCTAGAAAGGACTTTGTTCCTTCAGTGTATTAAGCATGTCGTAAACCTCTACAGTAAATAGCTGTTTCAAAAAGAGGTACTTTATCACTCAATAAGGTTATTGTTCAAAATTCCACTAAACCTACTATACCACCACTCACACGGCTAGGTAATACCATTGCAACAACGTCAGTTGAGAAAGCCAACTTGTTAGCTGAACTTTTTGCTTCATATTCCAATGTCACCTTCTAAAGAAAAGGACCACCAACTATTTCCATAGTGCAGTCAAGGATGCCCGATATTGTCTTGCCCAAAAGATGAGCCATGGAACTAACACCAGTTTTTGTAGACTTTTCAACCTATCCTATAGAAAGGGGATAGTTCCTTCCTCGTTCAACTACCGACCGAATAATATCGAAAGTCATGGAAAAGGCAATCAATCAGCATGTTCTAAAATATCACGAAGAATTCAATGTTATCTTCGCCCATCAATACGGCTTTCGTAAGCAAAGATCAACATGAGATCTTCTAATTTATGAAAGAAGAATATAATACCATAGCTTTGGTCTTGCAGAAGATAAAGTATTACGAACATCAATGGATGATTTGTGTAGACTTAAAAATGGTAAACTTTCTTCTTGGGCAGCAAAGTGGTTACACGAAATATCCGTGTTTCTTGTGCCTCTGGGATAGTAGGGACAAAACACACCACTGGGTTAGAAAAGATTGGCCTCAGAGAGAAAACATGGACGTTGGGGAAAAGAATGTCATTAACGACGCTTTGGTTGAAAGAGAAAAAATCATACTTCCTCCGTTACATATAAAGTTGGGCTTAATGAAGCAATTTGTAAAGGCTCTTGATAAGAATGGGTCTTGTTTTGCATATATAGGGGTAAAAATGCATCAGTTGAGCACAGAAAAACTCAAAGCAGGGATATTTGACGGCCCACAAATAAGACAATTAATTAAGGATCCTGCCTTCATAAATTCAATGAATCAAGTTGAACGAGAAGCTTGGACATCATTTGTTGCAGTTGTAGAAAATTTTCTAGGCAAACATAAAGCTCAAAACTATGTTGAAATGGTTAACAAGATGCTTAATAGTTTCAAATCCTTAGGGTGCAATATGAGTATTAAAATACACTATTTACACAGCCACTTAGACCGTTTTCCAGAAAGTTTAGGAGACATGAGTGAGGAACAAGGTGAAAGATTTCACCAAGATATTAAAGTTATGGAGGACCGCTACCAAGGAAGATGGGACATGCACATGATGGCAGATTACTGCTGGAGTTTAAAAAGGGACTGTTTAAAAAAACATTCAAGAATGTCGCGGAAAAGAAGCTTTCCAAGTGTTGAGTGACTATTTCATTTCTTCAATGTTTTATTTTTGTTTGTAAGTACGACATAATATTGTATTTTGTATAACTAAAATAAAAATTTCGTATCTACTTTTGTTTACTACACTTACGGATTTGAGTTACAATAATGTAACTTATATTTCTCTAAAATTGTATATCTTAAAAATTTGAGCTCCTGGGTACAAATGAATACGTTATTTGAATTCAGGACATCAAATTGATATAGAATCAGCTCAAAAAACCTCGACACCAAAACAGCTGTTCCCCTGTGATAATCCATAAATATTTAAAGTGAGAAATAATAGATAAAAGTCTAAGTTTTAAATATAAAGTATTTATATTTCATTTAAACATCCAGGTACAAAGAAAACATTTATCAAAAACACAAAAAATTCTAAATTACTCGAACAAATTAAATGAATTACGTACTCTCTGGCCGTCATTTAGCGGTATATAGAAGCGTTAATTTAATCATAAATGAGGTTGGAAGCATGATTCCCACTACAACTGAAGGAGTTAAACCAGCCATTTTATTTTAAATTTTTTTTTTAAGTACGGTAAAACTAAAAAAAAATAATCTACATACTATTTTTTTATAAAATTTCCCGTCTTTCACATGGATATCTTTTTTAGTTTTTAAGATATTTGCGAAAAACCGCATTTTTCATTTTATTTTCGATTTTGTAGGCTTAGAGCAGCAAACTTTTTTTTATCGTATTCTACGTTCAAAAAACTAACTGAATGCCAAAATGTTAACATTTAATGAAAGCTTTTTGTCAAAATTTGCCTTTGACGATTGGGCTAAACTAGTTATTAATAATAATAATATATGGCAGCATTGGTATAACAACTAAAGACGAAACGAAAAGAATCGCATTTTTAGAAGTTACCAAAAAAGTGTTCTTCGTATTTGCTGAACCATCCCAAGACGCGTTTCGCCGTATCACGGCTTATCAGCTGGGCTAGGTAATGACCCGTTGTTATACCAATGCTGCCATCTATGCCTTCGAGCAGTAAGCTCGAGAAAGGTGCGTTTCTGCAATAAGTGCCAGCCGTGCTGTGCCGCTCTGCTTGAATAGGCTTAGTAAGTCACCGACAGAGTGCAGTATAAGCATCTATTTGTTATAGTTTTCCGTTAATAATAATATATTATATCGTGTCGATGCTGCCGGTATTTGTTGTTGTTCATCTGGACGAGTACTATAACATTTCAACTTAGAAAAAGTCCTATATGAGTAAACCGATTTTAAATCATTCCAAAATACCAGGGGATAGGTTACGTTAGGGACGCTCTGTATATGTAATATGATCTTACGTACAAACATTATAAAAATTAAACTTACACCTATGTACAGGGCGAGTCAACGATAGAGTACAGTTCATTATCTCATTTGTTTCAGGAATGACGAAAAAATGCTAAATACAATAGTTTTAGGGAATGTTAAGGTGCACAGTTTAAAATTATTTTTGAGTATACGGGGTACTTCAAAAAAGTGTGGCCGATATAAAATATGTTTTTTTTAAATGGAACATCCTATTTTCTAATTTATTTTTAAATTCTGAGTAAAATTTTATAACTTTTTTATTGATAATGTTATATACTTAATCCTAGTAGTTTTTCTAATATTTTATTTTTTTTTTTAAAATACTAGTTTTTAGTTTTGTAAAAAATTGCCAGTAGAGCCATTGTTTCTGAAAGTGGAATACTCATAATTGGTACGAGCGTTCTATAAAGATGAAAAAAAAAAGATATGTGTAAAGAAGTTTGAGTTAGATGCTATAGGGTGTTCAAAATAAATTTATATATTTCGACTATTCTAAATTGAAAAATCTCAAATTTTTTAAATGGCACACCCTGTATATTATTATTTTTTCTGATAGATTTTACAAAACCCTCCAACTTTTATTAAGTATGTCATATACCTATTTCTAATAGTTTTCGATTTATTTTGAATTTTTCAATTTTTTACCCTTGTTTTTAATACACTTACGCTATCATAGTTGCCACGACAAAACAAAAATGTAGACATTGTCAAATTTTGACATGTCTATTAAGCAAGTAAAAATAGTTTAACTGTGTAGTAAGTGACGTATAAAGGTAATAGTTATGGATTTTCCTAAAAATGAATTAATTGACATGGTTTATATACTGGGCGAGGCGGGAAAAAATTGTCTTTTGGCAGTAAGGCTTTACGGAGCGAAGTACCCTAATAGACGTATACCATCTAGAAAATCTTTTCAGTGCTTAATGGAACGGTTTGATGGTAGTGGTAGCGTTGAGTATACGAAACGGAAAGTAGTAAACCAGAATGCTATCAATGAGGAAAAAGAAATAGAGATTTTATTTTATGTTGAAGATAATCCCCAGGTCAGCAGCCGTCAACTAGCTGACTTATCTGACACATCCCAATCTACGGCTAATCGCACCACGAGAAAATACAAGTATCATCCCTTTCATATGGAACTACACCAAGAACTGCAAGACTGTGATTTTGAACGACTAGTAAAGTTTTGTACCACCATGAAAGGAGCAATAGAGGCCGATCCAAATTTTTTATCAAAAATAATGTTTTCTGATGAAGCTACTTTTCGCAGTAATGGAGCTGTTAACAGTTAATCCATTTTGGGTCCAGGAAGTTCAAAACCAAAACCACTGGTCGCTTAATGTATGGTGTGGAATATTAAATTTTCGAATTATTGGTCCATATTTTTTCCGCAGCAGCTCAACGGGCGTAGATATCTAAATTTTTTGCAAAACGAGATTTGCCCCCAGCTTCTTGAAGAAGTTGATAACTTTGAAAGGGAACAAATGTGGATTCAACAAGACGGAGCTCCTGCTCATTATCACCGGGAAGTTCAGGAATTTTTAAACGATAAAAATGGATCGGTAGGGATGGATTCATTCAGTGGCCCCCTCGATCATGTGACTTAACATCTTTAGACTTCTTTTTGTGGGGTTACATTAAAGATCGTGTTTATGTGAATCCCCCTACAACACCAGTAGTTATGGAAAATAGGATACGGGATGCGTGCAGGACAATAGCGCCCTTTATGCTAAGGAAAGTGAATAGTAAAACGACTAAACATGTGTATTCAAGTAGACGGGCATATTTTTAAACATTTATTACGTCATGATAATTAATCATTAGATAAGTTAAACTATATTAAAATTATTATTAACTATTTGTTTATGTTTTCGCAATAGTGTAAGTGTATCAAAAACAAGGGTAAAAATTGAAAAATTCAAAATGAATCGAAAACTATTAGAAATAGGTATATGACATACTTAATAAAATTTGAGATTTTTCAATGTAAAATAGTCGAAATATATAAATTTATTTTGAACACCCTGTACCATCTAACTCACATTTCTTTACATATAACTTTTTTTTCATCTCTATAGAACGCTCCTACCAATTATGAGTATTCCACCTTCAGACACAATGGCGCTACTGGCAATTTTTTACAAAACTGAAAACTAGTATTTTTTTTAAAAAATTGAAATATTAGAGAAACTACTAGGTTTAGGTATATAACATTATTGATAAAAAAGTTTAAAAAATTTACGCCGGATTTTAAAATAAATTAGAAAATAAAATGTTCCATTTAAAAAAACATATTATATCGGCCACACTTTTTTGAAGTACCCTGTATACTCAAAAATAATTTTAAACTGTGCACCTTAACATTCTCTAAAACTGTTGTATTTAACATTTTTTCATCATTCCCGAAACAAATGAGATAATAAAATTTACTCTATCGTTGACTCACCTTGTACATTCTGTTAAACATTAAATGAAGCGTTGGCAAGATAGCACGTATTTTAGTTACGCATGCTCCATTCAATTCGATTTAATCGTACTATTCATTTGATTTACCTTGGTAGGAGCATATATTTTACTCTGTGGAGGAGTATGGGGTGTAGTAAACTCCTGGACAGGTCGTCCGTAACTTCCCAGTTCCTGTTCTTCTTGGAGAGCTCTGTACGTCTCGCTCTCAGCTGGGTTGAATTTTACCGATCGTTTTGGTGCGCTGCAAAAAAAAATTCAGTCTTAAATAAACGAACTAAATTATTCAAATTTACACAAGAAACAGTGATAAAGAAAATTCCACAGCACAAAATGATAAAGAAATAGAACGTTCAGTTTTAATTCAATCACAATAATTGTTGTGCTCATATACACAGCGTGTCTCAAGGTAAACAGGACTTTTTTTAAATGTTAAAACAATAACTAACCATTGTGGTAAAATTCACTTTTTATGTTCATAATAGTCCCCTCTGGACTTCTTTTTAGATTATCTTTTAAGATGTCTGCCATTATCCTGGTAAACGCCTTTTGGATATCTTTAATATATACATAACGTTTTCCTTTCACCGATAAATATAATTTTGGGAATAGACAGAAGTCGCACGGAGTCAAATCAGGCGCATACGGTGAATGGTTAATGGTTAAAATGCCGTTTTTGGTAAAAAAATCGGTAATAAGCATTGAACGACGAGATGATGCATTATGGACCGACGAACAAGGTCGTGAAGCTGAATCATTCTCAATCAGTTGTTGCTTAACTCAGCTTATTGACGAACCAACACGGATCCCTGATCGAGACGGGGAGTTCGCCAGTCTTCTTGATCTGTTTTTAACCACCATTCCGGAGATTTACAAGATCACCGTAAATCCGCCATTGGGTTCTTCCGATAATAAACTGCTTTTGACATCGAGTGTGTCCTACCAGTCAGTGACAGAGAGGCGCCTAAACCGCGCAAGATGTGGCATTACAAATCTGCTAAATGGGAAGATCTCACGGAATATTTTCGAACTTTCTCTTGGTTAGACGTTTGTTTTCGATCCGACGACCCATCTGACTGCGCCAGGGAGGTTTCCGATGTTATCTTAGCTGGTATGGAAGCTTACATTCCATTT
This sequence comes from Pachyrhynchus sulphureomaculatus, assembly GCA_019049505.1. NCBI lineage: Eukaryota > Metazoa > Arthropoda > Insecta > Coleoptera > Curculionidae > Pachyrhynchus > Pachyrhynchus sulphureomaculatus. Next base: position 26,529,016 of record CM032447.1, read on the forward strand.
TCGAAGAAATGTCCTTCTAACAGCAAGCCTTGGTTTGACCGAAAATGCAAAGAAGCTGTTGCTTTTAAACATCTTGCCTACCGAAAATGGCGTGAAAATTCTAACACCATAAATCGTAACACCTTTTTTCGTGCCCGGAACAGACGCAAAGAAATTATCGACGAAACCAAGGAGGCACACAATCAGTGAATTAGAAACAAACTTCTCGCTTGTCCCAACAATTCCAGGGCTAGATAGTTCTATTGCAATGTCACCTGTTGAGAAAGCAAACTTGTTGGCCGAACTGTTTGCTTCACATTCTACTACCGATTTTCAAGGAAAAACACCACCTACTATTCCCATAGTGCATTCAAGGATGCCCGATGTTATCTTCAGACAACGTATCATAAAACGTATTTTAATGAAGCTAGACACCAAAAAAGTTTCTGGCGCTGACGGAATACCTGCCATAGTTCTCAAAAACTGTGCAAGGGAACTAACACCAGTTTTCTGTAGACTTTTCAACCTATCCTACAGAAAGGGAATATTTCCTTCCTGCTGGAAATGTGCCATAGTTCAGCCGATACCTAAAAAAAACGCAAGAAGCCCTTGCCAAACAACTACCGACCAGTCGCACTGCTTTCAATAACATCGAAAGTCATGGAAAAGGCTGTTAATCAGCATCTTCTAAAATACCTTGAAGTATTCAACATTATTAGCGATTACTAATATAGCTTTCGTAAACATAGATAAACAGATCTTCTGACTTATGTAACACATGTTCGGAACAACGCAATTGAACACTTCGGAGAATCTCGAGCGGTTGCTTTTGACATATCCAAGGCATTCGACCGTGTTTGGCACGATGGACTGTTGGCTAAGGTACGCTCTTATGGTATGTCTGAAACGTTCTGTTTGTGGCTCTCATGTTTCCTCAGAGAGCGTTCTTTACGAGTTGCAGTCGACGGATTTCTTTCTATCACCTTTACTGTTAACGCCGGTGTGCCCCAAGGCTCCATACTGTCTCCTACTCTCTTTCTTATTTACATTAACGATCTGCTGGAAAAGACCGGGAATCCCATCTATAGCTTTGCAGATGACAGTACGCTTATCTCTTCATTCACTTTGAACCTTCAGACCTCGGCTGCTCAGGCGAATATCCGCAGACAACAGGAAGTCATTCAACTTAACAAAGACCTGGAAGAAATTCTATCTTGGGGTGACAGTAACTAAGTGGAATTTAACGCTACAAAAACCCAGGCGGCAGTTTTTTTTCTAAAAAAGTTAACGTTGCTGAACCCGACATAGTTATGTCGGGGCACTCCATTCCCCTAGCATCGTCACTCAATTTGTTGGGCGTTAATTTGGGAGCAAATATGTCCTGGCATGAACATGTTGCAGGCATAGCAAGGAGAGCTTCTCAAAAGTTGGGAATATTATTTCGAGCCAGAAAGCTTTACACTCTACAACAACTGTGAATTCTTTACAAAGCTCAAATTCGACCAACTATGGAATACTGCTCCCATTTTTGGGGCTCCGCTCCCAAACATACACTGCATTTGTTGGATTCTGTTCAGAGAAGAGCTGTTCGTCTGATTGAAGACCCAGAGCTGACCGGCGGCCTTGATTCGCTGGAATATCGAAGAACGGTTAGCGACTTGAGAATATTCTACAAGTATTTTCATAGAGAGTGTTTGAAGGATGTAGCCCGCTTAATTCCTCCCAGAGCGGTGCATGTTAGATGTACACGTCGCGCTGATACTTCACATCCGTATGAGGTTCAGCTTGTTACTCCTCGTACAACGCTTTTCAAGCAGTCTTTTATATGCAGAACATCATCTCTTTGGAATGGCTTACCCAGGACTGTGTTTCCCACCGAGTACAATTTACAGCGATTCAAGAACAACGTGAATCGCTTTTTTTTTTCCGCACACGTGTCGCTCCTGCAGCGCTTTAGGGACTTCCCTGCAGCACGTGTGCTAGACCAATAAAAAAAAAAAAAAAAAAAAAATGATGTCAACTTCCACTTTCACGATATCGTGGCCGCACACGACGAATACGCAACAATAAACGCTTCATAACACCTAGATAATACATAAAATTAACCGTTTGGCCAAGTGGAACATATTCTTTCCTTCCGAATCGTAGAAAAAAATCAACATTGTGTTCAATTTTGCCTCTGCCAAACGAGTTTTTTTCGGATTTTCTTCGCTTGAGTGCTTCCACTTATGTTAGAATTTTGGCGCTTCATTTCTGAATCTTATTGAAAACATCACGCGTCATCGCTAGGTACAATGAAGTACTTGAGGTTTTTGTCTTTTTTTGACTCTCAATCAAGTCTTTACAATGTTGAATTCAAAGCAATTTTTGGTCATCATAGTGTGATATAAAACCGTGGGCAAATCTTTCTAATCCCCAAATGCTTAGTAAAAATGCGATGGAATGGAGCTTTGGACATACTTAATTCCACTGCCATGTATCACAATAAAGATTTCGGCTCTTTTTTAATGAATTTATAGACATTCTCGATGTTTTGTTCGGTTATGATGAATGTTGATCAACATATTCATCGTCATTTAGGCCGTCGCGACCTTCTTTCAAACATTAGTACGACTTATGCACTCTGCTAGGGGATAGACAATCATCACCATAAAAATGTTTTATCAGTTGATAAGTTTCGGTAAATGTTTTACCAAGTTTAACACAAAACATAATATTCACATTTTGTTCTATGTTACATCATCAATTCAAGCGCAATATTATTCTGATTCTCATAAAAATTAGACATAATATCAGTGGAATATGTACCTTGCCAAAGCATATTATATCCAATAGGTGGCGCTACTAATATTGGTTATTTTGAATAAGTCCTCTTTACTTTGAGACGCATTGTGACTGGTGAAGATTAAGAGTATGCTGGTGTGGTTATTCTGCTTCGTTTTCTACAATCTTTTTGAATACAATATAAAAAAGTCAGTTCAAATTGTTTGGTTTGTAAAAACTCAATTAATACAAGGTGTCTCATAAAAACTACCATCCATCTAAATGTTGCAATATTTTTTTATACTAGAACAATTTGACATACTTTTTGCCGTATTAGGGCTTTTTCAAAAGTACTATCACACATAGATTGCTGCGAAAGTTTCTAGAAACTAGTACTAGATGGCGTAACTGAAAGTTGAGAGTATTATTATCGCAAAATTTAATATTTTCACAACAGCATTGACAGATCACAAAGAAGCAAACTAGTTATGATTGCTTGCTTCAAAAAAGTTAGCGTTGTCAAAAATGGAATTTTCTCGTGAACAATTTCAAACGATGGTTTTTAACGATTTTCTGTGTGATTGACCGACGTGGTCTGGCTTTTACGGAGAAAACATCATCAAATGGCATCTATCTGCAACTAGTTTGCAGAATACCAGCGTGGATGTAGAAATCGCAGCGATGAATTTCTTCTATTTACAACATCGAGCTGGTGATGAAATTTGTCTCAATTTCTACCAGCACGAATTTAAACGTTAATATGCAGTTCGGATGTTCCGAAATGAGTCTAAATTAACAAAAGTTATTTGTTCTCGCAGTGCTTCAAAAAAAAATGATCATTTCATTTTTCTCAATTAAGGGTCATGTGGCTACTGTCGCTTTTGAGGGTTGAAGTATTCTTAATGCTGATCGATATATAATAATATAACAAACAAACCAAGAATCTATCACCCTTCGTAATGTCAGTGCGAGCTCACACACAACCAGTTAAACAATCCAGTATTTATAAGCGATAAACGCAGAATCAAAACTCCGCTTGTTTACTATACATCTAAATGTGATCTAAGATTAACGGTGCACTCGAGAAAGCGCGACTGGAAACGAAAAGTTACGATTTGGGAATGTAAGGGTTGTCAGATTTCTACTAGCTAACATATTCAATGGTTCACCGCCTTTTGCTTTATTAAAAGTCTAATCTGATAAAATATAATTATCGTACATAGTTTCATCTAATAGAGAAGAAGTAAATAACATTATATTTATAAGGAACAGTAATAACAAATACGTGGGCAGCCTTTTAAGTTTTTTACAAATGAGCACTAGAAGGCGCTACTGAAATGTAACATTACCATTGTTGTAAAATTTGACATTTGTTATTGTTAAAACCGTGGCAGTTAAGAAATTGGCCGAGTAGTTTGTTTACAGTGAGCCTTAAAAAAAAAACAGTTTTGTGAATAAATCCAAATTTCACGTGAAGGTTTTCGTTGGATGATTTTTTACGATTTTAGTAAAAGCCTAACACAACAACAATGCCTCGAACCACTTCGTTTGAATTTTGGTAATAAATCACCATCAGAAAATACTTTTTACAATTAGTTTGCAGAATTTCGACATGATCGTGCGTCCGTCAGCGATGAATTTCGTGAAGGTCGACCAAAATCGGTTGTTGTTTCAAAAAACAACGATGCTGTGCATAACATGATTGAAGAGGATCGGCATGTGACTTACCGTGAAATAGATGCATTTTTAGGTGTATCGAAGATTGCAGTACATTTGATTTTGCTTGAACATTACCTGTGAAAAACACCTGTTCCTGATGTATTCCGCATAATTTGACCGGAACTCAAAAAACAGGCTCGTGTTAATTGGTATAAGGAAATGCTCAAAAAATTTGACCAAGGTCATGGAAAATTCGTATATAACATCGTAACAGGATATGAAACTTGCATATCTTCGTACCAGCCAAATATTTCACCAAATCCACCATACCACCACTCACATGGCCAGATAATTCTATTGCAACGACACCTGTTGAGAAAGCGAACTTGTTGGCTGAACTCTTTGCTTCACACTCTACTGTCGATTTCCAAGGAAAAACACCACCTACTATTCTATTCCCACAGTGCAGTCAAGGATGCCCGATATTGGCTTCAGACAGCGTATCATAAAACGTATTTTAATGAAGCTAGACACCAAAAAACCTTCTGTCGCTGACGGAATACCTGCCATAGTTCTCAAAAAACTGTGCGAGGGTACTAATACCAGTTTTCTGTAGACTTTTCAACCTATCCTACAAAAAGGGAATATTTCCTTCCTGCTGGAAATGTGCCACAGTTCAGTCGACATCTAAAAAAGGCAAGAAGACCTTGCCAAATAACTACTACCAATCGCATTGCTTTCAATAATATCGAAAGTCATGAAAAAGGCTATCAATCAGCATCTTCTAAAATATCTTGAAGGATTCAACATTATTAGCGATCATCAATATGGCTTTCGTAAAAATAGATCAACAGGAGATCTCCTGACTTATGTAACACACGTTTGAAACAACGCAATTGAACACTTTGGAGAATCTCGAGCGGTTGCTCTTGACATATCCAGGGCATTCGACCGTGTTTGGCACGATGGGCTGTTGGCTAAGCTATGCTCTTATGGTATGTCTGAAAAGTTCTGTTTGTGCCTCTCATGTTTCCTCAGAGAGCGTTCTTTACGAGTGGCAGTCGACGGATTTCTTTCTAACACCTTCACTATCAACGCCAGTGTACCTCAAGAGTCCATACTGTCTCCTACTTTTTTTCTCATTTACATTAACGATCTGCTGGAAAAGACCGAGAATCCAATCTACAGCTTTGCAGATGACAGTACGCTTATCTCTTCATTCGCTTTGAACGCTCGGACATCGGCTACTCAGACAAATATCCGCAGACAGCAGGGAGTCATTCAACTTAACAAAGACCTGGAAGAAATTTTATCTTGGGGTGACAGTAACAAAGTGGAATTTAACGCTACAAAAACCCAGACGGCAGTTTTTTTCTAAAAAAGTTAACGTTGCTGAACCCGACATAGTTATGTCGGGGCACTCCATTCCTCTAACATCGTCATTCAATTTGTTGGGCGTTAATTTGGGAGCAAATATGTCCTGGCATGAACATGTTGCAGGCATAGCAAGGAGAGCTTCTCAAAAGTTGGGAATATTATTTCGAACCAGAAGCTTTACACTCCACAACAACTGTTAATTCTTTATAAAGCTCAAATTCGACCAACTATGGAATACTGCTCCCCATGTTTGGGGCTACGGTCCCAAACATACATTGATTTGTTGGATTCTATTCAGAGAAGAGCTGTTCGTCTGATTAGAGACCCGGAGCTGATCGGCGGCCTTGATTCGCTGGAACATCGAAGAACAGTATTTTCATGGAAAGTGTTCGAAGGATGTGGCCCGCTTAATTCCTTCCAGAGCGGTGCATGTTAGAAGTACACGTCGCGCTAATACTTCACATCCGTATGAGGTTCAGCTTGTTACTCCTCGTACAACGCTTTTCATGGAGAACATCATCCCTTTGGAATAATTTGCCCAGGACTGTGTTTCCCACCGAGTACAATTTACAGCGATTCAAGAACAACGTGAATCGCTTTTTCCGCACACGTGTCGCTCCTGTAGTGCTTTAGGGACTTCTTCCTTGCAGCACGTGTGCTAGACACACCTGTTTGGGTGTTCCAAGATGAACCGCATCTAACAAAAGTGGTTAGTCCCGAAGTATTTCCAAGAAAATTATCGTTTAGTTCTTTGGTTATACTGGACATGTTGCAACAGTTGCTTTAGAGGATCGAATAACAGTTACTGCTGAATAGTAAACAACAATTTGTTTGCCAGAAGTCATCAATGAAATCAGAAAAAACTACCGAAATCGTCGTATTATTCTTCATCATGACAATGCGAGCTCTCACACAGCACGTCAAATAATTGATCATTTGACGGAGAACATCGATTTAATGTCTTATTTCCCGTATTCACCTGATTTAACGCCTAACAACTTCTTTTTGTTCCCGAAAGTCAAAAAAAAATGCGGGAATAGCGATTCTGATCACCTCAAGTAACTATTGAATCCTTCCAAAACCATGTTTTTGAGGTACGAACTGCAAAGTGGAAAAAATGTTCCGAGAATTGGTTCCAACGCATGCAAAAGTGTATAAATGTTAAAGGTGAATATTTTGAGAAACAATAAAACGATTTGTGCCAACTTTTCTTTCATTGTGTTTTGAAAAACTTAAAAGGTAGCCGTCATATACGTAATAACACCGGTACTTATCCAGAGCCGGTTTCTCTAGTAGAACACGGCGCTGTACCGGCGCGAGATACGGCATTTTTTTGCGTAAGACAGAGTTGGAAATTTGTCCAGTGTTTTCTACTTGTTTTTACACCACTGATTTGGCGAAAAATGATGTTATGAATGACGTATCTATCTATTTTTTTTTTGTGTCTGGGTATAAAAAGGATGATGTCTAAAAGGTCAGTGCTAATACGAATTTAAGAAAGGATCTGTTATTGACTTTTTTAATAACTTTTTGGTTCATTTGTGGTATGTTCAGGGTTTTACTTAAAGTCTTTTAAGAAGTTATCTTTTACTAACATGATGCTTGGCTTTCGTATTGCTCCTTTCACCTGTTGCCTTCGCGCAATACGCCAAAATTTGATCTTATTCATGAGACACCCTGTATTTCACAAAAATACTAATTAAGTAATTTGTATTCCAGATTACTTAGTTACAACTTTCTATATCAAATGCCACTTCATACAGTGTACAATGTAAAAAATAAAATAAAAAACATGCAGAGTAAATAAATATTTCAAGTTTTGTTGAAATAAAAAGTGTGAATTACCAGTGAGTTTTGATTTTCAGTGTATTGTTTAAAGAAAATTAGGTGTGTATAAATTAAAAAAAAAAAAAAACTGGAACAAAACCGTTACAAACTCTGTACATTGTATTAAATCACATGAAATGATAAAGTTAATTACTTTATACAAATTTAAAGAAAACTTTTACCTACAGCTAAAGCTTCTTTTTTATTTTTTGGCATACTACCATGTTAGTGTTTAGTCTACTTGCCTTACTATTTGGCTGCAAAATGCAAAAAAAAAAATATATTAACTTTATTTTTTATTAGCAACTATGTTACGTATGTCTTCGTATTACTTTATGTGTTAAAACAACAATTTAGTTGAAAGTTACAAAAAAAGATGTAATTTCTTATATAGACCAGTCGTCAGAGGCAAATTTTGACGAAAAGCTTTAATTCAATGTTAACAGGCTGCATTTTGGCATGCAGGTAGTTTTTTAGACGTAGAATACGATAAAAAAAAGTTTGCTACTCTAAAGTGTATGCTAATCCTACAAAATCGAAAATACCAGGTGTATGAAATGCGGATTTTTTTTTTCCAAAAAAACATGTTAAATTCGGAAGAATGAAAAAAAGTGCTTTATTCAAAGTATGCTCCATCGCTTGTTATACATTTTTCCCATCTTTCGGGCAATTTGTGAATACCGCGCCAGTAAAAAATCTTTCCTCTTTTGCTGCGAACCATTCATGGAGCCATTTTTTGACATCGTCGTACGAACCAAAGCGCTGCTCAGCAAGTGCGTGACCAATCGATGCAAACAAGTGGTAATCGGAAGGAGCCAAGTCTGGTGAGTAAGCCGCATGGGGTAGAACTTCTCAGCTGAGTGCTTCCAACGTGTCGCGAACTGGTTTTGTCGTATGTGATGGAGCATTGTCATGAAGAAAAATGACTTTATGTTGCGTCTTTCGATGATCTGGCCTTTTTTCAAGCAGCAAACGGTTCAAATCGGCCAATTGTTGTTGGTAACTTAGTATTAACCGTTTCCCCAGGTTTTAACAGCTCATAATAGACCACGCCTCTCCGGTCCCACCAAACACAGAGCATCGTCTTTCTGCCAAAGCGATTCGGTCTTCCGGTCGATGTGGATAGTGCGCCCGGGTCTACCCATGATTTTTTGCGCTTGGGATTCTCAAAATAAATCCACTTTTCATGCCCTGTAACTATACGATGCAAAAACGACTTCCTTTTGGACCGAGCGAGCAAAATGTCACACGTGTTTTTGCGCTTTTCCATTTGCCTCTCATTCAACTCATGTGGTACCCATCTACCGGTCTTCTGAATCTTTCCCATCTCTCGTAACCGATTGGAAACAGCTATTTCCAATCGGTTACGAGAGATGGGAAAGATTCAGAAGACCGGTAGATGGGTACCACATGAGTTGAATGACAGGCAATTGCTCGGCGAGTTGTTTTTGTGTTTGCGAATCATCTTCGTCCAACAATGCTTTCAATTCCACATCTTCGTATTTTTTTGGCGGTTTTCCACGTTCCTTGTCTGCAACATCGAAGTCACCACTTTTAAAACGCCCGAAATCATCGTTCACACGTATCTTGCGATGGAGCATGTTCACCATAAGCTTCTCGAGGTAATCGATTCAACAGCAGTTTTCTTCAAATGAAAACAAAAAATTAATGCTGTCTGCGAATGCTCTTTGTTCGGTATAAATTTCGACATATTGAACACAACAACACAACACTATGCACACACTTTTCCAATTTATCACTCGTGCGCGTCTGACACTTGTTGATGACACAACAAAATGGCGCATTGTCAAATCTTTATAGCACAAACTGCATTGGTGCACCATTGTTGTCTGAAATCCGCATTTCATACTTGTACACCTGGTAAAATGAAAAGTTAGGTTTTTCGCAGATATATTGAAAAATGAAAAAGCTATCGAAAAACTAATAGCACCACGTGAAAGAACGAGAAATATTACAAAGGACAGTACATAGATTTTTTTTTTTTTGGTATTATCGTATTTTAAAAAAATTATTTAAAATAAAATAGCTGGTTTAGCTCCTTCAGTTGTAGTGGGAATCATGCTTCCAACCTCATTTATGATTAAATTAACGTGTGGGTATATAGCTAAATATTTTGAAATTGGCTATTAAGGGATTTCTCGGGGTACTGATTAAGAATCCGATGACAGATTTGAAAACTTCACAATGACGCTTCTAATATGACGGCCAGAGAGTACGTAATTCATTTAATTTCTTCGAGTAATTTAGAATTTTTGTGCTTTCAATAACTGTTTTCTTTGTATCTGGATGTTTAAATGAAATATAATTATTAATACTTAAAACTTAGACTTTTGTTTTTCATTTCCCACCTTTAAATATATTTCTTTTTATTTTAAGTTTAAATTGTATGATTAATAAAAAGCAAAAAATACGTTTATCATGAAGACTTTTTTAAGAGCAAAGTTTTAAAATAAGAGAAAGTTTTTTTAAGTTTTTAATGATTTTCTAATATCAAGGATACTTTTAACTGTAACTAAAAAAATGACCGACTTTTTTTGATCATTTCGTACTACTTTGAACGTAAAATTGCCGGCGGCGCATTACAGCAGGCAAATTTCCATATTTTAAAACTCAATTTTTAAATAACACAGACAATGTGGGTATTTTTAATTATTCTTAAATTGAAACTTATGGTGCACAAAGATTTTTTTCATACTATATAGATATAGTCCGATATATGGATAGACTTGTAAATTGGGCTGAGACAAAATGTCTACAGCTTAATGCATATAAATGTAAATCTGTTAGCTTCTTTAGAGGACGTAAGAATGTCAATAGTAATTATGTTATTAATGGAACAGTGTTGGACAGTTTGGGCAAAGTTAAGGATCTAGGAGTAAAATTTGATTATCGCCTCTCTTTCTGTGATCATTACGTACATATTATTAACAAGTCCAGTAAGATTTTGGGACTTATATATAGAAATCTCAGGGATTTATCATTGTCCTCATTAAGGGTCCTGTACTGCAAGTTGGTGGGGTCTGTTCTGGAGTGTTCAGCGGTTGTCTGGTCGCCAATATTTTAAGTATATATATACAATCTCGAAAAAAATTCAGAACCAGTTTCTACGACTGTGTGCTTATAAGTGTGATATGGCAATAGCTGACCATGATTATACTATTATTAGGGCCATATGAACTTGAATCTGTTAGCTCATAGACGTTTGGTGGGTGATCAGTATTTTCTGTGTAAGATAATTAACGGGTTGATAGATTGTCCTACTTTATTGTCATTCGTAAAATTTAAGTACCTCAAAGACATTTAAGGCAAACTGAATTGTTTCTTTACTGGCTTCCACAGAACTGATTATCGTTATCATTCACCACTGCTGAGGGCTATAAGATTCATGAACCAGTGCCAGGAGTTGAACATTTTTTCAGGTTCCCCCTCTTCCTTTAGAAGGGATGCTCTGGCGTTGATTGTTTGAAGGTAGGAGTGTAAGCCGTTCTTGTGTTTCATTCCACATTTTCGGCCGTTCTGTTATTGATATGGTTATGTTGTAAAGTATTATAGATACATTGTAAAAAGGGGTGTACCCGTATATTCTTAAATAAATAAATAAATAAATATATTTACTGTATGCCCGTTAAAATCATGCAAACGAAAATTTCGTTTTAAGTTTTCAATTATAAAGCAATAAAAAATAAAAACTATAAAAACTATTAGTATCATCGGAAAGCTGAAAGTCTATCTTTTATTTTTTTTTACATTCTGAAAACAAGTAATATCGATTAACCTTCGAGCGGTGCGCGTAGACTTTCAAATTAACCTGTTTGGCGCTCAACACTTTTGGATCACCTATCCGAATTTTTAATAAATTCTCACGTTAATAAAAAAAGTCTGGAAAAAAAAAAATCTATATACTATAAAAACTATTAGTATCATCGGAAAGCTGAAAGTCTATCTTTTTATTTTTTTTACATTCTGAAAACAAGTAATATCGATTAAACCTTCGAGCGGTGCGCGTAGACTTTCAAATTAACCTGCTCAACACTTTTGGATCACCTATCCGAATTTTTAATAAATTCTCACGTTAATAAAAAAAGTCTGGAAAAAAAATCTATATACTGTTTTTTTTTGTAGAATTTCCTGCTTTTTCACGTGGTGCCCTTAATTTTTTGATATTTTTTTATTTTTCGATACATTACCGAAAAAAACCCAATTTTTTATTTAATTTTGGATTTTGTGGGCTTAGCGTACATTAAACTTTTTTTCTATTATTACTAAGGTCCAGAACAAGAGCCTAATACAATTAAAACTAGTTTAGTCAACTAACGAACAATTTTGTTCTACCTTAACATATTAACGAATAATTGCAACTAAGATATCTTCCATTGACTCACTTAGTGTTCAGGTAGCATATTCGAAAGGTTTTCTCCGTTTGAGCCGTCTAGTAATATTTTGCACATTTAGAAGTCTGGACGCTTCCATGTTGAAGTAGTTTTGAAGTCATTTCTGATGAGAATCGGCAAATTTACCGATAATGTCCGTGACCATCTCAATCTCTAGGTTGCGATGAAGGTCACATGCGCGTACATACCAAGGCACATTGACAATACACTTTAGCCCTTTATTTTAAAACCTTTAAATCACTTGGATATTGGAGTCACTGGCGCAGCTCCACAGCTGAATTCCATAGCGTAGCGTTTGCTTATATAAGATAAGCTTGTTGTACGTCGCATTTCTTCCTGATATGCTCCTTCCGCCTAAGCTTGGCATCCAGGGTCATACCAAGGTATTTTGCTGTGTTGGCATATGGAAGTTGCATGCCATTAATTAGGACCGGTTGTGGCGTGATTCTCTTACTTGTGAAGTTTATGTGTGTTGATTTTGATTCGTTAAGTTTAATACGCCATTTCTTAGTCCAGATGACAACTTTGTTGAGAGCAGATTGAAATTTCCTGGTTGAGCTTTACACAGTCTCTGCTACTGCCAAGATTGCCGTATTATCAGTAAAAGTGGGCAGTTGTGCTATATAATGTTGTGGGAACATCATTGACATCAAACTTTAGTAAACTTTTTTTTTATCTTATTCTACTATCAAAAAATTACCTCGTCGTCGTCGTATCCTTTGACGGTTTAGGTCGTTGACCTGTTCCGTCTCACCAACGTTTTCTTGGTCTGTCAATGTTGCGCCTTCCCCTGGGATTGTATCCTTTTATGGCGCTTGAGATCCTGATTTCTTCCAGTCTATCCATTTTTGTTTGTATTTTTCTGCTTTTTCTTCTAGAAGTTCTACTTGTAATTCATTTCTTATTGTTTCATTTCGAATTCTGTCTTCTCTAGTGATCCCTTTAATTCTTCTAAGAAAACTTCATTTCTGCTGTTCGTAATTCGTTCGTCTTTCTTTTTGTTTTCACCCATGTTTCGTTCCTATACAATGCAACCGGGACTGCTAACATGTTATATAATCGTATTTGTGTATCTAGCTTTGCTTTATTTTTAAATGTTTTTGCAATAGTTCCGCATATGGACTGCAATTTATTAATCTTATTTCTATAATCGTTTTGGTGTTCATAAGTGATCGTCGCATACGCGATAGATAAAGTATGTCACTTGCTCTAAGGGCTCGTCTCATAGTGTTATTTTTGTTCTTTTTCTCTCGTTACCCTGGTGCACCATCACTTTTGTTTTTGGTATGGATATTGTTCCATTATATTTTCTTATTGTTTTGTCTAGTAGATACAACTGTTTTTGTAGATCATTTTCCGTTCGGGCAATTAATATCAAGTCGTCTGCAAATAGTAGTATACTTAAGGAGTAGCTTGTATTGATTTTTATTCCTACTGGTGCTATTTTTTTCCAATCTGTTATTATTTCGCCAATATATATATCGAACAGTGCGGGTGAAAGTGGACACCCTGATCTTTAAACCCCTATTTGAAATTTCGTATTTGGTTCCTCCCGCTATTTTAAAGCTTTTTTGGTTAGCAGCTTTTTATCGTTTTTATTAAGTGCGTTGGTATTTTTGTTTTTGAGTACATTCCATAATTTTTTTCTATTTACATAATCAAAGGCGTTTTCTAGGTCGACGAAAGCAAAGTGTGTTTCATTGTTCATTTCTCTTCTTTTTTCTATCAATTGTAGTATAAATATATTGTCCATCGTGGATCGGCCTTTCTGAATCCGTTTTGTTCCTCGTTCAATATCGTGTCTGTTATTGTTTGTGCTCGTTTTGATATAATTTTAGAGTATATTTTATATTCCGCATTAAGTAAGCTATGCCCTTATAGTTGTTTATATCGTCTCTGTTTCACCTTTTTAAATATAGTTTGTACTATGATGATATTCCAGTCTTCTGGTATTTGTGTTTGTTGTTGTATAAATGTTTAGTAGTCGGTATTTTAGGAGCAACCCTCCATACTTATATAATTCTACACTTAAATCCCGTTTGTTTCAGTAGCTTTTCTATTCTTGCAATTCTGCACTGCTTCATCTAGTTCTTCTTTGGTTAATAGATCTACGTGGGTTATATATATGTATCTTCTGTTTCTATTTTTTCAACTTCTTTTTCATTATTATCCATCCATAGCTTTTTATAGTTTTGTAACCATGTGATGTTATTTATATTTACTGTATCTTTCTCATCTTTATTTAAGTGTTTTATTACTCTATATACTGATTTTTTGTTAATTGTATAGATCATGCTCTAGATCATTTACGAATTTAATCCAGCTTTCTCTATGTGTTTCTTGCGTAACATTTTTGGCTACATTCCTTTTTATTTTGTACTCTGGATGTTTCTCTTCATTTTCTTTATCTTGGATCCACCTTAGATATGCGTCTTTTTTTGTTGTATCGTTAATTTCAATTCGTCATTCCATATCTTTAGTCCCTGTTTTTGTAGTTTTCAATCTCTTACCTATGGCTTCTTTTTATTGCATCTTGTATATTGCTTCTTTCTATGTCTATGTCTTCGCTTGTTATTTGATTTAACCGGTTTTGGTAGAGTTCTTTTATACTTTCATCTCCTAGGAGGTCTATTTTGTATTTATATTCTTGTTGGTTTATGTTTTGATCTCTGGACTTGTTATTTGTTTTAATTTGTATTTTACTAACTACTAAATAGTGGTCCGTGTTTAATTCTGGTCTTTTATACGCATGACCATCTTGCACATTATTTGTTAGTTTATCATTTACTAGAATATAATCGATCATGGATCTCCTTCCTGTTTCGCTCCACTTATACTTATTTATCCACTTTTTTTTGAAGATAGTATTTGTAATTTTTAATTTATTTTGTAGGCATATATCGATGAGATGTTGTCTATTTCTGTTTAGTGTTGGTTCTTGATATAATCCTATGGTGTTTTCTATAGGCCGGTTTCCGACTCTGGCGTTTAGGTCTCCTAAACTACCTGTGCCCTGCCCAAATGCAGCCTGTTAACGTTTAATGAGAGCTCAAAACCCCTGGCGACTGGGCTAATAGTGGTGTACTTCTAGTTGTCAAATATTATTACCATATTAACACAAATGCATGAGGCATATGTTGCATGAATATTTGCACATGAAAAAGCAATGTGCACTCTCATGGTTGATTAAAAACAGTAACGTGTCGAAGATTCAGAATGCTATTTAGCACTGTTTCGGCGTAATTCGCGGTTTTTGCGTCGATTCGTAACAATGGATGATACAAAAATTCATCACTACACGCCTCAGTCCAACAGGCAGTTTGCAGGGTGGCTGGACTGCATCAAAGCCGATCGAAGCGTCCAAAAACATAAGCATTAGCTGGAAAGTATTTCTAATCAATACTGATCAACTATCTTGAAGAAAGAGCGACCAATCACCGGAAACTATTTGGTTTATTGGACCATTTGAATGTGTGAAATCCAGAAGAAAAAAGCCCGCATTTAGCAATGAAAAAAATGTTGCTTCACACAAGATAATGCGCTAGCTCACAACTCCATAAAGTCAGTGGAGAAATTGGGCCAATTACTTCCTCATCCGCCGTATTCACCAGATGTGGCCCCCAGCCGATTATTACCTCTTTCTAAATTACGGGTGTTATACACTAAAAGATTTATTGTGTGATGTTAGGTACGTGTGTTAGGTACTATTAAAAATCAGTTTTTTCATTTTACTTACGCATGAACTCCGTTTTGCCTTTGAATTGTGTCAACTACATTTTGCTCGCTGTCAGACATTAATGGTGAGTTGAACTGTTTGTGTATTAACTAAAAAAATAACAGAAAATTACGAGGGTGTTGCTAAGATATCTACCTAGTCATGAAAATGACGTCATATAAAAAAATTTGCTTGGCTGGTCAAATCACTGAAACTTTTCTAAGTATTTTGACGAAATCTTGTACGAGTTCGTTGAGTGTTGCAGTTTCACATTTATTGTTTTCCGACATAATTGAGTGAAAGTAATTTAGCAAAACTAAATATATTAATGTAGACGGTCATTAAGTAGAAAACTATATATTTTTAACCTCTGCAACTTTTCCTTCATAGTCCAGGTAGATAACTTCTTTTTAAATCTAACCAGAATTGTGATTTTCCACCAAAAAATCATTTTGCTAAAGCATAATCATAATAAAAGATTTTTCTTGGATTGCCATTGTCTCTAACTTTACTCATGTCACTTTAAGTGTATACTAAGTGAAAGAACTAAGAAGTAACGGTTTAAGAGTTTGGTCTGTCTTTACGTGGCCAAAGTTTAAAATTTATGTTTCTGCGTAATTTTCGCAAAATCTGGCAACGCGTCTTTCAAAGCAGTTGGCCGAACAAAAGAACTCTCAGTAGCCCTTGTCTGTGCTCAGTAACCAAGTTTGCTTGATATGAAAGGATGTTTTCTGCGTCTTATATATATATTATATATATATATATATATATATATATATATATATATATAATTTATATATAGTTTATATATATATATATATATAAATATATATATATATTTATATATATATATATATATATATATACATATATACATATATACATATATACATATATACATATATATACATATATACATAATATATACATAATATACATATATACATATATACATATATACATATTAATACATATATACATATATACATATATACATATATACATATATATACAGATATTACATATATACATATATTACATATATACATATATACATATATACATATAATACATATATACATCTTATACATATATACATATATACACTATATACATATATACATATTATACATATATACATATATAAATATATCACATATATACATATCTATACATAGATACATATACCTATCTTCATATATACATTTTCTCATACTCTCTTCTCTCGAAACTATTTGACATAGAATGTTGAAATTTGACACTAATATAGGAATTGATGCACCCCATCAGAGATGTTTGTAGTTGAAACAGTGAGTTTTGGGGGTGAAATAGGAAGTGAAAAGTTTTTTTACCAGGTCCATTGAGTGGGGTTTCAAAATAAAAGCTTGTGAAAACACGGAGTTCAAAATATATATAAAGTAAATACTTGAGCACACTTTTTCTTTGTATTGTTTTTAAAAAA
>CM032447.1:26546309-26597070 GCA_019049505.1 Pachyrhynchus sulphureomaculatus
TTCAAGTCGATTGAGTCATTTAGTCGACCTGTACAATAAGATGAAATGGCTTGTTTTTTTCAGTTTTATAGGTTATGTACGCACTTGGGCGACTTAAAACCAACGAGAATTTGTTGGAAATTTAATTACGAAGAGGTTAGTTTTTTTTCGTTTCGATCCGACTTATATAACTGAAATTATTCACATTTTAAGCACAAAAAGCGCATTTTAAAAACTTAAATTGTTTATAAACAAAACAGCTTTCGAGGTCGACAACTCTGCCTGCTGATACCACAGAAAGGGTAAAATCATAATATTGCTGTATTTAAACTATGCTTATTTCATCATTATTTTGACCTTTCTTTACTGCACTATCTGTATAAAGCTCAAATTGCACCAACTATGGAATAGTGCTCCCATGTTTGGGGATCTGTTCCCAAACATACACTGCATTTGTTGGATTCTATTCCACAAAGAGCTGTTCGCCTGATTGGAGACCCAGAATTTACTTTTATATCGAACACAATATACCTTTGGAATGATTTCCCAAGGACTGTTTGTCACCAAGTACAATTTACAGCGATTCAAGACTACCGTGAATCACTTTTTCCACACGCGCGTCGTCCTGTAGCGCTTTAGGGATTTCCCTGCAGCATGTCCATAAAAAAAATCAATGCTATGTCCATGTTAATCAATTTTTAAAAAGTGGTCCCGATATCACAGTCCAGTCAGAATACGACCAAAACAGGCTAAAAATAGAAATCGTCGAATAATGCTACTTTAAAAAAAAAATACCCGTCTCAACGAGTACATTAAAGAAAACATATTGCGAACGCTGAAAAATTGGGGCAACATCCTCAGAATTGACTGAGAATTGGACGGCTTTCGGTTTTTTTAGCGTATTTTTGCAATTTTATCATAAATTTATGGAAGGTGAAGTAAAAATTCTGACAGATTTTGATTCTAAATAAAAAAGAATGAAAAATTTAAGGGCCTATGGATGTCATTTGAACCTTTTGGTCGAAAGAAATTGGCCGTTTTTGTCGTTTTTTTCCTTTTGTCATTTTTTATGATTAAATAGATGTACTTGTATAAACTATAAGCAATTTTTTTTTTTAATTCAGGTTCGTTCAGGTTAGATCCAAACATAATTTTAGCCACTTTTTACATATTAGATATATTTTTCACTCATTATAATATTGATAAATTTTACCGATTCGCGTTTTTTTCTTCTGACGAATTTTTTAAATGACTTTTTTTCAGTATACTACTACTTAACCTAAAACATTAGAAAATGTTCCTTAGTCCCTAAACTTTCATTTGAGGTACTTAAGAACTCATTTAAACAATTAAGGCCTGAGAAATTAGCCATTTTTTCTCAAATTTATTTTTTTTTAATGCAAATTTACGATTTATTTTTAAAAAATTACTTTTTCTTGAGTTTTATAATATTTTCAGTAATCAAAGTTATTTTTAATTATTATACACACAGGTTATTGTACCCGTTGAGTGGCTGAGGAAGTCCTTTGGTCCATTTAGGCTGAAAAACTGGCCAGTATGAATCTTATATTTGTACGTCACATTTTTTATGTAATATTATTTAATACGACTTTTATACAAATAAAAAATAAATTAACCAGTAATGATGTTGAAAAGATTAATTTTTTATTGATAATTTTATTTGAAAATATAATAATTAAATGTATAAAAATTATAAAGTTACTGCACAAAATAATAATTTTAATGATACAAGTTTTAACTAGTTAAATAAAATAATAAATTATATTTAAATTGTTGTAGCAATGTATTTTTTATTTAATAGAAATATTACTATTTTTTTAAAACATTATGAAGCCAAATAAAATTAATTTCCTTTAAAAAATCCTATGAGATTAAACATAAAACCGGGTTCTTAATATACCGATGAAACTTCACTCTCCACCAAGTTTCATCTAAAACGGTGACCGAAATGCTCAGGCCTCTCCTTGTAAGACATATGGTAATCATTTTATAACTAATAAAACTGATAATGAAAATATAAAATTGAAAGTAAAATGGCCAGTTTTTTCAGCCTAAATGAACTAAATGACTTCCTTAGCCATTCAACATGTACAGAAACCTATGTACCAGGTGTACAAGTATGAAATGAGGATTTTTTTTTTCTAAAAAAAAACATGTTAAATTGGGAAGAATGATAAAAAGTGCTTTATTCAAAGTATTCTCCATCGCTTGTTATACATTTTTCCCATCTTTCGGGCAATTTATGAATACCGCGCCAGTAAAAATCTTCCCCTTTTGCTGCGAACTATTCATCGAGCCATTTTTTCACATCTTCGTACGAACCAAAGGGCTGCTCAGGAAGTGCGTGACCTATCGATGCAAACAAGTGGTAATCGGAAGGAGACTGCATGGGGTAGAACTTCCCAGCTGAGTGCTTCCAACGTGTCGCGAACTGGTTTTGCCGTATGTGATGGAGCATTGTCATGAAAAAAAAACTACTTTGTGTTGCCTCTTTCGGTATTCTGGAATTTTTTCAAGCAGCGAACGGTTCAAATCGGTCAATTGTTGGTAACGTTTAGTATTAACCGTTTCCCAGGTTTTAACAGCTCATAATAGACCACGCTCCTCTGGTCCCACCAAACACAGAGCATCGTTTTTCTGCCAAAGCGATTCGGTCTTGCGGTCGATGTGGATGGTGTGTCTTGGTCTACCCACGAATTTTTACGCTTGAGATTCTCAAAATAAATCCACTTTTCATCCTCTGTAACTATACGATGCAAAAACGATTTCCTTTTGTACCAAGCGAGCAGAATGTCACACGTGTTTTTGCGCTTTTCCATTTGCCTGTCGTTCAACTCATGTGGTACCCATCTACCGCTCTTCAGAATCTTTCCCATTCTCTCGTAGCCGATTGGAAACAGCTTGTTGACTAACACCCAATTGCTCGGCGAGTTGTTTTTGTGTTTGCGAATCATCTTCGTCCAAGAATGCTAGCAATTCCACATCTTCGTATTTTTTTTGGCGGTTTTCCACGTTCCTTGTCTACAACATCGAAGTCACCACTTTTGAAACGCCGAAACCATCGTTCGCACGTATCTTGCGATGGAGTATGTTCATTTCCATAAGCTTCTCGAAGTAATCCGTATGACTCAACGGCAGTTTTCTTCAAATGAAAACAAAAAATTCATGCTGTCCGCGAATGCTCTTTGTTCGGTATAAATTTCGACATATTGAACACAAACAACACAAGACTATGTACACACTTTTCCAATTTATCACTCGTGCGCGTCTGACACTTGTTGATGACACAACAAAATGGCAGTGTCAAATCTTTATAGCACAAACTGCATTGGTGCACCATCTGTTGTCTGAAATCCGCATTTCATACTTGTACACCTGGTATAATAAATAAAAATAGCTTTGGTTACGAAAATGGCTGATTTCTCAGGCCTAAATTGTTTAAATGAGTTTTTAAGTATCTCAAATGAAGGTTTAGGGACTAAGAAATATTTTCTGATATTTTAGGTAAGGTATTAGTATACTGAAAAAAAGTCATTTAAAAAATTCGTTAGAAGAAAAAAACGCGAATCGGTAAAATTTAGTAGTATTATGAGGAGTGAAAAATATATCTAATATGTAAAAATTGGCTAAAATTATGTTTGGATCAATTAAAGTAATGTCCATGGAACATATTTCCAGAGTTAACTAAAAAAATAGCTTACAGTTTGCAAGTACACTCAGGTAATCATAAAAAATGACAAAAGAAAAAAAAAACGACAAAAACGGTTAATTTCTCTCGACCAGAAGGTTTCGTTTTTATTTTTTAGGTAGAATCAAAATCTGTCAGAATTTTTAGTTTGTCTTTCATAAATTTATGATAAGATTGCAAAAACACGATTAAAATACAAAAAACGGCCAAATTCTCCCATTTTTGAGGGTGTTGCCTCAATTTTTCACCGGTCGCAATACTTTTTCCTTAATATACTCGTCGAAATTAATATTTAAAAAAAAAAAATTAGTATCCGACTATTTCACCTCAAAATCGTATTCTGCCTGGTCTATCAGGCATTTATATTTGTAATGTATATTATTCTCTTGTTTAAAAGCTTCAAATTTTATATCGCTTTTTTAAATTATTTTTTTGAATTTTGTTTTTTAATTTTTTTCAGGCACACCCACTATTAGATAGAATAAGTACTGGGGATCCAAATAAACAGGTTAACTTTTTGTGTCCGTATTTTTTAACTTTTTCGAATTGCTATTTTCTCCCCTACAATAACATACTATTTAATGACTGAATTAATCCCTCTCCGAAAGCGAAAATACTATAAAACTGCTTATTTCTTTGGTACTATTGCTGCTTTATTATTTCATCCGTCATGTCGTATAACGAACCTAGAATTCAAAACTCTCAGAAGATTTTTTTACTTTATACTTGCTATACAATGCTTGTGTTAACGCTACACAATGCTAGTGTTAACGCTACACACATTAAAATTGTCAGACTACGAAGGTCGTTCCAAACAAACAAAGAAACACATTTAGTCCAACGACTTTCCAATTTTTTAATACCCTCGTTATAATGTTTGTCCAACGCTGCAAAAGAAGCGTTCGTCTTAGCTTTAATTTCATCATTCGAAGTGAATCTTCGTCCAACCAGCCAGCCACTTTTTTAGGTTTGGAAACGAGAAGTACTCGCTGGGTGTAAAATCTGGCGAATACGTGTAGGTGAAAGCACTTCTAAGCAAAAGTCATGCTGTTTTGCGGCAATAGCCCGAGATGTGTGTTAAGGCTCATTATCGTGATGAAAACTTTCTCTTTTGCAAGATGTGAACTGGTCTAATAGTGACGCATAATACTCCCCGATGATGGTTTTATCTTTCTCCAGGTAGTCTATGAGCACGGCACCATGAGAATCACAAAAAACGTTAACCATGACTTTTCCTACCAATAAAACCATTTTTTTTTGCTTTCTTGGGCGTACTTCCACCTGCTCCTATCCACTGTTTCGACTGCTTCTTTGCCTCTGACGTGTAAGGATGAATCCATGTTTCATTTGTTTATGAAACGTCGAGGAAATTCACTGGAATAGTGTTTTAACAAGTGTAAACACTCTTGGGAAATGTTTGTTCAAATTTCATTTTTGGTCGACTGTTAATAAATGCGGCACCCATAGCGAGAACTTCGTGTAAAATGTGATAAACATAGCCTATCGAAATGTTTACAATATCAGCGAGCTCGCGTACCAGTAGGCGATCATTTAGTAAGCTATTGTAAATTTTTGTCTCAATCTCGTCGGTCGTAGAGGTTTTCGGGCGTCCGGAGCGTTTATCATCTCGAATGAATGTTCGACGACGTTTAAATTCAGCAGCCCACTTTTTAATCGTCTGGTGAATCCTTTTAAAACGAAGTATTTTATAACAGCTTGCACTTCAATTTTATTCATTTTTTAAAGTAAATGTTAAAACTTGTTTGTTTATACGGTATCTAGCAGATAACACTTAACAAATATCATAATAATTTCGTCATCTTGGCGCTATATCTGTGTCAGGTCGAGAATTTTTGGAACGACCTTTGTATAAGAAGGAACAGCTTAGTATCTAAGGCATTTCTTTGGGTAGGATATCTTTTTTTTATTGTGTTGGCAATTTGGACCTGGAACCAAGTAAACTCGGTGTACCCAGCAGTGCTCTACTATTCCGTCATGGTAGTACTTTATGTTGATCTGTGAGATACAGAAAAACAGACTGGTCTATTTATTTCAGCAAATGACAGTCAAGATGGAGCAACATTTTTATGCTCTGACGATCATGTCATCAGATTTAATTCACATGATTAAACTTTATTATTTATTATCGCATAACTTTAAATTAAATTTATGGTATAGGCCGTTAGGCTATTATCATGCACCTTTTAGCAAAGCCATCTAAAATGTCTTGCCCTAGAAATTGGATCCTTGGTTTGTTACATACTCCTACCAACAATGCTGACAAACAGGGTGGTAGGAACTGGTTCGTAGAAAGAACTACGTGTAAAAATCATAGAAAATAACAACTTTTTTAAACGATCTAGAAGAAGTGATTTTTTAAAAATATCTACTTCTTTAACAATAAGGATATTTACGAGGGTGGTTCAATAAGTACCCATGTTAGGATTGAAGACGCCATTTTTTTAAAAAACAAATTTAAAAAATACGAATTGTCCTACTCCCCAAAATACGCGTCTGTCTGGGCGAGGACCTCCTCATTTGCGCTGAATTTTTTTTCTGCGAGCCATTTCTTCTTGTTTGGGAACAAGAAGAAACCCAGGGAGCCAAGTCGGGCGAATATAGGGGGTGTGGCAGTAATTCATAACGCAATTAATACGGTTTGGTGACGACAACTCCGGATGAATGTGCTAGAGCATTGTCGTGGTGAAGCAGTACTTTCTTCTTCGCTAAAGGTGGGCATGTTTCCTTCAATTTCTTGTCAAAGCGGTCCAATAACTCACCATAGTATAGTCCAGTGATCGTACTTCCCCAATGAGTATGATGCCCTTTGCATCCTAAAAAATCGTCACCATAACTTTTCCGGCCGATGGGCCGTCTTCGTCTTCTTTGAAGTAGATTCACCAGAAGCAACCCATTATTTTGATTGTTCCTTGGTTTCGGGTGTACAATGTTAAATCTAGGTCTCATCGTGGTGACAACTCGAAGCAAAAAGTCCTTCGAATTTCGCTTAAATTGCTCCAAATACAGCTTCGAAGTTGTTGTCCACGGGGAGCAATCGTGGTACCCGTCGGGCCGACAACTTTTTCATAGCAATTTATCACGTACATGGCCTTCTGCTAATTCTCGATCAGCGGGAATCATGTCGTGGACTTTTTCAATGGTTGCCTCGGTAACCGTATCTGATGGGCGTCCCGGGCGATCCGGATGTTCGACCACGTTTAAATTCGTTAAAGCAATATCTGAATGTTGTCATTAATGGCGAAGGATCCCCATAAACAGCATCCAATTTCACTTTTATCTCCTCACTCGTTTTCCTATCCAAAAGCAAAAAACAAATTATTGAACGACACTGCACTTTTTCCATCTTAGCGACAAACACGTTACACTACTTACTGAAATGGCTGCCAAATGCCAACTAACCTATAAATCAGTGTCAAAGTTTTTTTGGTGTCATCTATCAGATGACAGCGCATGATGGTAACATTGCCTTAGCAACGCCATCTTTCTTCAAACTTATTGAATCGCCCTCGTATCAGAGTATCATCTTCATCCTAAACCTCTGATGTTAACTCACTTGATTTTATTTGCACATTGTAAACACCTTAATTACCTTAATACATTTTAAAATAAACTGTTTACGATGTTATCTAATCTCATATTTTTTATTGCCAAACACCCACCTGTAATGGATCCCACAACATAATATGCGTTAATTTAAGTGTGTGTGTGTGTGTGGTTTTTGGTAAATGTTTCACTTAACCAAATTTTTTTTTAAAACTTTTCTCAGAATTATGCAATGCTTTACCATGAATAAGAGATTCTTCTCTGGCTCGACTTTCATTGTTTTATTTAATTTTACTCACGATGCAACGTTCCGATTAGTATCATTCTTTAATCGTCTTCAAGTATACACAGCGTGTCCCAAAGTAAACACGACTTTTTCAAAATAGCTAATGTTAGTGGCGCCACCAATTTTATAGATATCTTTCACTGACATTATGTCTAATTTTCATGACAATCGGATAAATAGAAGCTAAGATATTGTGCCTAAAGTGACAGTGTGTTTTTGCTATCGGTGGGAAAATTAACATCGAACAAAAAGCGCATAATAGGTTTTGACCGATTTTGAATTTACTTTGAATTCAACATTGTCAAGACTTAAAATTATATAAAAAAAACAACACTATGTTTTAATTTCCAATATATTTAAAATGACTTGACAATTGTTTCACTATACAAGGGCTTCTTTAAAAGTGAATTAGAAAGAAAAATGTTAATAATACTGGTTATAAGGTGCTTAAAACTATCCTTAATTACATAAGATTATGTTAATCGTTTTATTATATTATTTACTGACAAAGTTATTTTAAAGATGCAAATCTGCGGTACTATTTCAGAGAACTAATAAAGATTAAGTAAGGGTGAATGGTTTAAGTCTACCTGTTCGTTTAATAATAGATTGGAGTTTTTCCGTTTGTTAATACATGTAGGATTTTGAATGTATCATCAAAATTATGGGATTCGTTTATTATATGGGTTGCATAATGTGAATTGTTTTTTAAATAATTATATTTATGTTCTTTAATGCGACTTTCAAAAGATCTACCAGTTTGTCCTACGTAGGTTTTAGTACAAGATCCACAATTTAATAAATAAACTCCTGATTTTATTGATTTATTAGATTTGGTTTTGTTATTCAAAATTATATTCCCTAAGGTATTACTGGTTTTAAATGCTATTTTATTGTTCTTTTTTGTTAAATGTTCTGAAATTGTTCTAGTTATTTTCCCTGTGTACGTGAGTGTGTTAAATTTTCCTTTTTTGTCATTAATGGTGGGATAAATTAGAAAGATTGTTTGATTAAAAGATTTTTTATTCAAGATATTATTTATAATGCTAGGGTCATATCCATTATTAATTGCTATTTGTTTGATTATGTTGAATTCTTTGTTAAAATTAGTTTTAGTCATAGAAATATGTAACAGTCTATGTAAGAAAGAGAGAAAGAGATAGAGTTAAAAGCTGCCATTTTGTGAGTATTAGGGTGGGATGAACTATTGTGTTTAACTGTGTCAGTATGTGAAGGCTTGTGAAAAATCGAGAAATCGTGTTTATTGTTCACTTTTGATATAGATATGTCTAAGAAATTTATAGAGTTATTGGATTCTAATTCTAAGGTGAATTTAATGTTAGGATGCAAATTATTTGAGAAGTTAAGGAAGATTGTTAGTTGTCTATCTGTTCCCGTGAAACAGGAAATGATATCATCAACATATCTATGCCAGCAAACAACATGTTTGCTTACCGCGTGTTGATGAATTTTTAGTTCTAACTGATCCAAGAAAATTTCCGCTAGTAAAGGGCTTAATAATGGGTAATCCTTTAAGCCCTTTACTAGCGGAAATTTTGATGGATCATTTAGCAATAAAAATTCATTAAAACGCGGTAAGCAAAAATATTGTTTACTGGCATAGATTTGTTGATGATATTTATTTAGTAAATAAAAAAAAAACGGAAAAGTTCAAGTTGGACTTGTACAATTGTGTTCCATACGTTACGCTTTTAAAATTTTTGTTACGAAGGTATAAAATTATCAGTAACTTCATAAAACACACCCCAAATGAGTTTTCAACAAAGTTTGTTTCCGATCTTCGTTGAAAACTGATCACCTAGAAATTTTTGTGATAATTTTCGTTCAATCTACAGCCTGTGGAGAATGTTCCAGGTTTTTTTCAAAATTTTTTGATCAGTACTTTTCGCGGTTTTTTGCAATTTTTTAAAAACAATACAAAGAAAAGTGTGCTCAAGTATTACATTATATATATTTTTGAACTCGTGTTTTCACAAGCTTTTATTTTGAAACCCCACTCAATGACCTGGTAAAAAAACTTTCACTTCCTATTTCACCCCCCAAAACTAACTGTTTCAAACTACACAGCTCTGATGGGGGCATCAATTCCTATATTAGTGTCAAATTTCAACATTCTATGTCAAATAGTTTCGAGAGAGAGAGTATGAGAAAATGTATATATGTATATATGTATATATGTATATATGTATATATGTATATATGTATATATGTATATATGTATATATGTATATATGTATATATGTATATATGTATATATGTATATATGTATATATGTATATATGTATATATGTATATATGTATATATGTATATATGTATATATGTATATATGTATATATGTATATATGTATATATGTATATATATATATATATATATATATATATATGTATATATGTATATATGTATATATGTATATATGTATATATGTATATATGTATATATGTATATATGTATATATGTATATATGTATATATGTATATATATATATATATATATATATATATATATATATATATATATATATATATATATATATATATATATATATATATATATATATATATATATATATATATATATATATATATATATATATATATAAGACGCAGAAAACATCCTTTCATATCAAGCAAACTTGGGTTACTGAGCACAGACAAGGGGCTACTGAGATTTCTTTTGTTCCGGCAACTGCTTTGAAAGACGCGTTGCCAGATTTTGCGAAAATTACGCAGAAACATAAATTTTAAACTTTGCCACGTAAAGACAGACCAAACTCTTAAACCGTTACTTCTTAGTTCTTTCACTTAGTATACACTTAAAGTGACATGAGTAAAGTTAGAGACAATGGCAATCCAAGAAAAATCTTTTATTATGATTATGCTTTAGCAAAATGATTTTTTGGTGGAAAATCACAATCTGGTTAGATTTAAAAAGAAGTTATCTACCTGGCTATGAAGGAAAAGTTGCAGAGGTTAAAAATATATAGTTTTCTACTTAATGACCGTCTACATTAATATATTTAGTTTTGCTAAATTACTTTCACTCATTTGTCGGAAAACAATAAATTGTGAAACTGCAACACTCAACGAACTCGTACAAGATTTCGTCAAAATACTTAGAAAAGTGTTAGTGATTTGACAGCCAAGCAAATTTTTTTATATGACGTCATTTTCATGACTAGGTAGATATCTTAGCAATACCCTCGTAATTTTCTGTTATTTTTTTAGTTAATACACAAACAGTTCAACTCACCCATTAATGTCTACAGCGAGCAAAATGTAGTTGACACAATTCAAAGGCAAACCGGAGTTCATGCGTAAGTAAAATGAAAACTGATTTTTAATAGTACCTAACACACGTACCTAACACACAATAAATCTTTTAGTGTATAACACCCCGTAATTTAGAAAGAGGTAATAATCGCTGGGGGCCACATCTGGTGAATACGGCGGATGAGGAAGTAATTGGCCCAATTTCACCACTGACTTTATGGAGTTGTGAGCTAGCGCATTATCTTGGTGAAGCAACATTTTTTCATTGCTAAATGCGGCTTTTCTTCTGGATTTCACCATTCAAATGGTCCAATAAACCAAATAGTTTCCGGTGATTGGTCGCTCTTTCTCAAGATAGTTGATCAGTATTATTAGAAAATACTTTCCAGCTAATGCTTATGTTTTTGGACGCTTCGATCGGCTTTGATGCAGGTCCAGCCACCCTGCAAACTGCCTGTTGGACTGAGGCGTGTAGTGATGAATTTTTGTATCATCCATTGTTACGAATCGACGCAAAAACCGCGAATTACGCCGAAACAGTGCTAAATAGCATTCTGAATCTTCGACACGTTACTGTTTTTCAACCATGAGAGTGCACATTGCTTTTTCATGTGCAAATATTCATGCAACATATGCCTCAGTGCATTTGTGTTAATATGGTAATAATATTTGACAACTAGAAGTACACCACTATTAGCCCAGTCGCCAGGGGTTTTGAGCTCTCATTAAACGTTAACAGGCTGCATTTGGGCAGGGCACAGGTAGTTTAGGAGACCTAAACGCCAGAGTCGGAAACCGGCCTATAGAAAACACCATAGGATTATATCAAGAACCAACACTAAACAGAAATAGACAACATCTCATCGATATATGCCTACAAAATAAATTAAAAATTACAAATACTATCTTCAAAAAAAAGTGGATAAATAAGTATAAGTGGAGCGAAACAGGAAGGAGATCCATGATCGATTATATTCTAGTAAATGATAAACTAACAAATAATGTGCAAGATGGTCATGCGTATAAAGGACCAGAATTAAACACGGACCACTATTTAGTAGTTAGTAAAATACAAATTAAAACAAATAACAAGTCCAGAGATCAAAACATAAACCAACAAGAATATAAATACAAAATAGACCTCCTAGGAGATGAAAGTATAAAAGAACTCTACCAAAACCGGCAAATAACAAGCGAAGACATAGACATAGAAAGAAGCAATATACAAGATGCAATAAAAAGAAGCCATAGGTAAGAGATTGAAAACTACAAAAACAGGGACTAAAGATATGGAATGACGAATTGAAATTAACGATACAACAAAAAAAGACGCATATCTAAGGTGGATCCAAGATAAAGAAAATGAAGAGAAACATCCAGAGTACAAAATAAAAAGGAATGTAGCCAAAAATGTTACGCAAGAAACACATAGAGAAAGCTGGATTAAATTCGTAAATGATCTAGAGCATGATCTATACAATTAACAAAAATCAGTATATAGAGTAATAAAACACTTAAATAAAGATGAGAAAGATACAGTAAATATAAATAACATCACATGGTTACAAAACTATAAAAAGCTATGGATGGATAATAATGAAAAAGAAGTTGAAAAAATAGAAACAGAAGATACATATATATAACCCACGTAGATCTATTAACCAAAGAAGAACTAGATGAAGCAGTGCAGAATTGCAAGAATAGAAAAGCTACTGAAACAAACGGTTTAAGTGTAGAATTATATAAGTATGGAGGGTTGCTCCTAAAATACCGACTACTACATTTATACAACAACAAACACAAATACCAGAAGACTGGAATATCATCATAGTACAAACTATATTTAAAAAAGGAAACAGAGACGATATAAACAACTATAAGGGCATTAGCTTACTTAATGCGGAATATAAAATATACTCTAAAATTATATCAAAACGAGCACAAACAATAACAGACACGATATTGAACGAGGAACAAAACGGATTCAGAAAGGGCCGATCCACGATGGACAATATATTTATACTACAATTGATAGAAAAAAGAAGAGAAATGAACAATGAAACACACTTTGCTTTCGTCGACCTAGAAAACGCCTTTGATTATGTAAATAGAAAAAAATTATGGAATGTACTCAAAAACAAAATACCAACGCACTTAATAAAAACGATAAAAAGCTGCTACCAAAAAAAGCTTTAAAATAGCGGGAGGAACCAAATACGAAATTTCAAATAGGGGTTTAAGATCAGGGTGTCCACTTTCACCCGCACTGTTCGATATATATATTGGCGAAATAATAACAGATTGGAAAAAAATAGCACCAGTAGGAATAAAAATCAATACAAGCTACTCCTTAAGTATACTACTATTTGCAGACGACTTGATATTAATTGCCCGAACGGAAAATGATCTACAAAAACAGTTGTATCTACTAGACAAAACAATAAGAAAATATAATGGAACAATATCCATACCAAAAACAAAAGTGATGGTGCACCAGGGTAACGAGAGAAAAAGAACAAAAATAACACTATGAGACGAGCCCTTAGAGCAAGTGACATACTTTATCTATCGCGTATGCGACATCACTTATGAACACCAAAACGATTATAGAAATAAGATTAATAAATTGCAGTCCATATGCGGAACTATTGCAAAAACATTTAAAAATAAAGCAAAGCTAGATACACAAATACGATTATATAACATGTTAGCAGTCCCGGTTGCATTGTATAGGAACGAAACATGGGTGAAAACAAAAAAGAAAGACGAACGAATTACGAACAGCAGAAATGAAGTTTCTTAGAAGAATTAAAGGGATCACTAGAGAAGACAGAATTCGAAATGAAACAATAAGAAATGAATTACAAGTAGAACTTCTAGAAGAAAAAGCAGAAAAATACAAACAAAAATGGATAGACTGGAAGAAATCAGGATCTCAAGCGCCATAAAAGGATACAATTCCAGGGGAAGGCGCAACATTGACAGACCAAGAAAACGTTGGTGAGACGGAACAGGTCAACGACCTAAACCGTCAAAGGATACGACGACGACGAGGTAATTTTTTGATAGTAGAATAAGATAAAAAAAAGTTTACTAAAGTTTGATGTCAATGATGTTCCCACAACATTATATAGCACAACTGCCACTTTTACTGATAATACGGCAATCTTGGCAGTAGCAGAGACTGTGGAAAGCTCAACCAGGAAATTTCAATCTGCTCTCAACAAAGTTGTCATCTGGACTAAGAAATGGCGTATTAAACTTAACGAATCAAAATCAACACACATAAACTTCACAAGTAAGAGAATCACGCCACAACCGGTCCTAATTAATGGCATGCAACTTCCATATGCCAACACAGCAAAATACCTTGGTATGACCCTGGATGCCAAGCTTAGGCGGAAGGAGCATATCAGGAAGAAATGCGACGTACAACAAGCTTATCTTATATAAGCAAACGCTACGCTATGGAATTCAGCTGTGGAGCTGCGCCAGTGACTCCAATATCCAAGTGATTTAAAGGTTTTAAAATAAAGGGCTAAAGTGTATTGTCAATGTGCCTTGGTATGTACGCGCATGTGACCTTCATCGCAACCTAGAGATTGAGATGGTCACGGACATTATCGGTAAATTTGCCGATTCTCATCAGAAATGACTTCAAAACTACTTCAACATGGAAGCGTCCAGACTTCTAAATGTGCAAAATATTACTAGACGGCTCAAACGGAGAAAACCTTTCGAATATGCTACCTGAACACTAAGTGAGTCAATGGAAGATATCTTAGTTGCAATTATTCGTTAATATGTTAAGGTAGAACAAAATTGTTCGTTAGTTGACTAAACTAGTTTTAATTGTATTAGGCTCTTGTTCTGGACCTTAGTAATAATAGAAAAAAAGTTTAATGTACGCTAAGCCCACAAAATCCAAAATTAAATAAAAAATTGGGTTTTTTCGGTAATGTATCGAAAAATAAAAAAATATCAAAAAATTAAGGGCACCACGTGAAAAAGCAGGAAATTCTACAAAAAAAAAAAACAGTATATAGATTTTTTTTTTCCAGACTTTTTTTATTAACGTGAGAATTTATTAAAAATTCGGATAGGTGATCCAAAAGTGTTGAGCAGGTTAATTTGAAAGTCTACGCGCACCGCTCGAAGGTTAATCGATATTACTTGTTTTCAGAATGTAAAAAAAATAAAAGATAGACTTTCAGCTTTCCGATGATACTAATAGTTTTTATAGTATATAGATTTTTTTTTTCCAGACTTTTTTTATTAACGTGAGAATTTATTAAAAATTCGGATAGGTGATCCAAAAAGTGTTGAGCGCCAAACAGGTTAATTTGAAAGTCTACGCGCACCGCTCGAAGGTTAATCGATATTACTTGTTTTCAGAATGTAAAAAAAAATAAAAGATAGACTTTCAGCTTTCCGATGATACTAATAGTTTTTATAGTTTTTATTTTTATTGCTTTATAATTTGAAAACTTAAAACGAAATTTTCGTTTGCATGATTTTAACGGGCATACAGTAAATATATTTATTTATTTATTTATTTAAGAATATACGGGTACACCCCTTTTTACAATGTATCTATAATACTTTACAACATAACCATATCAATAACAGAACGGCCGAAAATGTGGAATGAAACACAAGAACGGCTTACACTCCTACCTTCAAACAATCAACGCCAGAGCATCCCTTCTAAAGGAAGAGGGGGAACCTGAAAAAATGTTCAACTCCTGGCACTGGTTCATGAATCTTATAGCCCTCAGCAGTGGTGAATGATAACGATAATCAGTTCTGTGGAAGCCAGTAAAGAACAATTCAGTTTGCCTTAAATGTCTTTGAGGTACGTTAAATTTTACGAATGACAATAAAGTAGGACAATCTATCAACCCGTTAATTATCTTACACAGAAAATACTGATCACCCACCAAACGTCTATGAGCTAACAGATTCAAGTTCATATGGCCCCTAATAATAGTATAATCATGGTCAGCTATTGCCATATCACACTTATAAGCACACAGTCGTAGAAACTGGTTCTGAATTTTTTCGAGATTGTATATATGTAGTTAAAATATTGGCGACCAGACAACCGCTGAACACTCCAGAACAGACCCCACCAACTTGCAGTACAGGACCCTTAATGAGGACAATGATAAATCCCTGAGATTTCTATATATAAGTCCCAAAATCTTACTGGACTTGTTAATAATATGTACGTAATGATCACAGAAAGAGAGGCGATAATCAAATTTTACTCCTAGATCCTTAACTTTGCCCAAACTGTCCAACACTGTTCCATTAATAACATAATTACTATTGACATTCTTACGTCCTCTAAAGAAGCTAACAGATTTACATTTATATGCATTAAGCTGTAGACATTTTGTCTCAGCCCAATTTGCAGTCTATCCATATATCGGACTATATCTATATAGTATTGAAAAAAATCTTTGTGCACCATAAGTTTCAATTTAAGAATAATTAAAAATACCCACATTGTCTGTGTTATTTAAAAATTGAGTTTTAAAATATGGAAATTTGCCTGCTGTAATGCGCCGCCGGCAATTTTACGTTCAAAGTAGTACGAAATGATCAAAAAAAGTCGGTCATTTTTTTTTTAGTTACAGTTAAAAAAGTATCCTTGATATTAGAAAATCATTAAAAACTTAAAAAAAACTTTCTCTTATTTTAAAACTTTGCTCTTAAAAAAGTCTTCATGATAAACGTATTTTTTGCTTTTTATTAATCATACAATTTAAACTTAAAATAAAAAGAAATATATTTAAAGGTGGAAAATGAAAAAAAAAAAGTCTAAGTTTTAAGTATAAAATAATTATATTTCATTTAAACATCCAGATACAAAGAAAACAGTTATTGAAAGCACAAAAATTCTAAATTACTCGAAGAAATTAAATGAATTACGTACTCTCTGGCCGTCATATTAGAAGCGTCATTGTGAAGTTTTCAAATCTGTCATCGGATTCTTAATCAGTACCCCGAGAAATCCCTTAATAGCCAATTTCAAAATATTTAGCTATATACCCACACGTTAATTTAATCATAAATGAGGTTGGAAGCATGATTCCCACTACAACTGAAGGAGCTAAACCAGCTATTTTATTTTAAATAATTTTTTTAAAATACGATAATACCAAAAAAAAAAAAATCTATGTACTGTCCTTTGTAATATTTCTCGTTCTTTCACGTGGTGCTATTAGTTTTTCGATAGCTTTTTCATTTTTCAATATATCTGCGAAAAACCTAACTTTTCATTTTACCAGGTGTACAAGTATGAAATGCGGATTTCAGACAACAGATGGTGCACCAATGCAGTTTGTTCTATAAAGATTTGACAATGCGCCATTTTGTTGTGTCATCAACAAGTGTCAGACGCGCACGAGTGATAAATTGGAAAAGTGTGTGCATAGTGTTGTGTTGTTGTGTTCAATATGTCGAAATTTATACCGAACAAAGAGCATTCGCAGACAGCATTAATTTTTTGTTTTCATTTGAAGAAAACTGCTGTTGAATCGATTACCTCGAGAAGCTTATGGTGAACATGCTCCATCGCAAGATACGTGTGAACGATGATTTCGGCGTTTTAAAAGTGGTGACTTCGATGTTGCAGACAAGGAACGTGGAAAACCGCCAAAAAAATACGAAGATGTGGAATTGAAAGCATTGTTGGACGAAGATGATTCGCAAACACAAAAAACAACTCGCCGAGCAATTGCCTGTCATTCAACTCATGTGGTACCCATCTACCGGTCTTCTGAATCTTTCCCATCTCTCGTAACCGATTGGAAATAGCTGTTTCCAATCGGTTACGAGAGATGGGAAAGATTCAGAAGACCGGTAGATGGGTACCACATGAGTTGAATGAGAGGCAAATGGAAAAGCGCAAAAACACGTGTGACATTTTGCTCGCTCGGTCCAAAAGGAAGTCGTTTTTTGCATCGTATAGTTACAGGGCATGAAAAGTGGATTTATTTTGAGAATCCCAAGCGCAAAAAATCATGGGTAGACCCGGGCGCACTATCCACATCGACCGGAAGACCGAATCGCTTTGGCAGAAAGACGATGCTCTGTGTTTGGTGGGACCGGAGAGGCGTGGTCTATTATGAGCTGTTAAAACCTGGGGAAACGGTTAATACTAAGTTACCAACAACAATTGGCCGATTTGAACCGTTTGCTGCTTGAAAAAAGGCCAGATCATCGAAAGACGCAACATAAAGTCATTTTTCTTCATGACAATGCTCCATCACATACGACAAAACCAGTTCGCGACACGTTGGAAGCACTCAGCTGAGAAGTTCTACCCCATGCGGCTTACTCACCAGACTTGGCTCCTTCCGATTACCACTTGTTTGCATCGATTGGTCACGCACTTGCTGAGCAGCGCTTTGGTTCGTACGACGATGTCAAAAAATGGCTCCATGAATGGTTCGCAGCAAAAGAGGAAGATTTTTACTGGCGCGGTATTCACAAATTGCCCGAAAGATGGGAAAAATGTATAACAAGCGATGGAGCATACTTTGAATAAAGCACTTTTTTTTCATTCTTCCGAATTTAACATGTTTTTTTTGGAAAAAAAAATCCGCATTTCATACACCTGGTATTTTCGATTTTGTAGGATTAGCATACACTTTTAGAGTAGCAAACTTTTTTTTATCGTATTCTACGTCTAAAAAACTACCTGCATGCCAAAATGCAGCCTGTTAACATTGAATTAAAAGCTTTTCGTCAAAATTTGCCTCTGACGACTGGTCTATATAAGAAATTACATCTTTTTTGTAACTTTCAACTAAATTGTTGTTTTAAAACACATAAAGTAATACGAAGACATACGTAACATAGTTGCTAATAAAAAATAAAGTTAATATATTTTTTTTTTTTTTTTGCATTTTGCAGCCAAATAGTAAGGCAAGTAGACTAAACACTAACATGGTAGTATGCCAAAAAATAAAAAAGAAGCTTTAGCTGTAGGTAAAAGTTTTCTTTAAAAATTTGTATAAAGTAATTAACTTTATCATTTCATGTGATTTAATACAATGTACAGAGTTTGTAACGGTTTTGTTCCAGTTTTTTTTTTTTTAATTTATACACCTAATTTTCTTTAAACAATACACTGAAAATCAAAACTCACTGGTAATTCACACTTTTTATTTCAACAAAACTTGAAATATTTATTTACTCTGCATGTTTTTTATTTTATTTTTTACATTGTACACTGTATGAAGTGGCATTTGATATAGAAAGTTGTAACTAAGTAATCTGGAATACAAATTACTTAATTAGTATTTTTGTGAAATACAGGGTGTCTCATGAATAAGATCAAATTTTGGCGTATTGCGCGAAGGCAACAGGTGAAAGGAGCAATACGAAAGCCAAGCATCATGTTAGTAAAAGATAACTTCTTAAAAGACTTTAAGTAAAACCCTGAACATACCACAAATGAACCAAAAAGTTATTAAAAAAGTCAATAACAGATCCTTTCTTAAATTCGTATTAGCACTGACCTTTTAGACATCATCCTTTTTATACCCAGACACAAAAAAAAATAATAGATAGATACGTCATTCATAACATCATTTTTCGCCAAATCAGTGGTGTAAAAACAAGTAGAAAACACTGGACAAATTTCCAACTCTGTCTTACGCAAAAAAATGCCGTATCTCGCGCCGGTACAGCGCCGTGTTCTACTAGAGAAACCGGCTCTGGATAAGTACCGGTGTTATTACGTATATGACGGCTACCTTTTAAGTTTTTTCAAAACACAATGAAAGAAAATTTGGCACAAATCGTTTTATTGTTTCTCAAAATATTCACCTTTAACATTTATACACTTTTGCATGCGTTGGAACCAATTCTCGGAACATTTTTTCCACTTTGCAGTTCGTACCTCAAAAACATGGTTTTGGAAGGATTCAATAGTTACTTGAGGTGATCAGAATCGCTATTCCCGCATTTTTTTTTGACTTTCGGGAACAAAAAGAAGTTGTTAGGCGTTAAATCAGGTGAATACGGGAAATAAGACATTAAATCGATGTTCTCCGTCAAATGATCAATTATTTGACGTGCTGTGTGAGAGCTCGCATTGTCATGATGAAGAATAATACGACGATTTCGGTAGTTTTTTCTGATTTCATTGATGACTTCTGGCAAACAAATTGTTGTTTACTATTCAGCAGTAACTGTTATTCGATCCTCTAAAGCAACTGTTGCAACATGTCCAGTATAACCAAAGAACTAAACGATAAATTTTCTTGGAAATACTTCGGGACTAACCACTTTTGTTAGATGCGGTTCATCTTGGAACACCCAAACAGGTGACTGTTTTTTTTTTTATGTGTCTAGCACACGTGCTGCAAGGAAGAAGTCCCTAAAGCACTACAGGAGCGACACGTGTGCGGAAAAAGCGATTCACGTTGTTCTTGAATCGCTGTAAATTGTACTCGGTGGGAAACACAGTCCTGGGCAAATTATTCCAAAGGGATGATGTTCTCCATGAAAAGCGTTGTACGAGGAGTAACAAGCTGAACCTCATACGGATGTGAAGTATTAGCGCGACGTGTACTTCTAACATGCACCGCTCTGGAAGGAATTAAGCGGGCCACATCCTTCGAACACTTTCCATGAAAATACTGTTCTTCGATGTTCCAGCGAATCAAGGCCGCCGATCAGCTCCGGGTCTCTAATCAGACGAACAGCTCTTCTCTGAATAGAATCCAACAAATCAATGTATGTTTGGGACCGTAGCCCCAAACATGGGAGCAGTATTCCATAGTTGGTCGAATTTGAGCTTTATAAAGAATTAACAGTTGTTGTGGAGTGTAAAGCTTCTGGTTCGAAATAATATTCCCAACTTTTGAGAAGCTCTCCTTGCTATGCCTGCAACATGTTCATGCCAGGACATATTTGCTCCCAAATTAACGCCCAACAAATTGAATGACGATGTTAGAGGAATGGAGTGCCCCCGACATAACTATATCGGGTTCAGCAACGTTAACTTTTTTTAGAAAAAAAACTGCCGTCTGGGTTTTTGTAGCGTTAAATTCCACTTTGTTACTGTCACCCCAAGATAAAATTTTTCTTCCAGGTCTTTGTTAAGTTGAATGACTTCCCTGCTGTCTGCGGATATTTGTCTGAGTAGCCGATGTCCGAGCGTTCAAAGCGAATGAAGAGATAATCGTACTGTCATCTGCAAAGCTGTAGATTGGATTCTCGGTCTTTTCCAGCAGATCGTTAATGTAAATGAGAAAAAAAGTAGGAGACAGTATGGACCTTGAGCTACACACACTGGCGTTGATAGTGAAGGTGTTAGAAAGAAATCCGTCGACTGCCACTCGTAAAGAACGCTCTCTGAGGAAACATGAGAGGCACAAACA
Organism: Pachyrhynchus sulphureomaculatus; assembly: GCA_019049505.1. Classification (NCBI taxonomy): domain Eukaryota; kingdom Metazoa; phylum Arthropoda; class Insecta; order Coleoptera; family Curculionidae; genus Pachyrhynchus; species Pachyrhynchus sulphureomaculatus. The sequence goes on from CM032447.1 coordinate 26,567,543, forward strand.
GAACTTTTCAGACATACCATAAGAGCGTAGCTTAGCCAACAGCCCATCGTGCCAAACACGGTCGAATGCCCTGGATATGTCAAGAGCAACCGCTCGAGATTCTCCAAAGTGTTCAATTGCGTTGTTTCAAAACGTGTGTTACATAAGTCAGGAGATCTCCTGTTGATCTATTTTTACGAAAGCCATATTGATGATCGCTAATAATGTTGAATCCTTCAAGATATTTTAGAAGATGCTGATTGATAGCCTTTTCCATGACTTTCGATATTATTGAAAGCAATGCGATTGGTCGCAGTTATTTGGCAAGGTCTTCTTGCCTTTTTTAGATGTCGGCTGAACTGTGGCACATTTCCAGCAGGAAGGAAATATTCTCTTTTTGTAGGATAGGTTGAAAAGTCTACAGAAAACTGGTATTAGTACCCTCGCACAGTTTTTGAGAACTATGGCAGGTATTCCGTCAGCGACAGAAGGTTTTTTGGTGTCTAGCTTCATTAAAATACGTTTTATGATACGCTGTCTGAAGCCAATATCGGGCATCCTTGACTGCACTGTGGGAATAGTAGGTGGTGTTTTTCCTTGGAAATCGACAGTAGAGTGTGAAGCAAAGAGTTTCAGCCAACAAGTTCGCTTTCTCAACAGGTGTCGTTTGCAATAGAATTATCTGGCCGTGTGAGTGGTGGTATGGTGGATTTGGTGAAATATTTGGCTGGTACGAATATATGCAAGTTTCATATCCTGTTACGATGTTATATACGACTTTTACATGACCTTGGTCAAATTGTTTGAGCATTTCCTTACACCAATTAACACGAGCCTGTTTTTGAGTTCCGGCCAAATTATGCGGAATACATCAGGAACAGGTGTTTTTCACAGGTAATGTTCAAGCAAAATCAAATGTACTGCAATCTTCGATACACCTAAAAATGCATCTATTTCACGGTAAGTCACATGCCGATCCTCTTCAATCATGTTATGCACAGCATCGTTGTTTTTTGAAACAACAACCGATTTTGGTCGACCTTCACGAAATTCATCGCTGACGGACGCACGATCATGTCGAAATTCTGCAAACTAATTGTAAAAAGTATTTTCTGATGGGATTTATTACCAAAATTCAAACGAAGTGGTTCGAGGCATTGTTGTTGTGTTAGGCTTTTACTAAAATCGTAAAAAATCATCCAACGAAAACCTTCACGTGAAATTTGGATTTATTCACAAAACTGTTTTTTTTTAAGGCTCACTGTAAACAAACTACTCGGCCAATTTCTTAACTGCCACGGTTTTAACAATAACAAATGTCATATTTTACAACAATGGTAATGTTACATTTCAGTAGCGCCTTCTAGTGCTCATTTGTAAAAACTTAAAAGGCTGCCCACGTATTTGCTATTACTGTTCCTTATAAATATAATGTTATTTACTTCTTCTCTATTAGATGAAACTATGTACGATAATTATATTTTTATCAGATTAGACTTTTAATAAAGCAAAAGGCGGTGAACCATTGAATATGTTAGCTAGTAGAAATCTGACAACCCTTACATTCCCAAATCGTAACTTTTCGTTTCCAGTCGCGCTTTCTCGAGTGCACCGTTAATCTTAGATCACATTTAGATGTATAGTAAACAAGCGGAGTTTTGATTCTGCGTTTATCGCTTATAAATACTGGATTGTTTAACTGGTTGTGTGTGAGCTCGCACTGACATTACGAAGGGTGATAGATTCTTGGTTTGTTTGTTATATTATATTATATATCGATCAGCATTAAGAATACTTCAACCCTCAAAAGCGACAGTAGCCACATGACCCTTAATTGAGAAAAATGAAATGATCATTTTTTTTTGAAGCACTGCGAGAACAAATAACTTTTGTTAATTTAGACTCATTTCGGAACATCCGAACTGCATATTAACGTTTAAATTCGTGCTAGTAGAAATTGAGACAAATTTTCATCACCAGCTCGATGTTGTAAATAGAAGAAATTCACCGCTGCGATTTCTACATCCACGCTGGTATTCTGCAAACTAGTTGCAGATAGATGCCATTTGATGATGTTTTCTCCGTAAAAGCCAGACCACGTCGGTCAATCACACAGAAAATCGTTAAAAACCATCGTTTGAAATTGTTCACGAGAAAATTCCATTTTTGACAACGCTAACTTTTTTGAAGCAAGCAATCATAACTAGTTTGCTTCTTTGTGATCTGTCAATGCTGTTGTGAAAATATTAAATTTTGCGATAATAATACTCTCAACTTTCAGTTACGCCATCTAGTACTAGTTTCTAGAAACTTTCGCAGCAATCTATGTGTAATAGTACTTTTGAAAAAGCCCTAATACGGCAAAAAGTATGTCAAATTGTTCTAGTATAAAAAAATATTGCAACATTTAGATGGATGGTAGTTTTTATGAGACACCTTGTATTAATTGAGTTTTTACAAACCAAACAATTTGAACTGACTTTTTTTATATTGTATTCAAAAAGATTGTAGAAAACGAAGCAGAATAACCACACCAGCATACTCTTAATCTTCACCAGTCACAATGCGTCTCAAAGTAAAGAGGACTTATTCAAAATAACCAATATTAGTAGCGCCACCTATTGGATATAATATGCTTTGGCAAGGTACATATTCCACTGATATTATGTCTAATTTTTATGAGAATCAGAATAATATTGCGCTTGAATTGATGATGTAACATAGAACAAAAAGTGAATATTATGTTTTGTGTGTTAAAACTTGGTAAAACATTTACCGAAACTTATCAACTGATAAAACATTTTTATGGTGATGATTGTCTATCCCCTAGCAGAGTGCATAAGTCGTACTAGTGTTTGAAAGAAGGTCGCGACGGCCTAAATGACGATGAATATGTTGATCAACATTCATCATAACCGAACAAAACATCGAGAATGTTTACAAATTCATTAAAAAAGAGCCGAAATCTTCATTGTGATACATGGCAGTGGAATTAAGTATGTCCAAAGCTCCATTCCAACGCATTTTTACTAAGCATTTGGGGATTAGAAAGATTTGCCCACGGTTTGTATCACACTATGATGACCAAAAATTGCTTTGAATTCAACATTGTAAAGACTTGATTGAGAGTCAAAAAAAGACAAAAACCTCAAGTACTTCATTGTACCTAGCGATGACGCGTGATGTTTTCAATAAGATTCAGAAATGAAGCGCCAAAATTCTAAGTGGAAGCACTCAAGCGAAGAAAATCCGAAAAAAACTCGTTTGGCAGAGGCAAAATTGAACACAATGTTGATTTTTTTCTACGATTCGGAAGGAAAGAATATGTTCCACTTGGCCAAACGGTTAATTTTATGTATTATCTAGGTATTATGAAGCGTTTATTGTTGCGTATTCGTCGTGTGCAGCCACGATATCGTGAAAGTGGAAGTTGACATCATTTTTTTTTTTTTTTTTTTTTTTTATCGGTCTAGCACACGTGCTGCAGGGAAGTCCCTAAAGCGCTGCAGGAGCGACACGTGTGCGGAAAAAGCGCTTCACGTTGTTCTTGAATCGCTGTAAATTGTACTCGGTGGGAAACACAGTCCTGGGTAAGCCATTCCAAAGAGATGATGTTCTGCATATAAAAGACTGCTTGAAAAGCGTTGTACGAGGAGTAACAAGCTGAACCTCATACGGATGTAAAGTATCAGCGCGACGTGTACATCTAACATGCACCGCTCTGGGAGGAATTAAGCGGGCTACATCCTTCGAACACTCTCCATGAAAATACTTGTAGAATAGACTCAAGTCGCTAACCGTTCTTCGATATTCCAGCGAATCAAGGCCGCCGGTCAGCTCTGGGTCTTCAATCAGACGAACAGCTCTTCTCTGAACAGAATCCAACAAATGCAGTGTATGTTTGGGAGCGGAGCCCCAAACATGGGAGCAGTATTCCATAGTTGGTCGAATTTGAGCTTTGTAAAGAATTCACAGTTGTTGTAGAGTGTAAAGCTTTCTGGCTCGAAATAATATTCCCCACTTTTGAGAAGCTCGCCTTGCTATGCCTGGAACATGTTCATGCCAGGACATATTTGCTCCCAAATTAACGCCCAACAAATTGAGTGACGATGCTAGGGGAATGGAGTGCCCCGACATAACTATGTCGGGTTCAGCAACGTTAACTTTTTTAGAAAAAACTGCCGCCTGGGTTTTTGTAGCGTTAAATTCCACTTGGTTACTGTCACCCCAAGATAGAAATTCTTCCAGGTCTTTGTTAAGTTGAAAGACTTCCTGTTGTCTGCGGATATTCGCCTGAGCAGCCGAGGTCTGAAGGTTCAAAGTGAATGAAGAGATAAGCGTACTGTCATCTGCAAAGCTATAGATGGGATTCCCGGTCTTTTCCAGCAGATCGTTAATGTAAATAAGAAAGAGAGTAGGAGACAGTATGGAGCCTTGGGGCACACCGGCGTTAACAGTAAAGGTGATAGAAAGAAATCCGTCGACTGCAACTCGTAAAGAACGCTCTCTGAGGAAACATGAGAGCCACAAACAGAACGTTTCAGACATACCATAAGAGCGTACCTTAGCCAACAGTCCATCGTGCCAAACACGGTCGAATGCCTTGGATATGTCAAAAGCAACCGCTCGAGATTCTCCGAAGTGTTCAATTGCGTTGTTCCGAACATGTGTTACATAAATCAGAAGATCTGTTTATCTATGTTTACGAAAGCTATATTAGTAATCGCTAATAATGTTGAATACTTCAAGGTATTTTAGAAGATGCTGATTAACAGCCTTTTCCATGACTTTCGATGTTATTGAAAGCAGTGCGACTGGTCGGTAGTTGTTTGGCAAGGGCTTCTTGCGTTTTTTAGGTATCGGCTGAACTATGGCACATTTCCAGCAGGAAGGAAATATTCCCTTTCTGTAGGATAGGTTGAAAAGTCTACAGAAAGAGAACTATGGCAGGTATTCCGTCAGCGCCAGAAACTTTTTTGGTGTCTAGCTTCATTAAAATACGTTTTATGATACGTTGTCTGAAGATAACATCGGGCATCCTTGAATGCACTATGGGAATAGTAGGTGGTGTTTTTCCTTGAAAATCGGTAGTAGAATGTGAAGCAAACAGTTCGGCCAACAAGTTTGCTTTCTCAACAGGTGACATTGCAATAGAACTATCTAGCCCTGGAATTGTTGGGACAAGCGAGAAGTTTGTTTCTAATTCACTGATTGTGTGCCTCCTTGGTTTCGTCGATAATTTCTTTGCGTCTGTTCCGGGCACGAAAAAAGGTGTTACGATTTATGGTGTTAGAATTTTCACGCCATTTTCGGTAGGCAAGATGTTTAAAAGCAACAGCTTCTTTGCATTTTCGGTCAAACCAAGGCTTGCTGTTAGAAGGACATTTCTTCGAAAATGGAATGTAAGCTTCCATACCAGCTAAGATAACATCGGAAACCTCCCTGGCGCAGTCAGATGGGTCGTCGGATCGAAAACAAACGTCTAACCAAGAGAAAGTTCGAAAATATTCCGTGAGATCTTCCCATTTAGCAGATTTGTAATGCCACATCTTGCGCGGTTTAGGCGCCTCTCTGTCACTGACTGGTAGGACACTCGATGTCAAAAGCAGTTTATTATCGGAAGAACCCAATGGCGGATTTACGGTGATCCGTGTTGGTTCGTCAATAAGCTGAGTTAAGCAACAACTGATTGAGAATGATTCAGCTTCACGACCTTGTTCGTCGGTCCATAATGCATCATCTCGTCGTTCAATGCTTATTACCGATTTTTTTACCAAAAACGGCATTTTAACCATTAACCATTCACCGTATGCGCGCTGATTTGACTCCGTGCGACTTCTGTCTATTCCCAAATTATATTTATCGGTGAAAGGAAAACGTTATGTATATATTAAAGATATCCAATAGGCGTTTACCAGGATAATGGCAGACATCTTAAAAGATAATCTAAAAAGAAGTCCAGAGGGGACTATTATGAACATAAAAAGTGAATTTTACCACAATGGTTAGTTATTGTTTTAACATTTAAAAAAAGTCCTGTTTACCTTGAGACACGCTGTGTATATGAGCACAACAATTATTGTGATTGAATTAAAACTGAACGTTCTATTTCTTTATCATTTTGTGCTGTGGAATTTTCTTTATCACTTGTGTAAATTTGAATAATTTAGTTCGTTTATTTAAGACTGAATTTTTTTTTTTGCAGCGCACCAAAACGATCGGTAAAATTCAACCCAGCTGAGAGCGAGACGTACAGAGCTCTCCAAGAAGAACAGGAACTGGGAAGTTACGGACGACCTGTCCAGGAGTTTACTACACCCCATACTCCTCCACAGAGTAAAATATATGCTCCTACCAAGGTAAATCAAATGAATAGTACGATTAAATCGAATTGAATGGAGCATGCGTAACTAAAATACGTGCTATCTTGCCAACGCTTCATTTAATGTTTAACATAATGTACAAGGTGAGTCAACGATAGAGTAAATTTTATTATCTCATTTGTTTCGGGAATGATGAAAAAATGTTAAATACAACAGTTTTAGAGAATGTTAAGGTGCACAGTTTAAAATTATTTTTGAGTATACAGGGTACTTCAAAAAAGTGTGGCCGATATAATATGTTTTTTTAAATGGAACATTTTATTTTCTAATTTATTTTAAAATCCGGCGTAAATTTTTTTAACTTTTTTATCAATAATGTTATATACCCAAACCTAGTAGTTTCTCTAATATTTCAATTTTAAAAAAAAAATACTAGTTTTCAGTTTTGTAAAAAATTGCCAGTAGCGCCATTGTGTCTGAAGGTGGAATACTCATAATTGGTAGGAGCGTTCTATAGAGATGAAAAAAAAAAGTTATATGTAAAGAAATGTGAGTTAGATGGTACAGGGTGTTCAAAATAAATTTATGTATTTCGACTATTTTACATTGAAAAATCTCAAATTTTATTAAGTATGTCATATACCTATTTCTAATAGTTTTCGATTCATTTTGAATTTTTCAATTTTTACCCTTATTTTTGATACACTTACACTATTGCGAAAACATAAACAAATAGTTAATAATAATTTTAATATAGTTTAACTTATCTAATGATTAATTATCATGACGTAATAAATGTTTAAAATATGCCCGTCTACTTGAATACACATGTTTAGTCGTTTTACTATTCACTTTCCTTAGCATAAAGGGCGCTATTGTCCTGCACGCATCCCGTATCCTATTTTCCATATCTACTGGTGTTGTAGGGGGATTCACATAAACACGATCTTTAATGTAACCCCACAAAAAGAAGTCTAAAGATGTTAAGTCACATGATCGAGGGGGCCACTGAATGAATCCATCCCTACCGATCCATTTTTATGAGTAACGATCGTTTAAAAATTCCTGAACTTCCCGGTGATAATGAGCAGGAGCTCCGTCTTGTTGAATCCACATTTGTTCCCTTTCAAAGTTATCAACTTCTTCAAGAAGCTGGGGGCAAATCTCGTTTTGCAAAAAATTTAGATATCTACGCCCGTTGAGCTGCTGCGGAAAAAATATGGACCAATATTTCGAAAATTTAATATTCCACACCATACATTAAGCGACCAGTGGTTTTGGTTTTGAACTTCCTGGACCCAAAATGGATTAACTGTTAACAGCTCCATTACTGCGAAAAGTAGCTTCATCAGAAAACATTATTTTGGATAAAAAATTTGGATCGGCCTCTATTGCTCCTTTCATGGTGGTACAAAACTTTACTAGTCGTTCAAAATCACAGTCTTGCAGTTCTTGGTGTAGTTCCATATGAAAGGGATGATACTTGTATTTTCTCGTGGTGCGATTAGCCGTAGATTGGGATGTGTCAGATAAGTCAGCTAGTTGACGGCTGCTGACCTGGGGATTATCTTCAACATAAAGTAAAATCTCTATTTCTTTTTCCTCATTGATAGCATTCTGGTTTACTACTTTCCGTTTCGTATACTCAACGCTACCACTACCATCAAACCGTTCCATTAAGCACTGAAAAGATTTTCTAGATGGTATACGTCTATTAGGGTACTTCGCTCCGTAAAGCCTTACTGCCAAAAGACAATTTTTTCCCGCCTCGCCCAGTATATAAACCATATCAATTAATTCATTTTTAGGAAAATCCATAACTATTACCTTTATACGTCACTTACTACACAGTTAAACTATTTTTACTTGCTTAATAGACATGTCAAAATTTGACAATGTCTACATTTTTGTTTTGTCGTGGCAACTATGATAGCGTAAGTGTATTAAAAATAACCGGTCAAGTGCAAGTTGAACTTGCACAATTAGTGTTCCGTACGTTGATTGTTTTTGAAATAAAAAGTTTTGTTAGGGTGGTATAAAATGATCAGTGACTTCACAAAATACACCCCAAATGAGTTTTCAACAAAGTTTGTTTCCAATCTTTACTGAAAACTGGTGATCTTGAAATATTGGTTTTTTTCTATACCAGATAAATTATTAAAGGTAATGATAATTTTCGTTCAATCTATACCCAAGGAGAATATTCCAGGATTTTTTCAAAATTTTTTGATCAGTACTTTTCGAGATAAGGTAGGGGACAGCGATTTTTCACGATTTTTTAAAAGTAATACGAAGAAAACTGTGCGCAAGTATTACATTATATATATATTTTTTACTCGTGTTTTCACAAGCTTTCATTTGACACCACACTCGATGACCTAGTAAAAAAATTTTTTTTTCACTTCCGATTTCACCACTCAAAACGAATCCCTTAAGTCAAAATTTATGTTACGGTGATATAAAATGATCAGTGACTTCACAAAATACACCCCAAATAAGTTTTCAACAAAGTTTATTCCAATCTTCACTGAAAATTGATGACCTTGATTTTTCTGTTTTTTTTATATAACAGATAAATTATTACACGTAATGCACTCGTGATAATTTTCGTTCAATCTACACCCCGTGGAGAATATTCCAGAATTTTTTCAAAATTTTTTGATAAGTACTTTCCGAGATAAGGCGGGTGGACAGCGATTTTTCGCGATTTTTTTTAAAAATAATACAAAGAAAAGTGAGCGCAAGTATTACATTATATATATATTTTTTACTCGTGTTTTCACAAGCTTTCATTTGACACCCCACTCGATTAGCTAGTAAAAAAATTTTTTTTTCATTTCCGATTTCACCCCCCAAAACTAACCCCTTAAGTCAAAATTTAATTTTCAAAACTACATGGCTCTGATGAGGCCATCAATTCCTATAATGCTACCAAATTTTAACTTTCTATGACAAATAGTTTCGGAGAAAATCGGGTGTGACAGACGGACAGACGGACAGACAGACGGACAGACACCGAAGTGATCTTATAAGTGTTCCGTACGGAACACTAACAAGGGTAAAAATTGAAAAATTCAAAATAAATCGAAAACTATTAGAAATAGGTATATGACATACTTAATAAAAGTTGGAGGGTTTTGTAAAATCTATCAGAAAAAATAATAATATACAGGGTGTGCCATTTAAAAAATTTGAGATTTTTCAATTTAGAATAGTCGAAATATATAAATTTATTTTGAACACCCTACAGCATCTAACTCAAACTTCTTTACACATATCTTTTTTTTTCGTCTTTATAGAACGCTCGTACCAATTATGAGTATTCCACTTTCAGAAACAATGGCTCTACTGGCAATTTTTTACAAAACTAAAAACTAGTATTTTAAAAAAAAAAAATAAAATATTAGAAAAACTACTAGGATTAAGTATATAACATTATCAATAAAAAAGTTATAAAATTTTACTCAGAATTTAAAAATAAATTAGAAAATAGGATGTTCCATTTAAAAAAAACATATTTTATATCGGCCACACTTTTTTGAAGTACCCCGTATACTCAAAAATAATTTTAAACTGTGCACCTTAACATTCCCTAAAACTATTGTATTTAGCATTTTTTTCGTCATTCCTGAAACAAATGAGATAATGAACTGTACTCTATCGTTGACTCGCCCTGTAACATACATAGGTGTAAGTTTAATTTTTATAATGTTTGTACGTAAGATCATATTACATATACAGAGCGTCCTTAACGTAACCTATCCCCTGGTATTTTGGAATGACTTAAAATCGGTTTACTCATATAGGACTTTTTCTAAGTTGAAATGTTATAGTACTCGTCCAGATGAACAACAACAAATACCGGCAGCATCGACACGATATAATATATTATTATTAACGGAAAACTATAACAAATAGATGCTTATACTGCACTCTGTCGGTGACTTACTAAGCCTATTCAAGCAGAGCGGCACAGCACGGCTGGCACTTATTGCAGAAACGCACCTTTCTCGAGCTTACTGCTCGAAGGCATAGATGGCAGCATTGGTATAACAACGGGTCATTACCTAGCCCAGCTGATAAGCCGTGATACGGCGAAACGCGTCTTGGGATGGTTCAGCAAATACGAAGAACACTTTTTGGTAACTTCTAAAAATGCGATTCTTTTCGTTTCGTCTTTAGTTGTTATACCAATGCTGCCATATATTATTATTATTAATAACTAGTTTAGCCCAATCGTCAAAGGCAAATTTTGACAAAAAGCTTTCATTAAATGTTAACATTTTGGCATTCAGTTTTTTGAACGTAGAATACGATAAAAAAAAGTTTGCTGCTCTAAGCCTACAAAATCGAAAATAAAATGAAAAATGCGGTTTTTTTCGCAAATATCTTAAAAACTAAAAAAGATATCCATGTGAAAGACAGGAAATTTTATAAAAAAATAGTATGTAGATTATTTTTTTTAGTTTTACCGTACTTAAAAAAAATATTTAAAATAAAATGGCTGGTTTAACTCCTTCAGTTGTAGTGGGAATCATTCTTCCAACCTCATTTATGATTAAATTAACGCTTCTATATACCGCTAAATGACGGCCAGAGAGTACGTAATTCATTTAATTTGTTCGAGTATTTAGAATTTTTGTGTTTTTTGATAAATGTTTTCTTTGTACCTGGATGTTTAAATGAAATATAAATACTTTATATTTAAAACTTAGACTTTTATCTATTATTTCTCACTTTAAATATTTATGGATTATCACAGGGGAACAGCTGTTTTGGTGTCGAGGTTTTTTGAGCTGATTCTATATCAATTTGATGTCCTGAATTCAAATAACGTATTCATTTGTACCCAGGAGCTCAAATTTTTAAGATATACAATTTTAGAGAAATATAAGTTACATTATTGTAACTCAAATCCGTAAGTGTAGTAAACAAAAGTAGATACGAAATTTTTATTTTAGTTATACAAAATACAATAGTATGTCGTACTTACAAACAAAAATAAAACATTGAAGAAATGAAATAGTCACTCAACACTTGGAAAGCTTCTTTTCCGCGACATTCTTGAATGTTTTTTTAAACAGTCCCTTTTTAAACTCCAGCAGTAATCTGCCATCATGTGCATGTCCCATCTTCCTTGGTAGCGGTCCTCCATAACTTTAATATCTTGGTGAAATCTTTCACCTTGTTCCTCACTCATGTCTCCTAAACTTTCTGGAAAACGGTCTAAGTGGCTGTGTAAATAGTGTATTTTAATACTCATATTGCACCCTAAGGATTTGAAACTATTAAGCATCTTGTTAACCATTTCAACATAGTTTTGAGCTTTATGTTTGCCTAGAAAATTTTCTACAACTGCAACAAATGATGTCCAAGCTTCTCGTTCAACTTGATTCATTGAATTTATGAAGGCAGGATCCTTAATTAATTGTCTTATTTTTGGGCCGTTAAATATCCCTGCTTTGAGTTTTTCTGTGCTCAACTGATGCATTTTTACCCCTATATATGCAAAACAAGACCCATTCTTATCAAGAGCCTTTACAAATTGCTTCATTAAGCCCAACTTTATATGTAACGGAGGAAGTATGATTTTTTCTCTTTCAACCAAAGCGTCGTTAATGACATTCTTTTCCCCAACGTCCATGTTTTCTCTCTGAGGCCAATCTTTTCTAACCCAGTGGTGTGTTTTGTCCCTACTATCCCAGAGGCACAAGAAACACTGATATTTCGTGTAACCACTTTGCTGCCCAAGAAGAAAGTTTACCATTTTTAAGTCTACACAAATCATCCATTGATGTTCGTAATACTTTATCTTCTACAAGACCAAAGCTATGGTATTATATTCTTCTTTCAGTTTCGTTGAGTGAGCTAGTGGTATTGAACCATATTTATTCCCATTATGTAGAAGGACACATTTTAAACTTCTCTTTGAACTGTCAATAAATAGGCGCCAATCATCTGGAATATATTCAGAAAGTCCCATTTCTTTCATGAGTCTCCTAATTTCGTGACAAAATACAAGATTGTCTTCTTGAGAAAAGAATGGTAGCAGATCTTTTTCTCTTGTACGGTAAAAGGTAATTTTGGTTCCTTGTTCCAGTAAATTTTTGTTGTTCAACCTAGAAGCCAGTACTTCAGAAGCTTTTTTCGATAAATTGAGATCCCTGGTGAGATCATTTAATTCATTTTGATTGAAGCGTTGAGGATCTGATGACGTCCCCTCATAGTCACTGTTAGTTTCATTAGCATCAGAACTTTTATTAGCATCAGAAGAGCGATCAGAGGGAAAATATTCGTCATCAGAGCTATGTGGTAGCTGATGAAATGTTGGAATCGGTATTTCATCTGAGTGCGGGATAGGGCGTATTGCCGAGTCTAAATTGGGATAAGTCCACTTACTGCGGTTATTTCGATTGATTCCATTAGTATTTACTAAACAGAAATAACAATCATTGAAGTGGTTTTTTTGGTTCTCTCCAAACCATTGGTACGCCGAATTTTAGACATTTTCTTTTCCCGGTAGTCCACTGCCGTAAATGCTCTGTACAAGTTTTACATACGAGATGCGGGGCCCACGTTTTGTCCTGATCACCAAGCTTAACTCCAAAGTATCCAAGATACGCTCGCTTTACAAAGTCAGTAATAGTTTGTCTGTTTTGTTGAAACATGTATTCTCCGCATATATAGCAAAACACATCAGGTTGATTTACACAACTTCTTCTTGAACTGGAACCTGAACTCATTTTAATTCTGTTCAATAACACAAAAACACTCTTTTCTTAACATAAAATAACACGCCGAATTCGATCTACTCTCATTAGTAAGAACGCACAAACTGACGAGACTTACCCGAGTTAGGTGATTAAAAGGGTCAGTTCAGGTACCTGATAGGCAATGGTTCCACTATTTATAGATTTACCTGGAATTTACTCAATTACAGACTGACAATAAAACCATTGTACCTACATTAATGAATATATAATAATTTTAGAACTCTCATAAATGAATATACTGAATAAAAACCACATTGGTAGATAAGTTGATGTATCTAAAAAAGTAGAGCTGATAGAGAAAAACGGATTGCATGTATAGATTTAGCGTCCCAAATATAGTTAAAAATCAGCTCTAAAATCCCAGGCACCAAAACAAAAATATTTTTTTTTGCCCTGTGTTATGATTAATAATAAGCAAAAAATAAGTATATCATAAACACTTTAAGAGCAAAATTACAAAGAAAGAGAAAGGTTTTTTTTAAACTTTTTTTTTTATCAAGTATACTTTTAACTGTAACTAAAAAAAAAAATGTGCAACTTTTTTTGACCATTTCGTACTGCTTTGAACGTAATATTGTCGGCATCAGGCAAATTTTGATATTTTAAAACTCAATTTTTAAATAACACAGACCATGTGGGTATTTTTAATTATTCTTATATTGAAACTTATGGTATAATAATGATATATACACAAGGATTTTTTTTTTCAAAACTATATTTTTTTAAATATCTGTAATTTACTGTATGCCCCTTAAAAATCAAGCAAACAAAAATTTCGTTTTAAGTTTTACAAGTTATAAAGCAATAAAAATAAAAACTATTAGTATCATCGGAAAGCTGAAAGTCCCCTCTTCAAAAAGCTATTTTTTAAATTCTGAAAACAAGTAATATCGATTAAACTTCAAGCGGTGCGTAGACTTTCAAATTAGCTTGTTTGGCACGTTATACTTTTTGAATCATCCAGCCGAATTTTTAATAAATTCTCATGCTGATAAAAAAATTCTGGAAAAAAAAATCTATATACTGTTTTTTTTTTGTAAAATTTCCCGCTTTTTCACGTGGCGATATTAATTTTTCGATATCTTTTTTATTTCTCGAGATATTATCAAAAAACCAAATTTTATATTTTATTTTGGAATTTGTGGACTTAGCGTACATCAAACTTTAGCAAACTTTTCTTTATCGTATTCTACGTCCAAAAAACTACTTGTTTGCCAAAATGCAGCCTATTAACATTTAATGAGAGCTCAAAACCCCTAGCAATTGGACTAGTTAGCCTAGACCATTTCCCAATGTCAAAAACAAATCCGATTGTTGTGGATAAGAGTTTGACATTCAGTAAATACGTCCACATAGTTTGGTGGTCCAGTTTTTATTGTGCCATTTATAGTGAATTTTTGAAGAAGATGTAACCGATAAACATGAATTTACGTGCTGCTGAAAAATCTCTAAAGCACTACACTAGAGATGCGTGTGCGGAAAAAACAATTCACATCTCACTTGAATCGCTGCAAATTGTACTTGTTGGAAAACAAAATCCGGGGCAAATCATTTCAAAGGGATAATCTCCATATAAAAGAGTACTACGCCTAAAAGAAAGGGGTGTCCCGACATAACTACATCGAGTTCAGTAACAGAAACTTTTTTTAGAATAAGCTGCCGCCTGGCCGTAGCGTTAAATTCTACTTGGTTACTGTCACTCCATGAGAAAGAGAGTAGGAGACAGTATGGAGCCTTGGGACACTCCTCCGTTGATAGTGAAGGTATTACAAAGAAATCCGTAAACTCGTAAAGTATGCTCTCTGAGGAAAAACGAGAGCCATAAATAAAACATTTCAGGCATACCATAAGAACGTAGCTTAGCCAGCAATCCGTCATGCCAAACATGGTCGAATGCCTTGGATATATTAGTGCAACTGCTCAAGATTCTCTAAATTATTCAATTACTTTATTTTAAACATTTATTACATAAATTAGAAGATCTCATGTTGATCTTTGCTTACGAAAGCCGTATTGATGGGCGAAGATAACATTGAATTCTTCGTGATATTTTAGAACATGCTGATTGATTGCCTTTTCCATAACTTTCGATATTATTCGGTCGGTAGTTGAACGAGGAAGGAACTATCCCCTTTCTATAGGATAGGTTGAAAAGTCTACAAAAACTGGTGTTAGTTCCATGGCTCATCTTTTGGGCAAGACAATATCGGGCATCCTTGACTGCACTATGGAAATAGTTGGTGGTCCTTTTCTTTAGAAGGTGACATTGGAATATGAAGCAAAAAAGTTCAGCTAACAAGTTGGCTTTCTCAACTGACGTTGTTGCAATGGTATTACCTAGCCGTGTGAGTGGTGGTATAGTAGGTTTAGTGGAATTTTGAACAATAACCTTATTGAGTGATAAAGTACCTCTTTTTGAAACAGCTATTTACTGTAGAGGTTTACGACATGCTTAATACACTGAAGGAACAAAGTCCTTTCTAGGCCAATATCAAAAATTTGTTTGCAAATTTCAAGAGAGGAAGAAGCGATAGTAGTAATGAACACTGTGCTGGAAGACCTGTTTCTGCGTCAATCCGAGCGAATGTCGAGGCTGCGCATGAAATGATTTTGAAGAATCAACGAATTGTGCTGAAACGTATAGCAGAGATTCTGAACACTTCGTACAAAAATATTTTTTACATTGTCTATTCTGATTTTGTATATGAGAAAATTATCAGTAAAATAGATCCCTAAATGACTGACCACCGCACAGTGGCACGAAATTTTTTGTCCAAAAGTTTCTAGAGCACTTATTTCACAACCGATCGAGATGTTTTTGTTAAATACATGTCATTTAATTTCCAAAAAACGTAAGAGAGTCGATTTTTGAATTATCACAAACAGATGGAGAAAAAAATTGGCCAAAATTATCATTTTATCATAAATTTTAGTAACAGTTGCAGCAAGATTTTTTTTTACTACTACTTTACTTATATACCTTGTTATTCGGGGTTTTCGTGATCGCTGATTTCGAATATGTAGTCCAAATTTTACTATTCCGAAATTCAAGATGGCGAATCAAATATGGCTGCTGTAAAATGCTAAAAACTTATAAAAATTGAGTTATTTCGACTAAACACTTGATTTTCTAATGTTACTGGTTACAAATATCCTTTCTGAAATTAGATCTAGTTCAAGTTCAAGTCCGAAATCTAAGATGGCGGATCCAAAATGGCGCGATAAGATGATAAACAATTATAAAAATTAGTTATTTGGGCCAAACTTGTTATTTGGTATTTTTCAATGTTACCGATAAAAAAAATCTGCAATACAAGTACGATATGCTAGGTAGTAACCTACTAATATTTTGAACTTTTTTGTACTAGAAACCTCTATTTTTTACCTAGTAAATAAAAAACAAAAAAAATTATTTTAATTATTTATATTTTTAAATAATCATCTATCATCCCCATAAACTAGTATCCATAAAAATCTCTAACCATAGCTCAAACAAGGCTTAGTGTGATTCATATACAGGATGTTACAAGTTTCAAAGTTTTGGTTTAACAAAATATTTTAGAAGAAATATTATAATGATATTTTAATGATGTTCAAATAGATTTAAAAGTTTATTTTATTTGTTTATGTTTTGTATATTACTGGTTCCTGTCATATTGTGTGATGTACTTCATGGAGTGAAAAATCCCGAGACATTTGAAGAAAAAAACAATGTTTTTTGCCAAAAATCGATTTTATGCTTCAATATAGTTTCCTTCAAAAGCAATAAACTTATTCCAGTGATCTTCCAGCATTTCATATAGTATGAACTAGCTCTCTAAAATAGGGCTGTTTCCCATTCTCTTCATTTGAACCAATTCTCTTTCCTGGAGCCACCTTTTCAAATTTGGGAAGAGGTAATAATCCCTGGAGGCCAGATCTGGTGAATACGACGGATAAGGCAGGCAATTGGGCAATCAATTGCCCAATTGGTCCAATTTCACCATCGATTTTATGACGTTGTGACCTAATGCATTATCTTGGTGAAACCACATCTTTTTCTTCGCTAAATGCTTCCTTTTTCCTGATTTCACCATCAAACGGTCCAGTAAACTAACATAATAATCTCCGGTGATTATTCGTCCCATCTCAAGATAATCGATCAGAAATATTACATGCGCATCCTAACAAATACTTACCAAAATCTTTCCAGCCGATATTTGTGTTTTTGGACCTTTCGTGCATTCCAGCCACTCTGTGGACAGCCTGTTGGACTGGCGTTTAATGGTGGATCCATATTTCGTCCATTGTTATGAATTGACGCAAAAACTCCTATGGATCACGCCGAAACAGTGCCAAACAAACTGAATCTTCAACACGTTGCTGTTTATAATCAGTCATAAGAGGGCGCGGTACCCATCGGGCACATAGGTTTTTAATATGCTCATTTGAACGTCCAGAACGTGGTACATCGTCGGTGCTTTTACAACCACTGAACCACCGCGTTCGACGTAGCAGATGTGCCATAACACTTCCCATGCCATTTTTTGGGCCCGACTGTATTTTTTCATTGTAATAGATAAAATGTCAGGAAAAATTTACACGAATCTTCTGAGCGTTGACACTAACTGAAACTCATATGATTTTTTGTTTGTGCTGCCATCTCTCGGAATGTCTCGGAATTATTCATCCTATGTAAGTACTGTACTAGTATAGCGTTTAAATTTTTAATAATTATATTAATTCAGTGTTTTTTTTTTGCACGACTTTTAGGCTACAATGTTTCAATGTATTTCTTATTACCGTCAATTTAATGTTGCTGTTTTTTTTTGTATTAAAAATATACTAACTGATGAAATAAGTTTGTATAACGTTGCTCTTGAGGAGAATCTTCCCCATTTCTTTATTTTTTAGGTTTTCTTCATCCCTCGTAGATTGGCTCTTTAAAAAAATGCTTTCGTTGTATGTATTAAATATTTTAATATAATTATTTGTGTTAATGGTAAATATTTATTACTGAATATGAATGACACTTTTGGTTCTAACCATTGCACAACATTTTTATTTGTTTTATTTTTTTCTGTTGATTCTATCAGTTGATTTACTTAGTGATAATGGGCCAATTGGCAATTAGATTGTGTTAAATTGAGGTGACTTTCAGACATGATATACAATGTCAGCTCGTATGTGAATTTCTGTCACTATCCCGTCGGTCGTAGAGGTTTTCGGGCGTCCTGAGCGGTTATAATCTTGAATGGATGTACGACCAACTTTAAATTCAGCAGCCCACTTTTCAGTTGTCCGTTGGAATTAAACCTTTTAAAACGAAGAACAGCTCGCACTTTAATTTTGTCCTTTTTGTAGAAACTATTAAAACTTTACACACACGTGCCTGAAACTTCACAGCATGCCATCTAGTAGATAACACTTAACAAATATCTTAATTTGGTCATCTTGTAATAAAAATACAATTCTATGATGCATCTAGTGGATGCATATTTAGTATTAAATCATAATCAATGATGAGATACTTTAAGTTGCCAAAAAAGGAAATCTCCACCCAAATCAAATTAATAATTAAATCGACAATTGCTTGTCAGCGATAAAGCAGAAACGTTTGCAGAACACCTTCAAAGTCGGTTCTTACCTAATCCAGGATCAGATGAACTGCGATTCTGCTGGTTACGCCAAAAGAAGTTACTGAAGAAATTCGCACAAACTCAATCCAAACAAGGCATCCGGCTTTGATCTAATAACTGATAATATACTTAAAAAATTTCAAAGAAAGGCTTTAGTAAAACTTACTACACTAATTAACGCCTCAATCCGACTAAAGCATGTACCAAGATCTTGGAAAGTATCGAAATTAATTATGCTACCTAAACCTGGCAAAAATCACACCGAAGTTGAATGGGCCAATTGCACTGCAGCCAATTATATCGAAGTTGTTTGAAAAGTTGATTCTGAAAAAGCATAAAATAATCATTTAAAAATACCAACTAGTTCCATCTCACCAGTTTGGTTTTCGTGACAAACACTCAACTATTGACCAGGTGCATAGAATAACCGTCATAGAAAAATCCTTAGAACATAAAAAACTATGGTCTGCAATCTTTCGAGATATAGCACAGGCGTTCGACCGAGTATGACATGTCGGCCTGTTACATAAATTAAAATCTATTCTTCCTGATTCTTACAATCAACTCCTCACGTCATACTTAAGTGAATGACAATTCCACGTCAAGCACGAAGATGCGTAATCAGAACTCAGAGATATCAAAGCCGGTGTACCCCAGGGAAGTGTTTTGGGACCAGTTTTCTACTCACTGTATATAAATGACGTACCACTAGCGCCGAATTGTACACTTGCTACATAGTAGACGATACCGCAATAATGGTAATAGGAAACTCAATTGAGGAATCGACATCAAAACTGCAACGTGGAGTGGATAAAATTGCCATCTGGACTCGTAAATGGCGCATCGAACTTCACCAACAAAACACAAAACAAAACGATCCACCAACAACCAATCTTTCATAATGGGGTAATAATTCAACCTGCCAATACGGCAAAGTACCTTGGAATGACACTTGACGCCAAACTTTGTTGAAAGGCGCAGATCAAGAAGAAACAACAGGAACTGCAACTTAAATCTCGAAAAATGTAATGGCTGCTTGGACGTCGATCCGAATTGCCATTGTACAGCAAGCTGCTCCTATACAAACAAGTGCTGCGGCCAATTATGGGAACGTGCAAAAAAATGTAACATTGATCTAATCCAGCGCTATCAGAACAAAGTTCTAAGATGCATGATCAACGCACCTTGGTATCCACGCAACAGTGATATCCACAAAGAACTAGGAGTTGAAAGTGTTGCAGCTATCATTGCGAGATTTACTGTTTCGCATGGAAATCCTCTTCAGCATCATGTAAATGAAGAAGCATCAAGGCTTTTAAAACGTGCGCAACTTAATCAGACGATTCAAGCGGGAAAAACCTTTGATTTAGTGTGACATTTAATATAGTAATTCTAGAGCAAAGCAGATCGTTAGTTTATATAAACTAATTTTTGCAGTATTTTTGAACAAAAAAAAAATATTGCTTGTCACTGAACAGGTAAGTAAACTACTAGGTTACTTACCTGTTACTACTTTTTATTGAGTTGGATAGTATGCATTTACAGTGCTGAACTTAAAATAATTAGTAGAGTAGAAAAGGAACTAAAAACACTTTTTTAATTCTTTCATGTAAATTCATTTTCGGTAATGAAACGTAAATCAGCTGATTGAATCTTCTTTTTTCTGTTGTATTATTGCACCACTATAATCTAACAAACTACATTACAGAAATTAATTTCTTTTGCTACTAACAAATAACACCCAAGAACACTGTTCTCTTTTAATCAAATGTTAACATTAGTGTTGTGTGTCTAAATACGCAGTTGTTTTAGAATCTCTATAGAGGGCAACCCAACATTTTGACCTCTCGACTAACCGTCTGCCTAGTTATTCGTTTTATCGGGAGAGTCGAATAAACGCCCGTAACGTTGATCTTCGGCTCCCGTGCCCTGGACTGCCCAGATAATGCCCAAAATACAACATACATACAACAGTGGACTGTAGATCAACCATTTGTTGACACTAAAAAAGTCGAACGCCCTAAAGGGCAGACGCCGCCAATACCGGAAGACGAAGCTGGACCCGCTTTTTTCCAGCCAAAAACGGCTGTTATTCGAGTTTTTTAGTGGATCCAGCTTCGTCCTTCGGTATTGGCGGCGTCTGCCTTTTGCAGGTTCTCTCTTATTTTATTAAGGATAAACTAAATTTATTGATTTTATATGATTAAACGACAATCCATTTTTAAATGTAGCATTTTGGGCCTCACCTGCGCATTCCAGGCACGGGGATAACAAAATCAACGTTAAAGACTTTTATTCAACTCGCCCAATAGAATCAATAATTAGGCAGAGTCGACAGATCAAAATTTCTGGTCGCATCTTGGTTTATGATAGTCGACTAGACAGAACGATGGAAATGGGAATATATATTTTTCGCGATCTAAGAAACAGAAAAAATTCTTTTCTTTAGCAAGGGACCTCGAAACAATAATTTACCTACTGTGCCAGAAGTAAGTATGTTTCGGCCAATCTAACTGTTTTTATTTCCAAAATATTTTCTATAATCAACATTTTTTAGGTTACTCAGTAACAAGATCTTAATCAACTTTACATACTATTTCTGTTAAAATTTAAAAGCCAGAACACTGAAATAGAGGTATATTATAATATATGCCCAACCACCCTTCTAACCCTCTACCCCATTCCTTTCACCTTATCTATATATTACTATAAATAAAATACCTCACTAAAAAACCAGACACAACTCTTATAATGACAATGAAACTATACAATAATTATGCTTAAAATGTGTTCCTTGTTGCAACTAAAAACCTGGAAATATTCCTATAATACTATTAAAACCATACAGTATTTGACTACTCCACCTCTTTCACCCCTTCTTTCATTAAAATTGAAAGTAATGAAAAAATGACTTAATTTTCAGATTCCTTAACTTCACAAATCCCATTATGTCCCCCTTATATACCAGGTGTACAAGTATGAAATGCGGATTTCAGACAACAGATGGTGCACCAATGCAGTTTGTTCTATAAAGATTTGACCCTGCGCCATTTTGTTGTGTCACCAACACGGATCCCTGATCGAGACGGGGAGTTCGCCAGTCTTCTTGATCTGTTTTTAACCACCAATCCGGAGATTTACACGGTCACTGTAAATCCGCCTTTAGGTTCTTCCGACCATAAACTGCTTTCGACATCGAGTATCCTGCCAATCAGTGACAGAGAGGCGCCTAGGCCGCGCAAGATTTGGCACTACAAATCTGCTAAATGGGAAGATCTCATGGAATACTTTCGAACCTTCCCTTGGATGGACGTTTGTTTTCGATTCGATAACCCATCTGACTGCGCCAGGGAGGTCTCCGATGTTATTTTGGCTGGTCTGGAAGCTTACATCCCTTTTTCGAAGAAATGCTCCTCCAACGGCAAGCCTTGGTTCGATCGAAAATGCAAAGAAGCTGTTGCTTCTAAACATATTGCCTATCGACAATGGCGTGAAAATCCTAACACCGTAAATCGAAACATCTTTGTTCATGCCCGGAACAGATGCAAGGGAATTATCGACGAAACCAAGGAGGCACACAATCAACGAATTAGAAACAAACTTCTCGCTTGTCCCAACAATTCCAGGTCCTTTTGGGCAGTCGCTAAGGCAGTTAGTCAAAATTTTACCAAATCCACCATACCACCACTCACACGGCCAGATAATTCCATTGCAACCACACCTGTTGAGAGAGCGAACTTGTTGGCTGAACTCTTTGCTTCACATTCTACTGTCGATTTCCAAGGAAAAACACCACCTACTATTCCCATATTGCAGTCAAGGATGCCCGATGTTGTCTTCAGACAGCGCATCATAAAGCGTATTTTAATGAAGCTAGACACCAAGAAGGCTTCTGGCGCTGACGGAATACCTGCCATAGTTCTCAAAAAACTGTGCAAGGGAACTAACACCAGTTTTCTGTAGACTTTTTAACCTATCCTACACAAAGGGAATAATTCCGTCCTGCTGGAAATGTGCCACGGTTCAGCCGATACCTAAAAAAGGTAAGAAGACCTTGCCAAATAACTACCGACCAGTTGCACTGCTTTCAATAATATCGAAAGTCATGGAAAAGGTTATCAATGAGCATCTTCTAAAATATCTTGAACGATTCAATATTATTAGCGATCACCAATATGGTTTTCGTAAACATAGATCAACAGGAGATCTTCTGACTTATGTAACACATGTTTGGAACAACGCAATTGAACACTTTGGAGAATCTCGAGCGGTTGCTCTTGACATATCCAAGGCATTCGACCGTGTTTGGCACGATGGACTGTTGGCTAAGTTGCGCTCTTATGGTATGTCTGAAAGGTTCTGTTTGTGGCTCTCATGTTTCCTCAGAGAGCGTTCTTTACGAGTGGCGGTCGACGGATTTCTTTCTAACACCCTCACTATCAACGCTGGTGTGCCCCAGGGCTCCATACTGTCTCCTACTCTCTTTCTTATTTACATTAACGATCTGCTGGAAAAGACCGGGAATCCAATCTATAGCCTTGCAGATGACAGTACGCTTGTCTCTTCATTCACCTTGAACGCTCGAACATCGGCTGCTCAGGCGAATATCCGCAGACAGCAGGAGGTCGTTCAACTTAACAAAGACCTGGAAGAAATTCTATCTTGGGGTGACAGTAACCAAGTGGAATTTAACGCTACAAAAACCCAAGCGGCAGTTTTTTCTAAAAAAGTTAACGTTGCTGAACCCGACATAGTTATGTCGGGGCACTCCATTCCCCTAGCATCGTCGCTCAATTTGTTGGGCGTTAGTTTGGGAGCAAATATGTCTTGGCATGAACATGTTGCAGGCATAGCAAGGAGAGCTTCTCGAAAGTTGGGAATATTATTTAGAACCAGAAAACTTTACACCCCACAACAACTGTTAATTCTTTACAAAGCCCAAATTCGACCAACTATGGAATACTGCTCCCACGTTTGGGGCTCCGCTCCCAAACATACACTGCATTTGTTGGATTCTGTTCAGAGAAGAGCGGTCCGTCTGATTGGGGACCCGGAATTGACCGGCGGCCTTGATTCGCTGGAACATCGGAGAACGGTTTGGCGACTTGAGTCTGTTCTACAAGTATTTTCATGGAAAGTGTTCGAAGGATGTAGCCCGCTTAATTCCTCCTAAAGCGGTGCATGTTAGAAATACACGTCGCGCTGGTGCTTCGCATCCGTATGAGGTTCAGCTTGTTACTCCGCGTACAACGCTTTTCAAGCAATCTTTTATATGGAGAACGTCATCCCTTTGGAATAATTTGCCCAGCGCTGTGTTTCCCACAGAGTACAATTTGCAGCGATTCAAGAACAACGTTAATCGCTTTTTCCGCACTCGTGCCGCTCCTGGAGCGCTTTAGGGACTTCCCTGCAGCACGTGTGCTAGACCAATAAAAAAAAAAAAAAAACAAGTGTCAGACGCGCACGAGTGATAAATTGGAACAGTGTGTGCATAGTGTTGTGTTTAATATGTCGAAATTCATGCCGAACAAAGAGCATTTGCGTACAGCATTAATTTTTTGTTTTCATTTGAAGAAAAGTGCTGTTGAATCATACCGATTACTTCGAGAAGCTTATGGTGAACATGCTCCATCGCAAGATACGTGTGAACGATGGTTTCAGCGTTTCAAAAGTGGTGACTTCGATGTTGCAGACAAGGAACGTGGAAAACTGCTAAAAAAATACGAAAATGTAGAATTGCAAGCCTTGTTGGATGAAGATGATTCGCAAACACAAAAACAACTCGCCGAGCAATTGGGCGTTAGTCAACAAGCTGTTTCCAATTGGCTACGAGAGATGGAAAAGATTCAGAAGACCGGTAAATGGGTACCACATGAGTTGAACAACAGGCAAATGGAAAAGCGCAAAAACACATGTGACATTTTGCTCGCTCGGTATAAAAGGAAGTCGTTTTTTTGCATCGTATAGTTACAGAGGATGAAAAGTGGATTTATTTTGAGAATCCCAAGCGCAAAAAATCATGGGTAGACCCAGGCGCACCATTCACATCCACCGCAAGAACGAATCGCTTTGGCAGAAAGACGATGCTCTGTGTTTGGTGAGATCAGAGGGATGTGGTCTATTATGAGCTGTTAAAACCTGGGGAAACGGTTAACACTAAACGTTACCAACAACAATTGACCGATTTAAACCGTTCGCCGCTTGAAAAAAGACCAAAATACGGAAAGAGGCAACACAAAGTCATTTTTCTTCATGACAGTGCTTCATCACATACGGCAAAACCAGTTCGCGACACGCTGGAAGCACTCAGCTGGGAAGTTCTACCCCATGCGGCTTACTCATCAGACTTGGCTCCTTCCGATTACCACTTGTTTGCATCGATGGGTCACGTACTTGCCGAGCAGCGCTTTGGTTCGTACGAAGATGTGAAAAAATGGCTCAATGAATGGTTCGCAGCAAAAGGGGAAGATTTTTACTGGCGCGGTATTCACAAATTGCCCGAAAGATGGGGAAAATGTATAACAAGCGATGGAGCATACTTTGAGTAAAGCACTTTTTATTATTCTTCCGAATTTAACATGTTTTTTTAGAAAAAAAAATCCTCATTTCATACTTGTACACCTGGTATTTTATTATAAATAATATGCCTAAAATTTGTCCAGTACATCACCCAAAAAATCTGTAAATATCTCAAAATGCTATTAAAATTATGCATTGTTAAATTATCTCCACCCTTTTAGCCCTTTCCTGGGTTAAGCTTGAAAGCAATGAAATAGTAACTTAATGTTTAAATTCATAAACTTCAAAAACCCAAAAAAGGATATACAACACGATATATAGGTTTTACTATAAATATTTAAGCATAAAATGTGTTTCTTGACCCCCTTCATTCCCTTGCCTTGAAGCAACATCATTCAAGAACTATAAACTGCACTTCCTTGTTAGATGTTCTCTATTAGTGGAGACAAATGCCGTAAAATTTTTATGATTTTTGGAAATTTTTGGGTACAGTGCCAACATAAGGTAAACGAGTTTTTCTCAGCCCAATTTTGACCACAAGGTTTTATTTTAGTGCATTTTTTCACATCTTAACACTTTCGGCTCACTATTTCCTAAATATCTCAGCTTCTGTTCGTTATTATACGATAAAATAAATTCATTTTACTCGTTATAAAATTGCCTAAAAAACTGCGTAGATTGCATTTAAAAATATTAAGTACATAATCTAAAAAAAGTGTTTACTACGGCAAATTGAAAAATAGTTTTTACGTGTAACTTCCATCCAGTTCAATATTCCGGTTTCAAATTATAGGAAAATATAACTTTTATATTATCAAATAACCGGTCAAGTGCAAGTTGAACTTGCACAATTAGTGTTCCGTAAGTTGATTGCTTTTAAAAATAAAAAATGTTGTTACGGTAGTATAAAATGATCAGTAACTTCACAAAACACACTCCAAATGAGTTTTCAACAAAGTTTGTTTTCAAACTTTACTGAAAACTGATGACCTTGAAATTTTTGTTTTTTTTATATACCAGATAAATTACTAAAGGTAATGCACTAGTGATCATTTTCGTTCAATCTATACCCGTGGAGAATATTCCAGAATTTTTTCAAAATTCAGTACTTTTTGAGATAAGGTGGGGGGACAGCGATTTTTCGCGATTTTTTAAAAATAATACAAAGAAAAGTGCGCGCAAGTATTACATTATATATATATTTTTACTCGTGTTTTCACAAACTTTCATTTGACACCACACTGGATGACCTAGTAAAAAAATTTTTTTTTCACTTCCGATTCACTTCCGATCCCAAAGTCAAACTTTAACTTTCAAAACTACACGGCTCTGATGAGGCCATCAATTCTTAAATTATTACCAAATTTCAACTTTCTATGACAAATAGTTTCGGAGGAAATCGGGTGTGACAGACAGACAGACAGACACCGAAGTCATCTTATAAGTGTTCCGTACGGAACACTAAAAAGTGTGCCAAATTTTATTAAGAAATGTTAAATGGATTGGTCCGCATTTTAGTCCAAATTTTATTATGGATTTTTCTTGGGGGCAAGAGGTCGTAGGAAGCTTTTTTTTTAAAAAAAATATGCAAAATTTAATGCTCTTCGAGATAGTTAGAAGGAAGAATATAGAATATACAAAAACCTATCCTATTTTTCAATTTTTTCGTTACGAGAATTTCAGGTTTTTTCGCTTTTATTCTAGAAAAGGTCATTATCTTTATTTCTATTCAATATTTTATCTATTATATTTAACATGAAAAAGTTATTTTAAGACAAATAGTATCTATTTTTCACTTAAATGTGGATCTTCTTGGAAATACCAGGTGTACAAGTATGAAATGCGGATTTTTTTTTCTAAAAAAACATGTTAAATTTGGAAGAATGATAAAAAGGTTGAGTGCTTTCTTCAAAGTATGCTCCATCGCTTGTTATACATTTTTTTTTCCCATCTTCCCATCTTTCGGGCAATTTGTGTATACCGCGCCAAAAAAATCGAGCCATTTTTTCACATCTTCGTACGAACCAAAACGCTGCTCAGCAAGTGCGTGACCCATCGATGCAAACAAGTGGTAATCGGAAGGAGCCAAGTCTGGTGAGTAAGCCGCATGGGGTAGAACTTCCCAGCTGAGTGCTTCCAACGTGTCGCGAACTGGTTTTGCCGTATGTGATGGAGCATTGTCATGAAGAAAAATGACTTTGTGTTGCTCTTTCGGTATTCTGGCCTTTTTTCAAGCAGCGAACGGTTCAAATAGGTCAATTGTTGTTGGTAACATTTAGTATTAACCGTTTCCCCAGGTTTTAACAGCTCATAATTGACCACGCTCCTCTGGTCCCACCAAACATAGAGCATCGTCTTTCTGCCAAAGCGATTCGGTCTTGCGGTCGATGTGTATGGTGCGCCTAGGTCTACCCACGATTTTTTGCGCTTGAGATTCTCAAAATAAATCCACTTTTCATCCCCTGTAACTATACGATGCAAAAAAACGACTTCCTTTTGTACCGAGCGAGCAAAATGTCACACGTGTTTTTGCGCTGTTCCATTTGCCTGTCGTTCAACTCATGTGGTACCATCTACTGGCTTCTAAATCTTTAACATCTCTCGTAGCCGATTGGAAACAGCTTGTTGATTAACGCCCAGTTGCTTAGCGAGTTGTTTTTGTGTTTGCGAATTATCTTCGTCCAACAATGCTTGCACTTCCATATCTTCGTATTTTTTTGGCGGTTTTCCACGTCTGTCACTTGTTGATGACACAATAAAATGGCGCAGTGTCAAATCTTTATAGCACGAACTGCATTGGTGCACAATCTGTGGTCTGAAATCCGCATTTCATATTTGTACACCTGGTAAATAGATTCACTCAAATAAGGATTTAAAAAACGACACTCGACCGAATAGTCCTGGCAGCTGTGACCGTTAAACGCATAGAGAGAGAGAGACTATTTTACAATAAAATTATGATTTAGATAACAGAAACTTTTATTGACAAACCATTAATACATTTACTAAAATTATTACAGATACAATATTTATGATTTAAAAAAATCATTCGTGTTCTATAGCGAATGTACTCGAGCTTGTTTTCTGCTGTATTCAAAACCATCCGATTGACTATCTGAATCGGATTCATACTGGCACGAGTATAAAAGGTTGGCGCTGTCTAACTCACTTTCATCGATAGAACGATCTAAAATTAATAAAGTTGATGATGATGATGTTAAATGTACGGCGCGTTGACAACTGTGGTCATTTGGTGCCTGTGTTAGGTTATATCTTAGTATATAGATCTACTTCTTTCAGGAATTTTATTAGGTATTGTACATTTTCTTTATTTGGGGTCAGCATTTCATTTAGTGGTCTTCGTAGATTATATTTAGTCCTAATGTGAGTATAATCATGAGACAAAATATGTTTTATTGTGAGTGTATGAGATGTATTTGACAAATGAGGATCGGGTCATTTTTGAGAAGGTAAGCATGAGTAAGATGTGTATGTCCCGTAGCTGTTCTCCTCCATATGACATTATCTCTTTTGCTCAAGCTCTGAAGATGCAAGGGTCGGAATACATTTGATTTCGATTCCCAAAGTTTATTCTCATCTTGTAGTTCCCATGAAAGTTGGAACATATTTTTTATGGTTTTATGAAAATGAGATATTAGATCTGATGGAGATAAAATTTTGTTTTCCATTTTTCCCTGTCATGATTGCTGCTTTTGCATTTATATCCGCTAAGTCATTCCCCTTTATGTTGACATAGCTGGGAGAAAAATAGAAACACAATTTGTATTAAACGGACATTGCATATTTGTACAAGATTCATTATATCCAGGATTAAGGGTATAGACGTTTTAGATGCATTAATGATCTGTAAATTCATCTGTCAATGATTCTGACTGATCATAATCTTCATCAGTTCATTCTCAGATCTTGCGAAGATATTTCTGCAGTATTTTTTTGCAATTTACACAATTCAAACCATTACAATGTTGAATTTTTCGTAACGAAAAAATTGAAAAATAAGACAGTTTTTTGTATATTCTTTATTTTTCCTTCTAACCTTCGTGAAGAGCATAAAATGTCGCATATTTAAAAAAAACTTCCTACGACCTTTTTCTCACAGGAAAAATCCACAATGAGATTTGGGCTAAAATGCGAATTTTAACCAATCCTCTTATTTATATTTTTTAATAAAATTTGGCATTTTTTTTTTTAGTGTTCCGTACGGAACACTTATAAGATCACTTCGGTGTTTGTCCGTCTGTCACACCCGATTTTCTCCCGAAACTATTTGTCATAGAAAGTTGAAATTTGGTAAT